>CM044448.1:57727998-57758102 GCA_024363595.1 Xenopus borealis
TATCTGGTAAGAGTGCATACACTGGATGGACTTATATATATATATATATATATACATACAGATTCTTCCTGAAAATGGCTGCATTTGTGTACAGCTATCAGCTGCAATACTGGGGCAGTGAATTTGTATAAATAAACTGTGCTACCTTATATTATTGTAAGAATAGCTTTGGAACCCCAGTTATTTCATGGGTCTGACATGTTGCATCTAAATATGCTATAACCCTGTTGGCAGCCAGCTTGCCAGTCAAAGAACAATGTTCATTGCACTTCACAGTCAGATGCTTGAGTTATTAAGTTCATAATGCACACGTTGACCATTGTGGATTTTGTTTTGATTGGGATGATGAGGTTGAAAGCCCACCTTTTACTCTGTTGTTCAAGCATTTGCATACTTCCCTCAAATCACTGTCAACTGTCTTAACATAAGTGTGCTACTCTACTCTCTGAAAAAATGATCACTTGTAGGACACATTGCATGCTTCCCAGAACCATTGTAAAGCCAAAGTGTAGCCAAATTGACATTTAACTCCCAAAACCGTAGGAAACATAGGGGCAAATTCACTAGAGTGCAAAGCATCTAATGCTAGCGCTTATTCGCCAGCGTGACGTCGCAACTTCACCAATTCACTAACAGTGTCCCTGGCAAAAATTCGCTAGAGAAGTAGACAGACTAGCACAACGTCGCACCCTTACGCCAGGCGAAGTTGTACACTGACGAAGGGACGTAACTATGCTAATTCACTAAGATGCCCATTTAACTGAACGTTGCCTCTTGCGTTAGACTTTACTTCGCCAGGTCAGACCTGGTGAAGTTCAATAAAGTAGATAGTAGTCTGAAAAAAAACTTGAAGTTTTTCAAGTTTTTTTGAAAGTCCCAAAAAAATGCTGGAATTTTTTACTTTTTTTTAGGGTGATAGTCTGAAAAATAGCATCATTTTTTGGGGGGTTACCCTCCTTCCCCCCCTACATTTCCTAACATATGGCAACTCAACTATACAGTGGGCACATGTAGGGCAATAGGACAACTTTATTTTATTTATTAAAGGTTTCCTGAGCATGTGTAGTGTAATGAAGTGGCTGTATATATACTTCTATTATACATTTAACCACGCCATATGCAAAGTATGCCCCGCCAGCGTAAATGCACTTTGCCTGGTGAAGTAATGATAGCACAACTTTGCTACCGTTTACCTCCCTGAGCGCAGCTTCATGTTTTAGTAATTAGTGGCAGGCTGGCGCATTTTCGCCGCTTAGTGAATTTGCCAAATAGTCTCTAATTTTTTTTATTCATCAAAGAGTGAAGTTAAGAGTGAAGTTCCGCCACTAGAGGGAAATTCCGCTGCTCTCCATTAATTTCTATGGGATTTTTAAAGGCGTATTTATCAAAGTGTGAACTTTCACTTCACCCATTCATAAATAGGCCTTTCAAAATCCCATAGAAATTAATGGAGAGCAGCGGAATTTCCCTCTAGTGACGGAACTTCACTCTTTGATAAATTTACCCCATATATTCTGGATCATCTACAGTGGTAGCATAGGGACTTTGGACAACTAGTAATGGGACAGCATAGTGTGGCCAGACTTTGCAACCTAATGCAGCAGAACAGTACTGGAATAACTGTAGTAAGAACTTCCTTCTTACATTTCCTTTTTATACTGTACCACCAGTAAAATTTTTCCACATTTCTGAGATTTTACCCTGGATTCCAATCTAGTTGAGCACATTGGAAATTGGTAGTAAATCACATGGCAATGTACCAATGACAAAATTCAGGCAGGACATGTACAGTACAACTGTACCTCAACTGTACATTACTTTCCAAGTGGAATGGGAAACTTAACAACACAAAGCAAAGTGAGGTCTCTAATTGTCACCAAGTTGATGGCAGGTGTAAGGCACAGAGCCATCTTTTGCCTTTGTGTGCTGCGCATTGTAACTGTAGTTCATCAACAGATTAATTAGGAACATAGACACTAGAGGCAAAAACGTCCTTTTTCATGGTATAACGCATCTAAAACGTGATGTATAATGTCACATTATGTCATATTATTTATGACTTTAATACAATTGTTCATTATTAATAGGAAATTTAGCTTTTTTGTTAGTGTTATATAAATATTCGTATTCTTAAAGTGTAAGTGTTTAGCTTTATAATATCTGGTAAACCCAAGCTAAATGGGGGGGGGGTTACAAAAAAATATAAGCATCAACAGAAAGGGCATTCCGTGACATTTTCAGATACAAATGTGAACATTTCCATAGCTTGTCACAACCCCAAGATACATGAGCCTGTCTGTTCTGTTTTGCAGTTTGTTGCAGGCAAATAATCTTACCTGTACTGCTCACTTTGCCTGTGTCAGTGAAGCTTACATATTGTAAATGTTACATGCTTTGTCAAATATCAACCTTTTAGCAAGTATATTGTTGTACTCTGTAGAGCTGAAAGTAAACATGCAGAAATGCACGTTTTCACGTCAGAAAATACAGTTTCTCATTCACAATTAAAAGGGACATTTTATGGAGTGCTAGCCATCTCCAGCATAATTATGCCAATGTCTAAATAAAATAGACTCTCCATTTAACTTTTTTCAAAATAGTGTAAAATCCAGGAAAATTTGAAATTAGGGAAATGTATTATGTATGATATATAGGTGGAACCACAAAACAACAAAGTAAAATGAGGGAAATCTTAAAATCAGTGGAGGTAAAATTGAAGTTCCACTGTAGAATCATTCCCTTTCTTTTATTTTGCTAATTTTTGCCCAAATAAAGAGGCAAAACTCTTCTCCAAACTTGATGTTAGATAGGCCTAGATCCCGCTCTAGATTAGGACTAAGCAGAAGACTGCTTTATATACATGAAATGGCTTTTGAAATGTCCCAGCTCTTTGTAAAATACATTTTCAGAGAAGTACTGGGTTTAAGATTCCTTTTTAGTTTACATAATTTCTAGTGAATGCTTTGAAATTGACTCCAATAAAGGCTCTGCAATCCTTGATTTGCATCTTCCTACCATTGCTAAAGCTATCCAGAGTTCTGACAAATATTATAGATAGTTCATTAAGGGATTCTTTATTTTTATTGCTCCCATACAAACTCCTATTCCCAAACACTTGGCCCCATATAGACCTAAAAGCTTTTGCATCTTCATGTCTGCCACCATTCTCAAACACCCAAAACCAGCATCTACTTGAAGAAGATGCATCAGACATTTTTCACTTTTCTCTTGCAGAGACAGTAGTCTTACAGTAAGATAGCTATTAGCCATTAAACTGCCCTTGGAAGAATGTTGTCAGCTGCTGGAAGGTACATATTAACCCATACCCATTCTGTTTTTCAACATCTTTATACAGTAGTTCTAAGCAAAGGATATAGATGATCCTTGAACGTCTATATTGCATGGTCTGGTGGCCTTTCATGCTCACATACTTTGATCAGTGACTTTTACTGCTTCCTTTAGCAACCATTACCTGTCCACTCTCCCCTTGGACTGTCCGACCCAAATGACTGCATCTCTCATCATATAAATGAGGTTTAAAGCATAATGGGAGCTGTACTTCATGAACAATAGAGTAGATTAGATAAAGCTTTTTGCAAGTCCTCCAGGGGCAGCTACCCAATTCATTCTGGAACATCAATAAGAACCTGCTTGGTTCTCAGTTCTTGGGTTCAAGTGATTGTCACTGAAGGCATTAAAGGAATGCTTTTTTAATTCTAAACGCCAAATCAGAACTATTTGTTATCCCTATATTTTATATAACAGTGAAAAGACTGTCGTAGAGCTGTAAGGATGACTTTCTTGCACCTTTAATTTAACTTGGATGGTTTGCATCAGAGAGCTAGGGGAGTAAGAGTCAGTTTCAGGGAAGATTTATACAGTATCCCTTTTTAATACAACATACTTTACAGAGCTAGGGAGCATGAAGGGAAGATTGTGTCTATTTTCAGTTATTAAACAAGAATCCTCACACAACTAATAAATTCCAATATGTTTTGTTCGTATAACAAGCCTTTAGTCACATTATACCTCATAAATACTTTAATTAAAATATAGTCACACAAAACAAAATCTTTTTAGTATATACCAATGCTAAATGTTAAGCTGAGTCTTATATTTATGTTTTAAAACATCTTGATGGGAATGAAAGATAATTTTGTTCACAGATTGCTGAAAATTGAAATCTTGCTCCAAATTGCCATGGGATCCATTACAATAACTTAAAGCTATTAGAAAAGGGTTTAGGGATTTTTTTGTACTGCACTGGTATATTTTGATCTGGAAAGAAAAGACAACCATTCCTCCAGAATTAACAGAAGATCAATAGAAAAAAAAGAAAAATTAATAAGAAAAGATTCATGCAGTTTATAATTGTAAAAACGACTCCTAAGCCAAACTCCACAGATCAGTCTCTGCAACTCAAATACTATAGTGGGGGTCATTTATAAACTCTGCGCAGGGCAGATTGGTTTGCAGAGTGAATATATTTGCCCTGCACCTGGTTATATTTATAAAGCTGAATTTGTTTTTCACATTGCGAATATCTATTGGAGCTTTTTAAATATGGCAAAGATCACAAATTGCGAACACTCTGGTGGCTTTGGTGGTGGAGAAAATATTTGCCATGGGATCAATTACAATAACTTAAAGCTATTAGAAAAGGGTTTAGGGATTTTTTGTACTGTATTGGTATATTTTGATCTGGAAAGAAAAGACAACCATTCATCCAGAATTAACAAAAGATCAATAGAAAAAAAAGAAAAATTAATAAGAAAAGGTTCATGCAGTTTATAATTGAAAAAAGCAATTTCCTAAGCCAAACTCCACAGATCAGTCTCTGCAACTCAAATACTATAGTGACTTTAAGGGGCAGATTTACTAAAGGTCGAATTTTGAATTAAAAAAAATTCAAAATTCGACCTTGGGAATAGTGGGGAGGTAAAATCCTATGAATTCGACTATCGAATTCGAAGGATTTTACCACAATTCGATTGAACGAACGAACAATCGAATATTCGAACGATTTTTAAGCGACCGATCGAATTTTTTATATTCGATCTTAGGGAATGATCCCCATTTAATCTGGCAAAGTAGGTGGTCGAATTAAAATTTAAAGGGGAAGTATTCGACCATCGACTTTTTGAATATTCAAATAAAATTTAATTTGAATATTTGAATATTCGATGGTTGAATTTGCCTAATTTGCATATTCGAAATTTGAATTCAAATCTTTTTGAAAATTCGATCACATTTTTTAAATCTGCCCCTAAGTCATAATAAATAAAGATTTAAATACTATTTTAAAAAAAATGTACTTTAAAAGGTACATAAACTTAAATAGCATTCTTCCTACATTCCCCACCATATTATCAAGAATTTATTTATGATGGGGGCCATAGTCCAGCAACCATATATATGGATAAATTCATAAAGCAACCCTAGTAATGATGGTTTTAATTGAAGTAGCATATGTAATTATGCTGAGAGTGCCTACACTGAAGATCTATGGGGAGAAGGAGTCAGAAAAAAGACTATTAGGACACACATTTCATATTGATTGGGCATGTTTATCTTCCAATATTGCAATTTACTGTATTATATTTCCCAAAAATGTTTGGATGCTAGTTTACAGTACCTTTATTTTATTGTCACTTCCTAAAACCCAATCAGTTAAAGCACAATATACTTACAGCCTTTAGATTTTATTTTTATTTTGTTGCTGCATATGTAATTTTTGCACCTATACAGTATGTTTAGCCTCAGCAACCTCACTGTTTATTGGTAGTCTCTGTTACTGTTTTCTTTTTGGGCAAGCCAATCATTTGACATTGATCTTATGAGACTCTGAAATGTGTTTGTACTCAGTTAGTGATAAAGTAGGTTATATTTCAATCCCTATTGACGTCATCAGGCAGAGCTCACTGTAGGTGTTCCTTTGTGGTAGAGGATGTATAATATCAATGTCCCAGTGTTGTTGATAAGAACCTCCATTTTCCACTAACAATGTGTTCTTATTGAGATATACAATGTAGATGCTGTGTGAGTGTTTAGCCTTTGAGAGCCACATTTCAATTTCTAGGTGCATAGATTGTATGAGGCATGAACAAATTAGCTACTTATCAGTTTGGTTTCTGACAAAAACAGTGACCTCACGCAAAGGTTTGTTAAGATTGTTTTTAAATATATATATATAAATGAAGCACATAGTATTGTAAGTGTTGTCATGAACTACTCCAGTGCCTTTCTTTAACATAGTAATTACAGTATACAGCTAGGAGCTGAAAAAAAAAGTATTTCACCACTGTTATAAAACTGGAAATGTATTACAGTTCTGTTGGTTGGTTACAGTGTTGTTGCAGTAATAAGTACAGCTAATACCTGTGTACTCTAACTACGGACTCACATAGATCATTGCTGCTATCATCACATTGGTCACATTTATGCTTTAATAGCAGCAAGAGTTCAAAATGAGTTACACACATTGTCGACTATGTTTTTCAATAAATATTGAACATTTGATTCAAATGATTCATTATATTTGGACATCCAAAGGGCACCCTTGTTCTGCTGAACATTTATTTACAAAATACAAGATTGGGTTTCAAAAAGTGCCTTTAACCCTTTAAGTGCCACTGCCTTAGCATCTTCTTCACCAATGTAAATGTGCAGATGGCGTAGATTCTATGGTTCCTGATTCCTCTTTCGATGTTTAATATGATGCACCAAGGTCAAAGCACCCTTTTTTTTTTGGTTGTGAATTTAAATAGTAGTTTTTGGCTTAAAATTATATCATAATAATTAACATCTTTGTTCCATTCCAGGCATGACTTGTCAAGCAAGGACCTCATACACAGAAGATGAAGTTTTATGGGGGCATCGTTTCTTTCCAGTTATTTCTTTGGAGGAAGGATTCTTTAAAGTCGATTATTCACAGTTCCATGCAACCTTTGAAGTCCCAACAGCTCCTTATAGTGTTAAAGAACAGGAAGATATGCTTCTGATGTCGTCTCCTTTAATAGCACCAGCAGTAAGTAACAGCAAAGAGAAAAATAATTCCATAGACTGTCTGGATAGTCTCGATGACATAAGTACAAAGATGCCACCAAAACTACAGAAAATAACTGGCAGAGAGGATCTGCCAAAAAAACTTCTCAGGATGAGCTCCACAACATCTGAGAAAGCATATAGCATGGGAGATTTACCAATGAAACTTCAGCGAATAAGTTCAGTTCCTGGCAATTCAGAAGAAAAACTGGTAATAAAAACCACAAAGATGATTTCTGATCCAATGAGTCAATCAGTAGCAGATTTACCACCAAAGCTTCAAAGATTGTCTGGTGGAAGGATGGATGGAAACCTGCCACCAAAATTACGGAAAATGAATTCTGACCGTTTTACATAACACACACTTTTAGGCATTAATTAAAGTTTGAATTGCTAAGGACTCATATTAATTACACAGAAGAAGCTGTACCGATGCTGTTCTTCTTAAAATATATAGGTACGCATTTTCTTTGTATGACATTTAAACCTGGCAACATGCTAATGCTGAGGTAGTAAGGACTGTATTGTACATATACTGCTTTGATAAAAGACCTATGATGTTTTTATGGTCTTACTGAAACTAAAGTAATACTAATTGGCATGTAGTATCACATGACGCATGCAATAATAGTGTGCATATTTTGCATATAGTTTTATGGCATGATTCTTAATTTTTATTGTATAAGCTAAAAAAAAACAAAAGGGGCATTAAAATCCCCATATTTTTTAGGACTTATAGATCTCATAAGAATGGCTATCTCCAAGGGCAAGGTTTTATTTAAGATAATTTAATATCAAGATGTAGATTGTATATATTTGTTATTGCAAGTAATTTAAAAGCATGTGTTATTTCTTAAAGCACAAATTCCACCCAACCTCTAGAATTTTGCTTGAAAATTAAGAATAAATTATTTCAAAATTTTGCAAGCCTTTATAAACTATATACTGTTAACATACAGAATGCCATATATAAATATTTAAGGGCTTGACATAGGAATATTAGGCTGTGGACCCTTTAGCAATTGCGAATAACGATGCTGGAAGCAAGTTAGTCAGCTATAGGGTGGAATCCTTTTTCAACATACTCCATTTTCTGACCTTTTTACATTGTATTTAAGATTACAATGTTTATTGTAATCATATCTGGAACTAAAAGATAAGGAGTAGCACAAGTTATCAATCCACAGAGACAAGTAGGCCTATATTCATATGAGAGGTCAATTCAGTTAATTATTTATTTAGCTTAACTAGCCTTAAATTTTAATATATGATCCTAAAGGCACTTGGAGGGCAATGTAGTATAATTCAGTTGTAGCTTTTGCCATCTTGACCTAACATAATCAGTGCAATGAAGCAAGATAACTCATTATTGCCATGAATTATTTGGATTGATGAACTTTGTGAGATGTTTCAGATATGGAAAAAATATACATATTAATTGTGGCAGAGCAAGTAGTACTTCTTCAACTTGTAGGAAAAAAGTCATTCAGATCATTCAATCATTGCTTGAGATAGCCTTGGGCTGTGCTTGAAAGTGAGTCCTTTGATTGTCTACACTGATGTCCAGACATAATGTCTGCTCCCTGTAAAATTAATGTTATTGGTTTGTGTTCATAAGGGACCTTGGAGCTCTTTGATATGTAAGCCATATTTTACAAAATATATAATTCATTCATCACAACGTGTAACAGAAAGAGTATACCAAGCGATGTTGAGGAGCTAGTGAGACCTTTTGGTGTGACCTGCTTTATAGGAAAGAATTTATTAGATTGAATATTGAATATTACTATACAAATTATATATCCCTGCAGACTTTTGCTTTGTGCAGCTAAATTACTAAACTTTACATCATTTTATGTAATCTTTCTGTACAGGCTATAAAAATACTAGGAAGTTGTCTGGGGTATGGAGAGTTCAAATTAAAGCTTGTTTGACTGGGTCGCAACTCCTTCTGATTTAAGGGCATAGGAGGACAATGAAAAACAATTACAATGCTTGCTTCAGCAAAGCTAACATTATGGGCTAAAACAGTAACAATAGAAAATTACAGAGGTTATTACACAAGAAACATTATGATGCTATAGTGAAATTAAAAAATTGTGTCTCAGTTATTTCACTGAAGATGCATAATAGCTAGGGCCTCAATATTTTGCCAGACATGGATTCATGATCGCCAATTTTTTTGTAAAATAAAACACCCAATGCATTTTTGGTGGTATAAAAAAAGGTTATTTGAAAATGACCATAGACTCCAATGCATTTTGTGAAGACAGAGTATGTTATAAAAAAGATATATATGCTTCAATTGCACAATTCTATCAAAGCAAAATGTTCTATCAGTGTGAATTTCTGCTTTAAATTAGTTCCCAATTTTGTGGGCTACATCAAACCAACTGTTTTTTTTTTTAAAAAATGGGACGCTAGAGATTTTTTTCCCCAAACTGTTATAACATTTAGATATATATTGCTAAAAAGAAAATTCTATATGCTTACTGTACATTGTAACCTTTTTTGACCTTTCCATGAAATAACTGAAATTCTGAGAATGCTATTACTAACTTTATATACTTGTTTATTAATAAAATATATTTAGTTATAAGGTAAAACATGTTACATATTATAATTAGCACTGGGTTACATTTATAACTTTCATGAAGAAACTATGTTAAAGCCATAATGATGCAATTTTGTATATCACCAAAAAGAAACATTAATGCATGAAAACTATTTTTTTCTCCCATTTTGCCACAAAAAAGCACAGTATGTTTGAATTCCAGTCATTGCACAATTTTCCTTAGCAGAGTTGTTGTACCCATATACTGCACAATAAAACATTTTCCATAGCGTTCAAAGTCATTGGCCAAATAGACATGTATTTTGGGCTAATTTAGACCAAAGTGGTTAATATCCAGCAATGGTTAAAGAGCAAGGGTTACAATTCATTGGACTCACTCTAAGACTTCAGACAGGGCCTTCACTAAGTGCAGAAAACCAAAATGAACAGTTTACTTACACAGAGGAAAATAATGGACCAGCAGTGTTAATACTCACATCAATCAATATGAATGGCTAGCACAGGCAAATCAGAGAAATCTGAATGCAGTCCAGTAGTAAGGCAGACCTCCAGGCAGATATACCTCAAAAGTGGTCTGGATCCAATCCAGTGGAGTAGTAAGGGAGAACTAAAACCTATCCACTGCGGTTTCTTCCCTGTACACAATCTTATAGCCTAAGGAAGCTACCCCCTGCTACAATCTTCAATGGAGCACAACGCTGTCCTTGCTATGTACCCTCTCTATCTTATTCTCCTAGAGTACTATGAAAGGTATTTATCCTGTGTCTGTCTGGCCTCGTTCATGGAGTTCCTGCTCCCCAACTGAACACTAGAGGTTCAGGTTCCTTGAGGGCAAAATGGCGTTACTGGGCCTTGGTGTACCCAGGATCCCTGGAAAATATCCAGTTGGGTCAGCAACCAGAAGCCACAGAGGAAAATCTACCCCTAACCAAACACTATGTTAAAGTATGGCAGGAAGTGATTATAAAGCCTCTTGGTCAATAACTGGGATGTGCAAATTACCAACTAGATACATGGGCATCTGCCCAGCAATTAGGCAGATAAGGAAGTGTATGAATTTAAAGCCATAAGGACATTTTACAATTATGGGTCCCTATAGATGTATAAGACACATCATTTTAAGCCTTGAATTAAGATTGTACAGTATGAGAGCATGAAAAAGAGAGAGTCAAGCACAAACCTATCAAACAGGATGGGCATTCCAAACAAATGCAAAATAATGCTCAAAATCCTTTCTGGTGCTGTGTCTGTCATCTCACTGTTATCTAACAGAAAAGGCAGTATTCTGATTGGAGGATACCCTTACGTCAATTTGGCCACTAGCCCTTGAGGACCTAGAAATATATTTTATTGCACAATGTTGATTGAAGGATCTATGCCTATGGTTGGTGCACTATGTCTCCAATAATGCTTTACCCAATCATAACATATTGGAGCATTGTGGAAATTTCAGCATTGCCTTTGTGGTACCAATTTAATATAGAAGGAATATATCCCCTTTAAGAGCATAAAGGCTTTTGTAGGCTTGAAAGGGAGGCTTTGACTGGATAATTCTTTTACATATGACATTGACCTGTTAAGAAGAAAAAAAAAACAAAAAAAGGTTAGAAAGTTATATTGCTTTTAATTTCAGCCTTTTGTCATGTTTAAAGAAACATATAACAAAAAAATAAATATATTCATTAAAACAATAGGCAAAATATTTGTTCAGCAGAAACCCTATTCATTTAAAAAATAGGGTATATGGCCACATTAAGCTTGTGATGGAGATTTGGAGAATTCAGGGGTAGAAACAAGAGAGTGTTACGGGAAGGTTTTTGTCCCTTTTATTTACAAGTATGGAAATAAAATCCAAAGGATTAAAAAACCATAAAAAAGGAAGATCACATGGAGGTTAACGGCTTAGTCTGAGAGACTGCAGGTTGGACATCACTGATGTACAGATGAAGCCACTTTGGATTGTGCATTTGACACAGAAAAACTTAACTCATCTATCCCATTTATCCCACTTAGCACAGAATATTGTGTCACAGCATCCCATCCAATTAAAGAGTTCACCATTGAAAACAATGGAGCTTTGGTATGCTAATGAAAAGGTTAAATGCATTAAATGAGTTAAGATGACTTTAGATAACACAGTTTCTTCAATTAGCCCTGAGTCATGACGCATTTATCTCACAAATCCCAGTGGCTGCATCTGTATAATCTGAAGTATCCAACAATATGTTCAACAATATACTAAGTCCTGTACCTGTATCTATGGTCTTCCCCTTCTCTAAGGTCCCATTGAGGCTGGGGTACTTTCGGCCCTTGCCTTAAAAACATGTCCATAGTTGACCTTGACAATTATTGGTAAAACCATTAGAGTTAAATGAATTATATTCACCTACAAGGCTTTAAGGCTTACTTTTCTTACTGACTGTATTGGGATAGCTAAATAGAAATTGATCATGGAAAACAGGATTTCCATTGCATGTGCTGTATTTATTATAAGTTTTACAAACTCCTACCATCTCCATTACCAGTGCTAGTCTGCAATCACTGAAAAAGTTGTTTTTGTGCCAAAAAATGTGCCCCTTTCAAGCAGGTCTTAAAAATGCACTATACTCAACTTAATTATACTTAATTTGGGAAAATAATAATTTTATTACATGTATTACTTTAGTTACATCCCCAATGTTATTTACTGATAACTGCAATTAATAAATGATTTACAAACTATGCTCTTCTGTTAAAAGCCTCCTTGCCTGCCTTTGGGGTATTATTTGTTCATTCAATGTTCTGTATAAAGGAGCATTCATAATATGAATTATACTTGGTTTTAAGAACTGTGTATATGCTATAGGCACAAAGATCTCTGGAACTCAGGAATAAAATATTACATTTCGGCACAAAGGAAGCTATTGCTGCCAATTTATATTTCACCTATATTGTATTGTGGCCATTTTTAAGTTATATAAAGTGGGATGTGTAAGGGAATTTTTCTTTCTTGGTACTGTACTGCAAAATAAAAGTATAAATGTTTGTAATGTATGTGCACTTGATGTGCTATACTATAACAGATGTACAGAAATGCTCAAATAGACCAGTATATAGTAGTATATTATTTTATATAATTTTATTATATAAATGTTAATGCACTGTACTTCAAATTAGCAATGCAAAAAAATATATATATATTTATATACAGTCAACTCATACTATACATTAAATTAAAAAAGATATTAGAAGATACCCAGGAGTTTACTGATCATACAGTACATATTAAAAAAGGTACAGATCATAGAATTAGGTCGCACCTTTATCATTATCAAAAAGTGGTCCCAAGAAGCCAAAAATTACCTTCAGCTTTTGAAAACTTTCATAGAAGTGGTGGAACTTCAAAGTTTTATTTTTTTTTCAATTAAAAAAAAGTTTGTGTCATACAAAAAAATTCAAAAGTAAGGGCTCCGTGTGGATACGCGCCGGCGTTTTCAAGCAACGCCGGTGCGCTTGGGTACTTGGCTATTCGGGGAGGTTCGGGGGCTACAAGTCGCGGCGAGAAGTCGCCAGGAGACAAAATGCCCCCGAATCTCCCATTCTGGCCTTAGCCTAAAACTGTACATCTCTAAGGGGCCAGTTTATTCAAATTCAGGATAATGGAGGTAACCTCTGAGTTCCATGACCTGAAAATGAGACCTGGTGCATTTATATGGCAGAACTCTAAATAACCTTATATTTTACGATGGGATGCACTTATTCCTATATATACAAATAATGTATATTTACATTGGAGAATGTTGCAAGGGACTCCTTTTTTTATAGCAAGTTATGTCACTAAGTTTTTAGCCATTTCTTTATACTGTATGAATAGTTGGGGAGTTACAGAAGGACAAAATTCTTATGGAAGGACAAACTTCCATTCATAAAGTATAAAGAATGGATCAAAATTTTAACCATATATTTTACAATATAATTCATGTTTTCATATATATATACATATAAATTTACATTGGAGAATGTTGCCAGTGACTCCTGTTCATATAAGTTTAAGTTTATAAATGCTGAGCCATTTCTTTATACTGTATGAATGTCTGGGGAGTTATAGAATTTTGTCCTTATTAACTAAACTATATCAACTACCTTCAGAACTTACCTTGTAGTGGTCTAATTAAGTTAGAATGAAAGCTCATAGGGTTGACTGGACCAGGTCATATGCCACTTAACTTGAGTGCTTTATTGAGAAGGGCATATCCTAATTTGAAAAGCTTCAATTGCCAAAATGAATTCCTGTTTTCTACTTCTCTTTGACTAGAGATGTAAAAGCTTGTAAAAATTAAAGAAACAGCATATACCATTCTTATTTTTTATTTTTTTACTATAAAAATGGTTTAAAAAGAAAATATTTTGCCAACCCAAACTTTCACATCTCTACTCAGGATATGAATTATGTAGTGCTTTAGCTTTTCTATATTGTTCATGTATTCCAAATGATATTAAGTAGTTCATATCAACAAAACCATCAATTTAGATGGCAAAATAGCCATAAAATGATTGTGGAATGTAATTGCAAATAACACCTGATGTACAGTGTGCAGTGCATAATAACAACTCAATAAAGTGTATTTGTTTTTTAAACTTTCTATTTTTTGTCCTTGTTTGTTAAGGTCATTGCTGTTCACTTGCTACTTTGTATGAACACATCTGTTATTGTTTAGTATCAAACTTATATCTCCTAATATATGTCCTATTAAGGCATATTATTGTGTCCCTTCCAACAACCACCAGGGTACCAGGCGATACAATAAATTCTTTACTGCAGGGCCACCATTAGGCTCAATAGCCACTTAGTTCCTGAGTGAAAACATTTAATAACTATGTAACTATGTAACTATGTAATATGGAATTGCAACAGATGAGACTGAAATTGTATGCAATAATGTTTTCAAGATACCAACACCATTCCTGTCTTAATCCAAGCAGAACAACGGTTTCAACTGTTTTATATTTGCATATAACCAATGGTTTTCATTGGTTTAAAGGCTTATTATGATCTTTATCACATACAGTTACTCAGCAAATCTGAGCTATAGCAAATCAGTAGTATTCTTATTCAGGGATGTTTTAAAGTTAGACTACTAATGGATCGGTTTACATCCTGAATCTATACCACTAAGTTCCTTGCTGCTAATCCTCTAACTGAGGTTACTAATTCCATTACACTTTTCACTACTCTACTGCTAATCAATAATATGTTGAACCTTCTCCAATAAGATTCCTGCCTGCTTTATGTAGATCTGGTTCCATGTTTGTTGCACTGGCAATAGGAGATGGAAACACCAGCCACAGTATATCTCTAACAACTAAATATTAGTATGTCTTTCTTATTAATAATAGAACTGTTGCTTTTCTTAGTGTCACATGATCAATTTTTTACTATCTTTGCCCACCTAAACATCAGTATCTCTGCCCTTCAGGAGTTTGATTACAATTTAATATTAGCAAACAAAAATGACATGGCAATTTCACAATATTAGGTAACAGTGATATGACTGAAGTATGGTGATTCTCATTGGAAAGTGCTTTTGCATCAGTAATTAAGCTTGGGAAGCCTATACAAAAGTTCAAGGAGGTATAACAACAACAAAAATTGGTTTTATGAAAAGTTCCTGAAAATTCCTATACAGGCTACTTCCAAAGTGTCTACTACAGAGGGATGGCTGCAAATAAGGCATATATATATATATAATGCATTTATTATGAATAAGTAATGCAAGATATTCATGCAAGATTAGGCAAAGATGATGAGGAGAAAAACACAATACATTTTTCAGTGTTATTTTAATTTAATGTTTGTCTGTGATGCCAACTTGCACTCGGACAATGTATTTGTCAACTGATCTTGGCATAATTCCTTCCTAGAATCGCACTGTGCTCTTCTTCTCCTGCAGATGCCTGGTTATTAATCTTCCAAATATGTCTGTTCAGTTTCTTTGCACAGTGCTGATCTAATCTTTTCTAACTATGTTTACATGGAATGTTAAAGGAACACTACATTTCCCCTGTAGAACTTTGCTTACAACAAATGATGTTATCTTTCTCTATAGCATTGCCATGATTCTAAAGAGCAAACATATAACACACAATGGCTCATGAAAAAGGAATGCAAAGTGCACAAATCCACAATTCAACATTCCATAATAAATGTGTTATATTGAGGATCTCAAACTATTTTTCACAAAAGCCTTACCTACCTACATTTTTATTAGGTAGGCAAGCAAATTGCTGCCAGGCAGGGAGAAGGGGAACTCAGCTAAACAGAACCTGAAACTAGTTTTTTTCACTATTTTCCTTGCTGACAAGGGGAATGAATCAGACACATATTGTCAGCTTGCCGGATTCTCTTATATTTAGCAAAGAAAATGTAATTCAAGTAGTCAGTAAGATGGTTCTGCATTCTTTCTTCTATACTGAGCCTCAAGAGGAGATACTAAATCAATCTTGTTCTTTTGAAGCTGGCAAAGAATATAGCAATTCAAAATGCTAGATCAGAATATTCTAGTCTATAAATAATGCATTTTTACAGAGTAAAACCACAACAGAACTGCATGGGCCCTCTTGTACTAAAGAGCCATCTATGCTATGGTTGCTCTCAAAGCTCAGAACTGTCTGGGGTCTTTGTCTTGCCACAGATTTGTGATAAAACCAGACTGATGAAAAAAATAGGGCAAGGTACTGTAATAATAATATATCAGGCTTATGCTAGCGACCTTAGCTAAGAAACAGAGTTTAACAAGAGCCGGGATGGTATTAAACTGGTATAAAGGCTACTGCATGTATATGGTGAATAAAGTAGCTGTTTATTTTTTTTTCTATATCGAATATCATCTTCAAAGGCAATGGACTGAAGAGACTGAATCACAAGTTACAGATAAGATAGGCCCAACACTTATTTAAACAGGGAGTTAAAAATCCAACAGCAGCTGTAAACTGTACACAGCTGTAATCTATAATTCAAAGAAAAATCTGGAATGAAACCAAGTGCTTCATAAAATTAAAATGGTCACACTGGTTTTTTTTTTTAACTCTACCAATATTGCATCCTTAATCCTGCACACAGAATACATGCAATATTTGCCCACATATGGTTTGCTTGCTCCATACAGTTTGCATTTGAATGACTTCCATTTCCAGCATCATACCAGAGATGCGTCTTTACGTGACAGCACGGGCTTCCAAGGATCCATTCGGACCGGATCAGGGTGAGTGCTCTTCGAGTTGCTTATCTAATTTCACATATGGCTTGCTGTTTATATTTATCTTTACCTGGGTTATACAGATGCAGCCACTTGGATTTGTGAGTTAAATGTGTCATGACTCAGGGCTAATTGAAGAAACTGTGTTATCTAAAGTTATCTTAACTAATTTAATGCATTTAACCTTTTCATAGCATTGTTTTCAATGGTGAACTCTTTAATTGGATGGGATGCTGTGACACAATATTCTGTGCTAAGTGGGATAAATGGATAGATGAGTTAAGTTTTTCTGTGTCAAGTGTGCAATCCAAAGTGGCTTCATCTGTAGGTTTCTCTTATTTGACCAGTTCTAATTTGCCCCACCACATGATTTGCTTAATGAGCAAAGCTTCCTGTGTGGATAACCATTTTTATTTACAATTCATGTATGTGCTACCAACTTTGACTTTGTCTTGCTTAGACTGTGATCATCCATTTCATTTATAATATTAGCCTTCAGTTGTTGGAGTGGGGTGAATTTACATATGCATTAAAGGAACAGTGACACCAAAAAATAAAGTGTTTTAAAGTAAAGAAAATATCATGTAGCATTGCCCTGCACTGTTAAAACTGATCTGTTTGCTTCAGAAACACTACTATAGTTCAAATAAACAAGCTGCTAAGTAGCAATTGCGGAAATTGAAAAACGGCTATATGGCACAGATAAGTAATGGATAACAGATAACATTATGTCCTACAGAGCTTAAATGCTATCTGCTGTGTAATTTGAGCCTTTTCTCCTTTGACTAGTTGCCCCCATGGCTACACAACAGCTTATTTATATAAACAATAGTAGTGCTTCTGAAGCAAACTCTGCAGTTTTAACAGTGCAGGGCAACACTGCATTATATTTTTAATACTTTAAAACTATTTCATTTTTTGATGTTACTGGTCCTTTAATGTATGTGATTAATTTGTGGTTACTTATTGTCTGTGTAACTCTTACTATATTTTTCTGCCTGAACACCTGTGGTAACTCGTGCTGTATCTACAATGTCCTTTTGCATATGTCTGGACAGAGTGTATCTGTGTTAACCATTTCACATGTACCACTCATATTACCCTTTTTCAAGACAGTTTTCCCCCCTAGTAACTCATTTTATGTGTATCACTTATCCCAGTATAACTGTTGGTGGCATACTGGGAGAAGTGATGCAGAAAAACTCACGTGCACACTCAGGCCCTTCCTTGACGTAACGCTTGGTGCTTGAAAGCTTTAGGGAGACGGCCCTCCCAGGAAATCGTAGATACAATAAGAAAAGCCAGCACACAAGGCAGGTGCAAACCGGGGTCAGGCCCCTGGTATGTTTATTGCGTCACAATACACATACTGGGAGAAGGCCAAGAGAGGGTTATGCCCTGTAAAATAAACCAGATATACTGTAGTAGTTCCAGCCCCATGATTCCATGGAAGTTATGATTTTTTCATGTAAGCTAAACTCTAAAGGTAACATCATCTAGACTATTAGGGGCACATTTACTACAGGTTGAAATAAAATAAAATTAAAATTCAAAAAATTAAAATTTCAAAGAAAATTTGGGCTACTTGGACAAGTTGAATTTTCGAAGTAATGGCTTCGAAGTACTAATTATGGGAACTATAGTCCAGTAACATCAAAGATGTGATAGTTCATTTCCACTCATTCCTGGTCCTTTTAAGATTATTACTAGTAGCATGTGTATTAACCCCTGTTGATCCATCATGCTGCCTCCAGGTAATCTTTTACCACTGTCATCCTACTTATCCTTCTCATATGCACCTTATCTTTATGCCACTGTCAAAACCTACCACTTTTTCTTTATAATTTTGACAAAATACTCCCTTTCTTTCTCAAACAAATGCCAAAACAATGATCAATGTCCTTCTTCTATCCAACTTAGGCTACTGTAACTGGCTACAGGTATGGCATCTCTTTTCCTCTTTTCCAGACTGCTCCAATTTACTGGAAGACTATCTCACACAGAGCCCATTTTAAGCAACTTGTTATTTTAATTAACTATTAATCATTTAAATGATTTCCTTTTTCTCTTTGTACAGATAGATTTTAAATAGATTTTAAATTTAAAACAATGTTAACATCTTTCTTTCTGCTAATTCACAACAAATGTATTTTATATAGACTGTATATATATATATATATATAAAATATGTTGGTGTTCCGCACTCCACTGATCAACGCAAAACACCCAGGTGCTACTCAAAATCACAATGTAGATAATTCATCAGTGCACTCAGTCCTGCTCTGATGAATTATATATATATATATATATATATATATATATATATATATATATATATATATTCAGTATATTGTGTGTTGATCACCAAGTTCAATAACTGACAGCAGCACAGATCAAAATCCCGGTCTATTGACCGATTTTTGTGCCTGAATTACCTTTAGGAACGGGATCCCATCTTCCAGGTTACTAGCCTTGGTTTTAAATATGTTTTAAAACAATTAAGCATGGTGGTGAATAAAAATTGCTTTTTACATATACTATTGTCATTTATGATTCAACTATCACTGTTAAACTTGTGACTGGTGGAGCCCAATTCAGCTTTTGGTGTTCAGCACAGAACTCTCCTGAAGATGGCCCAAGTTAAGGAGCCAAAACGTTGAGAATAAAACTTCACCTATATTTTTTTTAAATGAAGTCCTTGGAATGCGGCTTGTTTGATCACTGCATACTAATGTGGATTGTGGATTGTTAAGCCTGTACCAGCTAAACATATTGAATACATATATATATATAATATAAATTTCATAATGTAAGGGACATAGCAGCTCAGAATCAATTTTACAGAAGGTTTAAGGGCACATACTTAAATATTTTTTCCCCACTAGAGGTATCAGCTAATAGAGATTACACTCTACTGCAGTGATCCCCAACCAGTAGCTCGCGAGCAACATGTTGCTCTACAACCCCTTGGATGTTGCTCCCAGTGGCCTCAAAGCAGGTGCTTATTTTTTAATTACTGGCTTAGAGGCAAGTTTTGGTTGTATAAAAACCAGATGTCCTGCCAAACATTCCCTCCTGTAGGCTGCCAGTCCATATAGGGGCTACCAAAAAGCCAATCAGAGCTCTTGTTTGACATCCCCATAGACTTTTTCATGCTTGTGTTGCTCTCCAACTCTTTTTTAAATTTAAATGTGGCTCACAAGCAGAAAAGGTTGGGGACCCCTGCTCTACTGAATGGCGCACGCTACAGAGTGTACCTGTTGAAGGAGAAACAATTTAACTATAGTGCCCTTTAACAAAATGTTAATGACAATGTAGTAATGTGCTGGAATAATTAAATAAGTCAAATATTAAAATAATAATAATACACATCTGATTACAAGAAGCTATTATTGTGATTAATTATAAAAAATAAAGCCAGATGGTAATGCAGCCTTAAAATGCCTGCACCACATGTTATGTCGCGTTCCTGCCAAAGATATTTGGAACTTGATGTACACTTGAATGATCTTTACTTTAATTAATATTAATTGGTTGATACCTGTCTTCTCTTATTGTTCTGGGATGTACATCCTAACCTTGTGTTTTTGGCAACAAGTTTATACAAATACAGTACTGTATATATTTGTGTGTTTTGTTTTTGCAAAAGTACTTCTGTGATTAAACAGCTCATGTTTTTACAGACCTGTTTTTACAATACCTGTTAAATATATTATGTATTAATAATATATAATAAATGGCATTAAATTTGCCCAAAGGCAGTAATTCATAGCAACCAGTCAGCAGGTAGAATTTACTATACAAGCCAACAGGGTATTGGTTGCTACAGTATGTTACTGCTCCTGGGCAAACTTAGTGCCTTTTTTTACACATGGGGTATGGCCTTTTTCCAGGTGAATTTTTGCATAGGTAAACAATAGTGATTCCACTTCTTTATCAAAAGTTAAAGGTTTCTCTTTGTTACCCTTTTTGCTAAAGTCTATTTTGGCAAGTTGTTACTGGCGAATCATTTAGCTGAAGCTTCATCCTCAAAATTATTATGTCAGTGACATCATGTCCAGTATTCCAAAAAAAGTAATCAAAAAGACATACTTCTGACTTTTTTTCATATTTATAAAGTCTGATTATGTTTACAAGTTGTAGCTGTTTAACATTTGAAGCTCATGCCACATTTATTTTAGGGTGAGTTCAAGGCATATTTCTGTTCTCTTAAATGAGACAAGTGTGAAGTCTGAGTTTATTTATTCTGTATCAACCACACAATCCAAAGTGGCTTCATCTGTATACTGTGGTTTATGGAGGGGTCAGTCTGTGTAAGTATACATGGTGGGTTTCATTTTGGGGGTTGAACGTGATGAACTTTGGTCTTTTTTTAACCCAACTATGTAACTACAGTATATGTAACTAGGATACAAGGTTTGTTTGTGCTTTTTGAAACACATGGCCAACATGGGAATAAGTTACAATTGCAAGAGATCTGACACACTGCCAGATCTGAAATTAGTTAGAAATACCTAATTATACATAAGTCCACCATTTGTACACCATTGTCTTACATGGTAACTGACTGTCTATATTTTGACTATTGTTGAAGACTGACCAAAGCAATATACCATATGTGAGTTTTGCTTTAATTTCTCCATATTGGGATCCAGGAAAGGCGTTGCTAAACAAAGAATGGTTTCTCTGTTAAAAGAGTAGCTGGAGTATTCTGAAAAGAGCAGGAAGGCCAGTTACTCCATTGAATTATTTCAGCTTTTAAAAGTCACTAATATGTATGGAAGGCTCAGTGTCTTAACCAAGGCAACATTCAACACTTGCAGTTTATCTCCTAACTGTCCCTCAGTCCTCTGCTTTTTTTTTCCCATCTCTAACACTCTGAGCTCTCATCTCACTTCCCCTTCCTTTTGGCACACAATTTCCAAAATGAAGCATGAAGTCTGGAGTTTCCACACTTGAACATAATACTGCCGTAGTGAAGGGCAGGTGGTAGGAGGTGTGTAGACAAATTTTGTCAAGAATTAGCTGTGCAGAAAGAAGGTGGTAGAACTACATGAACAAGATCACAGGTCCCAATGAAGTTAAGAGATATGCAACATATCAACAAGATTTTTGCATGACAGTCTTTTTAAAGATTTTTTTGCACCTCTAGTTCCATTAAATGCTGCAATATTGTTTTAAATGATACATTTTGAAATTGTTTATTGAAGTATGTTAAAAATTCCCAACGTTTGAAATCTTAGCCACTTTTTCACTTATCTCTGACTGAGTCAACCTCCTAGTACGGGTCAGACCAATTCCTGTGGGTTTACCGGCAGGTTGGGCTGTCTAATTACACCAAGCAGATCTTTGGTAATTAGACTGCCTCTTAGTAAGTTTGAACTTGTTACTATATTTTACAGCTTTTTTGGCTACCAAAATCATTGGAAAATAGTAGTGCTGCATGCATTTTTATCAAAGAGAATACATTGCACATAAAAGCATGCTCTCTATTGATTACACTGGTGTCACATCTTCAAAGTCATGGATTGCATCAAATACTGTAGATCAAGTTTTTGCCAGCATCATTATGCATCCAACTACTCTTTTTTTTTACCATACTGTATGTTTAGAGATGAAGCAATTATTTCATACGAAGAAGAGGACTAAAACAGCCTCTAGAATGCTCATATCTAATCATCTGAAAAAATGTAAGACTTCCATAACTGTTTAAAGGTACAGATGCAGTCACTTGGATTTGTAAGTTAAATGCATCGTGACTCAGGGCTAATTGAAGAAACTGTGTTAGCCAAGTTATCTTAACTCATTTAATGCATTTAACCTTTTCATTAGCATACCAAAGCACCATTGTTTTCAATGGTGAACTCTTTAATTGGATGGGATGCTGTGACACAATATTCTGTGCTAAGTGGGATAAATGGGATAGATGAGTTAAGTCACGACGCATTTAACACACAAATCCAAGTGACTGCATCTGTAGAGTATTTCTAAAGCATGTATATGAAGATTTAAATTAATCCAGGACATGATATATAGCATCTAATACAATGAAGTCTAAAGTAACTGGAAATTTCTAGGTTTTCTTGAACATTTCATCACATGTAAACTGAACAAGTAACTTGGGTAAGTGGTAAAGAAAACTCAAAATGTTCAGTTACTTTAGACTTCATTGTACTAGATGCTATACTGTATATCATATCCTGGATACTACTAAAGACTGGGGTAAACTACTAGATACTGGGGGAAATTCACTAAAGCATGAAGTGGTTAACGCTAGCACAAACTCACTTGTGTAACATCATTTCGGAACTTTGCCAATTTACTAATGGTCCCTGGCGTAACTTCTCTATCGAAGTAGACAGACTCTAGAGCAACTTCACACCCTTATGCCAGGTGTGCGTACTGACCTAACTATGCTAATTCACTGAGATGCAGATTTTACTGAACATTACCTCTTCTTGTGCAGGACTTGACTTCACCACCTCAGACCAGGTGAAGTCCAATAGAGTAGATAGGAGTTTCTATGTACCAAAAACACTGGCATCTTTTCCTTTTTTAAGGGTGATAGGCAGAAAAAGATTGTAATTTTTTTATATCTAAATGCTTCAAAAATATATGCACTGCCCTTTTTCACATCAGATATATTTGTGAAATGGGAAAATTCCCAAACATGCACAAATGCATGCAGTAAGTTGCCTGCAAAAGCAAAAAAAACAAAGCTTTAATCTTGTGGCTTTGTCTTGATAGATTGAAATAGTGTGGATTCATTGTGCCTTTGTATGACATGATCCATATCCACTCAACTGCAGCACATATAAAGATATGAGCACACTAAACCAACAGGTGAAAGAGCTAAGGGGTTCAATATTGTACAGCACTGATGGGAACTTAGGAGGAGTGCACAGGGCTTCTCTGTATCCAGTGTTTCCTACCTTGTGTAAGTGAATGCTTTGCACAGGGACACTCCACCAATGAGGCTAGTTGAAAGATTTGCCTCAGGTGACAGCAACAAATAGGTTACCAGGGTCAGGAATAAGCCACTCCTGGTACCTTTAAGACTGGCAGGGGGAGTCATTGTAGGAGCCACCTCAGGCCTCAGAAATAATGTTGGCTTTGCTGTAGAACCTCTGTTCTGTAGAACCTATATTGAGTATGACTTTCAGGGCAATGTGCAATGAAAGCCTGGTGATTTCTTGCCTCATTGTTGTACTTACAGACTGTCCTACATTTAATAATTGAACCCAATGTTCTTGAAATACAATGCTAGCTCACACAGACTTTTCAATATAATATGATTGTATCAACCCACAGAATAGGACAACAAGGGCCCCCTCTGATTTGTAATGCACTGGCATTCTATATTCTCAATACAGTTCTGATTATTACTGCTGTCTTATTAATATGTTCTAATATGGCTTGATACATTAACTGCCTTTGTAGATGTTTTTATGTTTTAACTTTAGAACAGAATACATTGTATCAGCAGGTAATATTTTCATATATATGTATATCATGCCCATTAGCAGGATAATGTATGTGTGATGGATAAAACTACTCCATCAGACACACTCTACACAATTCCTCCAGCCACCCTAATTTACTACTTTCTCCATTCTTGTAGGAAGTAAAAGAAGAAAAATTGTAAATTCAAATTCACCAATTTACAGGGAAACTACATATGGCTAGTGATGGGCGAATTTATTCGCCTAGGTCGAATTCGCGGCGAATTCCCGCGATTCGCCGCTGGCGAATAAATTCGTGAATCACCAGTGAAATTTTGCTTGGTGAAAATTCGCCGAAAACGAGTCGCGCGTCAGTCGCGCGTCGTTTTTGACGCGACGAAAACGAAGCGACGAAAACGACGCAACGCGCGACAATGTTGACGCGACGCGCGTCAAAATCGTCCCGCGACTCGTTTCGCGAATTTTTCGCCGATTTGCGAATTTATTCGCGAATTTCTCTAGAAATTCGCGAATTTTCCGGCGAATCGAATCGCGGGAGATTCGCCCATCACTACATATGGCTTTTGCCTTGGCACAAAATGCTATTTAGACTTTCATCTTACATTAGAAAACTATTATTCTATTAGTGATAGATGCTTGAGCAAGAAAACCTTGTGTTAAAGTTTTTCTCCCGACTTTTATTTGTATAGTTAAGATCTGCAGTCAGAATAAAAAGATAATAGAATCAGAAAAGGTTAAAGGTTAGCCAAAATTAATTTATATTGTTATATGCATATGTATTGGTATAATGTATATTTTGCTTGGTGGATTCAGCCTGAGGTGCTTTAAGATGAGGATGTCCAATGTCTTTGACCTTTGTTGAGTTGAACTTCTTTCTAATCTTAGTTCCCTATATTCCATGATATTAGGAGATGCTAGAAGTTGAAGTGCATCAGGCATTTGAGGATTAGAACTGCATTGATGCAGTATGACACCAAGATATTATTATTGGTAGTGGTATAATAATTAGCAATAATAACAGATATCCATAAAGAACTGTTGTACTGCACTAGTATCCTTATTCATTTATACTGGATCATTTATAAGGACATGGAAAAACCAACATAGACAGATTCTTTTTTTAAAAATAACAAAAAAGAACAATGCTCTTTGTTGTGATTGCATTATCTGAAGCTTGATACAGAAACTTTGTTTGTACACTTGGAGGTCAAACAGAAAAACAGTTATTGTAATGAGAAAATTGAGAGTGCAGTATTGGACTGGAGACTCAAGAACCCACCAGATGACCTAACCTCCAGCTGATGCCAACAACCACCCCTCCTAGCTGTTAACCACTCTGTGCCCACTGGCAAATCATTCTGCCCCACCACTGCAAACTCCACTTATTGATCACATACTGTACCTGCCTCACAAGCATGTGCATGGGGGGGGGGGTGTTGTGCAATGGTCTAGGGGCTCCTAATAAGGGAATCCATTTAAACACTGTAAACAAATTGCACATTTTCTGTATTTCTGTCTGAGTACAGTGGATGCTCTTGCAGACACTAAAAGCTTAAAAAATTGTAAGCAAACAAAAAACAAATAACTGCATTAATAGTCATTTCTTGCCTCACTTAAACACTCAATTATTAACTGCTAATTTGGGAGCCAGCTTGAATAACTAATGAATAGAATAATTCAAAATCATGAAATGCTGTTTCAGTACACTGTAATCAGTTAATCTGTATTTTAAGTGCCTACATATGTTTCATATTCTCAACTGATTATTCAATTACAGATATTTTTTACAAATAAGCCCATGGTGGAGGATTCACTTAGCAATAAACACCCTCAGAAATCATATCTGGCAGGACCATGATGTCACATTTTCACAACGGTTCTTGTCTAATGTGAAGTGTTAAGGGTTTACACAGTTCAGTTGTGCAATGCCTTCTAAAACTACATGTTACATCAAGTTGTGTTTTATACACATGCTTAGGCCTCTAATTCCCAACAGAGCAAATTTAAATTTTACTATACAAGTCACATTTATTCAGAATCACGTGCCAGCGTAGGAGCCAAGCAATGCTTTCAATTCTTCATGAAAGTTGATTCATTATCAACCCTGCAGTGTCCATGTTAGATGTATCATCACTTTAAGCTAATGTTCATTTCTCACAACCTCTAAACTTAGCTTCTCAACAGCAACACAGAGCACATTGAGCATGTGTAGTAAAAGATGGCCTATGCAAAACAGAAGACAGAGTGCTCCTGGGGAAGGCATGGTTTGTGACTGTTGTAGGACAATTGAAACTCTCTGCTGGAATAGTAAGTTTAGTATATACTGTAAACAGTTTCCTTTTCGACGGGGGGGGGTTATTTAAGTCTAATTTTTTCTGGTTGGACATTTAAAGGGGAAACCCACAATTTTCTATAGAAAAAAACAAATTTTTGGAGATTTATTAAACCCCGGTGGAATTAAAAGTCCAAATGAAAAAGTACTCAGAAAGAGTTCATGTAGAAGTCAGTGGCAGATGTTCCATTGACATTTTGAAGATATCCTGATCTGTGCTGAGTTTTGTTTAAATATCCAGGATTTTGTGGTTTGGGGAGTCAAATATGAAAAAGTTTCAGGTTTTGGATGTCAAATCAGAACAAGTTCCAGGTTTCAGAGACAAATCTGAGAAATGTGTACATTTCTGATTTTTTCATGATTTTTGTGAAAGTTTTTGAGAAATAGGGTAAAAAGTCTGTGCTGATTAGGTCGTAGTGGTTTTCAGAAAATAGTGAGAACATTTCAGACTCTGATAAATAACCCCCTTATTCTCTTTTAAATGTTACATCATTTCGTAAGTTGCTTTTTTCTAGAGTGCACAAATGCAAATGTTAAAGCCTTGCATCTTTCCTTTTCTTTATTGAGAGGATCCACTTTTGCACTGCACTGCTCAACCACACTTCACTCTGTTGATGTTGGGCTATAATTCCCAACATACTTTAACATGTCATCAAAGTTAAAGCTTTCACGAAGCTGCAATCCAGCAACCTTAGGGTTCTATTCTTAAATCAATATTGCTCAATAAAACCTTTCCCCAGTTCTCCAGGGCCCACAGCTGCATTAAAATGCTAAATAATTCTCCAATGACAATCCCAGCTATCTGTGTAAATCTGGCTCCATATTCTTTGTTTTGTTCACTATAAGATAACAGCAAGATGGCAGGCATATTACTGGTAATTCTCACTGGTGAATTCCCTTGCACCTATAATGAGGTTTTTGGTCAGAAGAACTCTCACTGGGGATATTTTTATTACATTTTATTCTTATTAATACTCAAGTTTCAGTGAGTCATGAAACAGAAATTGTATCACTAATAACTGATGACAAGATATAATTTACAGAATATAAATAAACTATTTTGCATTTGCTAATTCTGTGTGCTGTACAAATGGGAAGGGGTCTCTTACTTTTTTATATGGAATTCAGTCTTATTACTCAAGATTAAATTTGTAATTACTAATATCTTATTGTAAATATGAAAGAGTATTGTTGGAGGACATTTCACTAAATTAATGGGTACCCATGGTTTTTGGACTCATTTTGAGATCTCCAAGTATATAAAGTTGTAGGAAGACCAGAAACAATAACAGGTTAACAAGTTATACATAACTATATTGGGTCATTACTTCTAAACTATCAGTGAGAACAGGAAATTGATTAAAAAAAATAATCTTTGTAATTTTTGAAGGAAATACTCGGGTAAGAAAAACAACTTGATGAGGTCACTAATGACAGTATATTTAAATGTTCCAATGCATTGAAGCCAATTGTATTTGTTGCATGTAAAACAGTGAAAATGCCTCCTCAGACTATTGTCTTATCTGTCTTACAAGCAGCAATTCTGGTTGACTGTAATGCAGTATTTTAAAGGTCAAGTTAAGTGTAAAAATAAAAACTGGATAAATAGATAGGCTGTGCAAAATAAAACCGTTTTCTAATATAGTTAGTTAGCCAACAATGTATAAAGTATAAAGGCTGGAGTGACTGGATGTCTAATATAATAGACATAATCCAACTTCCTGCTTTTCAGCTCTTTAACTTTGAGTCAGTCAGTGACTTGAAGGGGGGGCACATGGGACATAACTTTTCAGTGAGTTTGCATTCAGCTCAGATTCAAATGCAACAGTTATGGCCTGTGTGCCCCCCCTCAAGTCACTGATTGGTTACTGTCTGGTCACCAGGGTAACCAGTCAGTGGAGAAGAAGAGTTGATAAGCAGGAAGTTGGATTCTGGCTATTATGTTACACATCCAGTAACTCAAGCCTTTATACATTACATTTTTGGTTAACTAACTATATTAGAATCATGTTTTATTTTGCACAGCCTATCTGTTTACCCAGTTTTTATTTTTATACAGAACAATTCCTTTAAGACTTTTGACATTCATGGTGGAGGTGATTTACCCCAGGAAACAAGATGGCACTTATCATTATGTCATTATTCTTTGAGTAAAAAGTGTAACTGAAACCCAAGGTCAGCCCATTCATAAAGAGTGGCATCATGGATATAAAGGATAATGGTGGTGTTGGTGGTATTGGGTTAAATGTTGTAACAATTTGGAGAATAGAAGTGAAAGGCCAGCAATGTGGAGTAATAGCTTAAAGGAAAACCTATTTCTTTAAGAAGAATGAAACTGATGAAAATTCATTGGTTTACACAGGTGTAAAATCTATAGCTTCACTCACAATAGTATAAAATGAACAAAATTAGAAACTGCATTAATTGATCCTGGTCAATACTGTTAGTCATTAAACTAAATCTATCAAAGAGTAATTATCTGGACTTAAGGTACATCAATGATAACATAATAACAATTTAACAAAATAGGCAGCTATTGTTCATAGACTTCTGAAAAAGAATTTGACAGCAGAAAAAAAGAAGCAATTGGTCCATGAATTGGCTCATTTATCAAGCATTTCCACTTTTCTTTTGTTGAATTTGATCATTTCCTATGGGTTGTCAACTGTCAGATATAATTCTGTCTGTTCACTGATATGTAAAATGGCTGTATTTCAACAAATCTTTTGAATTTGGATTACCATTCCAGAAGATCCACTCTGTTGTTGTTTATCTGCAAAGAGATACCCCTTACTCCATGGCAATATCACTAATAATTGTATTAAATTTATCAAGATTCAAAAGCCTCATTTATCAAAACAAAATGTTTAAATTGTTGTACAGATGGCCACAGTTTTTACCTACAATGCAGACAATGAAATCTGTGTTTTATGATCCAACATAATTTACAAAAAACAAAAGTTGCATAGAAGTGATCCTTGCATTATAGTTACCCAGTACATGCTCTTTTATGGGAACTTATCACACTGGTACAGTGTTATAATTCAGAGATGCTGTTAAATGCTATAGGAGTTTATAGGAAGAATGTAAATTCATCTTTGGCACAATCAGTTCTGTTTAACCACAAATTAGAATATGTAAAATTTTGCCCATTGATGATTGAAAAAAAACTTACATTCTGTTGTAAAATCTATCATATAACAATTACAGTTGTTTGTATATTTGGATCAATTTCTAATTTCTCTTAAAATTAGCAGTTTTTTGTTTAACGATGTACGTCAATAAAATTGAACATCTGCATTTCTGTGGAACCTTCTAGCTGTTGACCTTTGGAACACTGCAAATGAAGACATGTTCTAATAGGTCACAGACTTTGGCATCATAATGAGCAGCTGTTTGTAAGGCCAAAAGGCCTCAGAGGTAGTAAGGACCGTGGGAGGAGGTAGCAAAAGTCC
>CM044448.1:57761035-57859927 GCA_024363595.1 Xenopus borealis
TAACAAAATTAGACCGGTGCATAAATTTGGGCACCCCAACAGAGATATTACATCAATACTAAGTTGAGCCTCCTTTTGCAAATGTAACAGCCTCTAGATGCATCCTATATCCTTTGATAAGTGTCTGGATTCTGGATGGTGATATTTTTGACCATTCGTCTATACAAAATCTCTCCAGTTCAGTTAAATTTGATGGATGCCGAGAATGGACAGCCTGCTTCAAATCATTCCATAGATTTCGATGATATTCAAGTCAGGGAACTGTGATGGCCATTCCTGAATATTGTACTTCTCCCTCTGCATAAAGTGCCAATATGCACTCCAGGTTAAACCTGTATATACCACCTTGTCAATCCATTTGAAATGTACATGACTCCCATGTACCACAGGCTAATATAGCCGAATGTAGTGGTTACAATTACATACTTTGTATATAGTATTTAATGGGTGCCATTTCTGAGCTTATTTATCATAAATAAATTCTATTTTCTTCTCTTTGTCTTGCAACTCACTTTCTTTCATTCCAAGTGAAAGAGGTCATTCAAAATCAATCTGTGCAGGTAAATTAATATAAATAGAAATTCTGAAATAAATACAAATGCATTTTTGGTAAGTCTTGTTAATTCTTTTCTTGTGCTTACAATTGTGATTCTTATCAAAAGAAATGCACAGAAAAATTTGAAAATTAATCACAGCTTTCCATTTATAGATTTCTCACTGAAATCTAGGGTATATTCATATGAAATGAAAGGCATTACCATTCAAAGGCCTTTTTAGAAGTCAATAGCAATTTATTTTTTTATATTGAGCAAAGTAGATACTGAAGAAAATTCATGTAACAGAACTTAAACTGCAGTGGATTATCTGCTGCATGGAATGTCATAAACAAAATGCTTATTCTTAATGTCAAAAACAGAAGTTCTAATGCACACTGACACTCAGATCTGTAAAATGAAATCAATGGCAATTGTTATTAGTTAATCAATATTATAACAAGCAATGCAGAACTGGGAATGCTACAAATACATCCAGGCAGTGAAAATAGAATTCCTCACGTTATTTTTGTTATGTTAAATTGGAAACACTGTATAAAAATTAGATTTTAACATATTAGGAATGATAAATGTCACAATATGTCTTTTTAGCAATATAAACACATTTTGTACAAAAATTCTTGTGGCACCAATAGTTATTACATAATATAATGTATGTGGAAGATCATCACAATATACTAGTTTCATGTTGCTATTACAACCAGGTGTCTGCCCAGCATATAAGGCTTGCTCAGTGTTGCCTCAAATGAACGTCACAAACTATCCAGCATTCTAATCATGGGAGTCCTTACAATCTGATGGTAACTGTCACACACTTCAGCCTCCTTACTGACATTTGTATCCCACACTCCTATAGAGTACTATATTGGGAGCTACCCTTATTTTAACTAGCATTTCTCATTCAAATTGACCTTTCCCTGACTTCTACTATGGTATGCAGTCTACTTTAGGGTCCAAGCTTCTCCTTCACTAAGGCCTTCTACCTTAGACTCCTACTGAATTTTTCTGCCTCAGACTCTCCAGCAGCATCCATCACCATAAATGTATAGTCCAAAGAGAAAAACATGACTGCAGCTTCTTTTTTTTCTAACAGTAAGGATTATGCATAAAAACCCTGGAACAATAGGTGCAAATCCCTACCACAGGGCATACAGTAGGTCACACTTTACACAGAAAGGAAGTTAACTCTTTTCTCTTCTTTTAAAAGTACACATTTTGTAGAGCAAAAGCCAACAGGTAATCCCGAAGTACATTTTAAAATTTTAAATTTGGGGGGGCGCGTGGCCAACACTCAAAGGAAACGGATGCAAAGTGCAGAGCTCTACTCCAAGCCGCCGAAGGACAACGGGAGAACTCCGAAACAAATGGGGCAGCATAAAAACATACCGTCGCTGTTTAATAAGAAATCTCGATATGGAGCACAAGCCAAGATTGCGCCCGCAAGGCCCGAAGCCCAAGATGACACATCGTCACAGGCACCAGACAGGTCGGAAGCAGAAAGTGACACAGATAGCAGAATGGATATTCAAACTTACTTACGAAGACTACCATCCAAAAGCAATATAAAAGAGATGCTGCACAAAAGGATGGAAGAAATTCGAAGTGAACTCCATGGTATCAAGCAGGAGATGGAAAGCATGGGGGCCAGAACCGATTCGCTGGAAAGAAATCAAATGTAACTGGTTAGTAACCAAAAACAATGTGACACACTAATGAAGAAACAAGCAAGGGAAATTGAAGAGCTACACAGACAGGTGGAAGACTTACAGAATAGAAGTTGGAGACATAATAATAGAGTGAGAGGTATACTACCCACACTCCAAATATTCAATAACATTTTAGAAAGAGACGTTAACACCACTATACACATAGAAAGGGCACACAGGGTATACAAACCACGAAATGCCCCACCAGATGCACCAAGGGATATACTGTGCTGCATAAACAATTTCCCTCTAAAAGAAGAAATTATGAAAAAGGCCAGAACAATGAAAAAACTCCCCTTTGAGGACAATAATATTATATTACTGTAGGACTTATCGATTTCAACACTAATTAAGAGAAAACAAATTAAACGCTTAACAGACCAACTAAAGACGAGAGGAATACAGTTGAGATGGGGGTTCCCCTTCAGTCTGTTAGCAAACAAAGATGGAATACAAGCAATACTAAGACTGCCAACAGACCTAAAAGACTTTATAAGGAAATTCCAGCTAGAGGAAGTGATAATTGCGAGATGGAATGACAAAGAAAAGAAACAGCTAGAAACAACTATGGAAGCTGACAACACATGGCAGGAGATTAGTGATGGGCGAATTTATTCACCAGGGGCGAATTCGAGGCGAATTCCTGCGATTCGCTAGACGTCAGCAAAATTTCGCCAAAAAAACGAAAATGACGCGACGCGCATCGAAAACAACACGACGAAAACAACGCGACGAAAACAACGCAACGTCTGTCAAAAACGTGCCGCGACTCGTTTCGCAAATTTTTCCGCCAATTCACTGGAAATTCAGGAATTTTTCGCCAAAGCGAAACTGGTTAGATTCGCCAATCACTACAGGAGATACCCCTGATGCAGAGAACACCAAAGACAATGAGAAACAGATACACTAAAGAGGCAAACCCCAGCAAACTAGCACCAAATAAAGACTGGTCGGAGCCATGAGTATAAAAATGCAGTAACTGAAAAGGTTTAACCAGACATAGAATTTATAAAGATTGAAGGGATAACACATGCAAAAACTTGAAATAAGACTGATAATTGATACTATCCTGTAGGCCATCAATGCCTTCATCAAGAACATTGTATTTTTCTTCTGTTTTTATTTTTCTTACAAAAATTACAACAAAAATGACTGGTTCTTTCCAACTTGCTAAACACTCCCCCACAGTGGTAATCTGCAACTACAGGTGGATAAGACTCATTAAAGGGCAAGGAAAGGCAAAGAAATAAAATCCCATTTTTACTTTCTTTAATGAAAAAGAAATCTATCTCCAATATACTTTAATTTAAAAATGTGTACCGTTTTTATAACAAACATGACTGTATGCAGTAAAATTCTTCCTTCATTTAGTGCTGAGGATAGGAATTGTCAGACAGTCCCTAACTTCTGGCAGGGAAACAATCACTTATGAACAGCAGGGGGAGCTCCTGCCTTACTTAACAGCCATGCAGAACTCAAACAGCTTTGTTTTTTGATCATTTAGGACAATCCCTAAGCAGCACAGACCATACTGAGCATGTGCAGTGCCAGTGTCAGACAAAGATGTATAACACAGTTACAAGATGACAGCCCCCTGTGGCCAACTTTGAAAGCATAAATAATTTGTTTGATTAGACTTGTGGTGCAGTAAGTTCATGTTTATGTTTAGTATACAAAATACAGCATTTTTAGCCTTATTCTATTTTACACTTTCCTTGCCCTTTAAGATCAAAGTTATCTAAATTTAAATGTTTATCTATATTACACTGTATGCAAAGTTTTATATGTTACGTTTATAACCCCAACCCCATACCCATTGGAAGCAGAGTAATTACAAATTTAAACACAAAAACTTATATTATTATGGGATGTAACATTCCTCTGACAATATGGTCCCAGAATGTCAATGGGATAAACAACCCTAAGAAAAGATCACAAATAATTAATAACTGTCACAAACATAATGCAAAAATTATATACTTGCAAGAAACACACATTAAATCAGCTCATGCATCAGTCATCAAAAGTCAATGGTATGATAGAGTCTTTTCTAGTACAAACCCGGAGGCTAAAGTGAAAAGCACGACAATTATGATACATAAAGATGTACCATGTTCCTTAATAGACACAAAGATATGTGAAGAAGGCTACTTTGTGATGTTGAAAGCAAATATTTATAACATAAGACCAACCCTATGCTCAGTGTACATACCCACCAACAAACAATCCCAAAAAATCAGCAATAACATATAAAATACTAATGAAAATCAAGGGACACCTCAGCAAACTGAATCTAATTGATATATGGAGAACACACAACTCCAAAGGGAAAGATTATACATTCTTCTCCAACCCACACAATAGCTATACACGAATTGACCAGATGCTCATCAACCACAAATTGTTACACACTATTAAAAATATACAAATTGAACCAATGCTACTATCTGACCACGTGCCATATACAACAAAAATCGAGATTCCAAATACAATGAAGGCAGCAACCACATGGAGGTTTAATGAGAGACTATTAGTAAACAAAATGAATAGAAATTAGATGCAAGAACAGATTGAAGAAACAATATTACACAATCATTTACCTGTAACAGACCCCAGAACACTATGGGAAACAATAAAAGCAATCACAAGAGGAAATCTAATAGCTCTGAGCACCAGACAAAAAAAGAGAACATAATCACAAAACTCAACTACTAATACAAGAAATCAAGGACTTGGAAGACAAGCATAAAGAATCTCTAGCAAAACAAGTCCATACAGAACTGGAATTAAAAAGAATCCAATCAGAAATAAATCTGAGAAATATTATGCATATCAATTTTTCAGACGTACCTCAACAAATTAAAAAAACACCCAACAATAGGAGCCACACTGGAGGTATGGAATCAACTGCAAGGAAAAACAGAGATGTCACCGTTCCCATCCCCAGAATTAGAATTACTAAATAACCTGGATTCCCACCAAGTTGCGAAAAAGGGCCACTAGACAGGTGGGCTATAACCAATAACAAACACACAAAACTACACCACTTCATAAAAAAACGTAGAAATCATACCCCTACATAACATTCACAAGAAATGGGGATATCACCCCAGGAACCAGTGGAACTATATGCAGATAAAGAATTACATAAAATCTACAGGAATAATACAAACGGCAATTGGCAAGACTACCAACAGACTGGGAAAAGTTACTGCAGCAACAGAACTTAAAACACCTAGTGGCACAATTCTACAAAAAACTGACTAATGAAAAACAAAAAGAATAAACAATATTTATGAGACAATGGGAACAAGACGTTAACAGAGAATTTCATAATGACATCTGGAGTAAAATAATGGAGAAAGCCTACAAAGGAACACAATCAACAAGGGCACAAGAAACAAATTACAAACTAATAATTAGATGGTATAGAACACCCCAAAACTTACACAAAATATACAAAAACGTCTCATATGTGGAGATGTGATCTGGAGATGTGGTGGGTCAGAAGGATCATTTAGCCACATAGTTCCTGTGTGAAAAAATAAGTGATTATTGGAAGGAAATATTCAATATAATTGAAGAATTAAGACCCAAGAAGTACACTAAATGCATAGAGATGGTTCTATTTAGCTTCGATACCAACGAGCAAAAAAGTGATAAAGGACAAACTTATCATACAAATGCTACAAGCTGCGAGAGCGGTGATACCAAAACACTGGAAAAGCCAGGAAACACCGGATAAAAACGAATGGATAAGAGAAATGGAAAACATAAAGGCACTGGAAGAACTAACAGCAATTAAAAACGGGACAACAAAAACATTCCGGAAAGTTTGGGAAGGCTGTATACAGTACTATAGCCCAGAGTAAGGAGCAAAAAGTAGAAATAGAATGACCATATAGTAAAATATAAAGTCTGTGATCTTTAACAAATTCAAACAAACTCTAGACCTGCTTCCATACCCCTATACTCTCCTCCTCCCAAACCCCATATCTTACTTACATCTAACTCCAACCCACTCTAATCCCAGGCTTGCTATGATAATTTTCATTCTTGAATGTCTGTTTGTGTCTTGCTTTGATGTTTTGCCATACATTAATAAAGACATACCTAATAATGATATAGACTGAAAGCACTAGGATGAGCTGTGACTCATTATGACACAATCCGTTACATAAGACCATCCACATGGAGGATCCAGAGGGTATTAACATATGGTATAGTCTTCTGAATTTTTAAAAATGACTCCAGGGAATTTAATTCTGTCTGCTTCTAACATAAAATTGTTTTATTATGTATGTTCTTCGTATTTCTTTTCACATTTAAGTACAATATTAAATAAGCCAGAAACCTGATTGTAAATTCATTTTTCCACACAGACTAATAACATCATGTATTATTTGTAAGTCCATGTGAAAGCATTTGTCATCAAGCTCTGAAAAAACCCAGCAAAACAAAAAGTATTGAAGTGATCTCAATTTAGTGGTGGAAAGGGTGGATATTGAATAATAGTTACATTATCATTTATTATTTATTTTTATAAAAAAAAATTTAAAATAAAGTTTCCTATGACTCATTTATTAACTATATGTATATAAAGAATGTGATGTTTTTACTTCATTTATACTAAAGATGTGTCCAATTAGTCCTTTGTGCCTTTTAAATACATGTGCTATTTGCATATCACACAGTGGAAGGTTGTAGTGCCCACCAAATTCTTACCAGAATCTTGCCCCTTCCTTTGCAGCAAATTATGTCCGAAGAACTTCTGCGTTTAAGTAAAAACAAAATCATTATGAACCTTTACTCCAGAATGAGTGAGGTTGGGATCCAAAAAATATATCACTACACTTTTCAATTTTAATATTACTGAGTTTGTTTCTAATTTGGAAACTCAAAATTTTGCTTATTTGGACATTTAGGGGGGTGTTTACTAAAAAAAAATGCTCTCACTATAAAAACAAAAAATTAACTAAACATCCAAACCCAAATCTTTATTTACTAATAAATTTCCTAAAAAAATGTGCAGGGAAAAGTTTTGACAAACTTGTGTTTCAATTAGAATTGTGCAACTTTTTTAAATTGTCACCTTGCATACTGCACTTTTTCAAATTGCCACCTCGACAACTAAAATGTATCAGACTTTGTGCTGCAGAGTTGACAGGGGACCTAAGCATGACAGAGAGAAATCTGGAAGTGTGGCGCAGATAGGGGTTCAGACAAATCAAGCAACAACAAGGCTTAGGCATGGAACTGTTTACACAGCCAGCTTAGACAGTAAGAAAATCTTTGTAAGGTCTTTTAAAATGAAAAAAGCATCACAATAAGCACAGCTAGCATGCAGCAGAAGAGAACTGGGAACTGGAAGAAGAAGAAGAAAGGCGGCTTGGTCTCTTGGTTTTTCTTGATGTTACAAAAACATCCCCCACTACCCAGGATCCTAATTTTTACCTCTGGACTGTACTCCAGCTTTAAATGTATAATATAAACACACCAAACACTCCATCAGAAATGAAACGTATTAAGGGCACAACTCTGACTGAACTTCATGAATGAATATGAGATTCCTATAGGACATTTTCTGACATTTCTGGAGCTTTTCCGCTCCATTGAGTTGATGATGGTCACTGTTCTGTAAAGTCATGTTTCTCTCATGTAAAACCCCTTTTACAAATGAGTGAGATCAAAGCAGTTGATGATAATCCCTCCTTGAAAAATAGGCACCAACTAAATGGGTCATAGCTATAAAGCTTTACACTTTTCACACAATACAACTAGCCTATTGTAAAAAAAAAAAAAGAAAGAGCATCTGACCCTGTGACTTCTGTGATATCCATGAATGAAATACGGTTTGTGGGAAAGAGTGGAGGGGTGTGTGTATGGATGCTGGGTTTTAATTTGGAGGGGTTGAACTTAATGGGCTTTGTCTTTTTTCAACCCAATTTAACCATGCAACTATGAAGATATTTCCTAACATTTTGTTAATGTGACAGCATGCAGGTTTGTGTAACTGTTGGATTCTCATTCACATTTTGTGTTTCTTTTTCTTTTCAACAGGGCATATCTAAGAAGAAAATTGTACTGGAAATTTACTGACATATTTAAATGTATGTTTCTGTTAATATTCTGCTGTATTTGTTTACCCACTCATTTTCTCAGTTGATTTCCACTATCTTGTATCTTTGATCAAAAAAGTTTATCATGGGCCTCATTAAATAAAGGAAAAGTTAACAGGAAATTAACAAACGTTTCACCCATCTGGGCATGAAAAGTACTGTGGAAAGCATTGAAATTAATCACTGCACCAAGCAACCTCTAATTACATGACTCTGTCCACTTTTTATACCATATCCAAATAGAGCTGGTGTTTCTATCACACCCCATACACCTCATGGCATCCAGCTTGCATTATGTTGCACCCTGTGTTAAATATGACTACAAATAGATGAAGATTATAGTTAAGATTACAGTTAATTTCCTAATTTCCAAAGATTTATCGGTGTGTTTTGTCGCACATATATATAAAATTGGTTAAAATTTCGGCATTCATGAATCAATGGTCAGGCACACCTGACTGCAGTCCTTTGTAGAGGGAATCAACATAGAGTGCGGTCTCTACGGTTCCTACATATATATTTATATATACTATACTACTATATAAACTACATAAACTACCAATGCACAATGTTTTAGATCAACATATTCTCCCAAAATCGTGGGTATTAATATGAAGTTGATCCTGGTTTTGCTGCTACAACAGTGCTTACTTTTTACCCTTCTGGGAAGGATTTCCACTAAGTGTAAGAAAGTTGTAGGATTTGCTTCTATTAATAGAGGTTAAATACTGAAGACCAGTCCTTTTGCACTGATGTTCTAATTTATCCCACAGTTGTTAAAATGTGTTGAGCATGTCTGTACTTATTGTAAGATGCCATAGATTGTTGTTATTCATTGGGCCTGTGGGAGTCATTTGTATTTAAAATTCAATTTTAAATGTCTTTTTGAATGTCAGCCCAGACTGGGTGGTTCACCTTTAAGTTAATTTTTGGGGGCAGATTTACTAAGGGTCGAATTGAGGGTTAAAAACCCCCCTCAAATTCGACCATGGGAATAACTGGGAATAGTCTGGGAAGTAAATTCTTTGAATTCGAATATCGAATTTGAAGGATTTTACCGCAATTCGATTGGTCGAATGATTGAATAGAAAAAATTTGATCAATCGATAAAATCGTTTGAATCGAACGATTCAAACTATTTTAACCATTCAATTGAAATTTTTTATTCAATTAAAAATAATGAAACCCAATTTGGTAGCTTTGATCTGGCGAACTAGGCAGGAAGAAGCACATGAAATTTCATAGCTGGTAGACAGACTGAATTCCTGTCAGTGCTTGATTTGCTCGAAGATTCATTTTAGAGCTTTAGAAGTCAAGTGTGGTGACAGTATTAACTTAAAGTAACAGTGTGCTAAAGGTGGCTTGAGAAAGGGCCTGTGTAGCCCGAAACATTGCCTGAATGCACTTTAAGTAAAGTTTTCACCTTTTCAAAATAAACCGGAGTGCTGCTGTTCTATTTGGAATTGATGTAAGTAATCCTTGGCAGGGGATCTAGCTTGCACCCGGGGCTGAAAGAAGCTGGGTCTGCTTTTTCAAACACACCCATGATGTTTGAACTAGTGTGCTAAAGAAGATCTTGAGAAGTTAATCTATCTCTTGGACTGTGAATAATAATCCATTGCTTTATCATCAAAGTGTATTTTGACTGAATAATTTATATACTGTATGTCATACTGACTACAGCAAGTGTACAACAGAGGAAATGTGCTACAAATATTCTTAGTTCATTATATTTTTAATGCATTTTTCATAATTACAATCTCATTGCAGAATATGTATATGGCATTTGCTCTGCCAGATGTTGACTATTGACTGTTCACTAATTTATCCAAGCAATGCACCTGAGGCTCTAAATATATTAAATATTCCAATTATTCTTTATCATAGTAGACCTTTTTTAACACAGCTTATACTAGGTTTAGGCATCAAACTTAGAATTTTAGATGGTCTCAAAATAGCACAACTTCTCCCTGAAATCTCCAGCAACCATATCAGGTTCTGCACTGGTAGAGCACAGACAATTATCTAGAACAGCAGTTTCACAACTTTAAACATCTAAAGCAGACTAAAATGTAGCTCATATGTCTTTCATTTGTTCAGGATTTTTACAAGCAGGCTGGTTTGCAAGTTAAAATTTGATCTGTGTAATTATGTACAGTATATATTTAGAGTACTTTGTATGCTGCATTTGAATATCAAATTATATGTTAACAAAACAGGGGCACAAGACATTACACAGAGCATATGTAGACTGTACGTACAATTATATTCAAGATTAATATAATTTTGGGAAGAAGGGGGAGGCCTATTTCTCACAGCGAGTACTTTCTGTTATCAGGTAATCAGTCCTGACATTCACAGTGGTGTAGGCATAGGTTCACAGGTGCATGAATTGAATCAAAAACTTAACTAGTCCCTCAAGAGGCATGCTTACAGTATATCATGTTTGACTGACCATGTTGCTAAGAATAGATTAACTGTTATTTACATTAGGCTTTACCCATGGTCCAAGAATAGCTAATATGTGGCAAATTGTTCAAGGCTGATGACACTCAGATTGTTTTCAGCTGACCCTTTCCATCAAGCTGAAAAGTGCCTGAAATGTAGTATCCCATTTAGTTCGGTAGGAAACCCTTGCATCATAAATATCTATTAAAAAGAAGGTATCTTCCATGGACCAAAAGCCACAGATACAGTCCTACAAGTTTGAACATAATTAATTTGGCCCAGGCTATTGCTGTTGATTTCAATTTTTGAAAAATCAGTGCTCTTATAGACAATATTGTTGGACCAAGTCTGATATTATGTTCCAAAGTTGTTGAGATTTTTGGGACACCTACATTTGATACAAATGTTAATTGCTTAATCAATATACATGTTCAACAGCATACAGATCTGTAATACAGGTCAAGACCTTACTTAAATTTTATTTCAACCTTCTGGTGTGTGCTACACATTCTGGAACCTTGATAGATCAATGGTTATCTCAGGGGAATCTGTCAGAATTAGTTATTCTATTATTGATCAACTTGTGCCTGAACAGGGTCTCCTGACAATGTGCACTGAAGGGGACATGAGAGCATTTTGATGCACCTCCACCATAAGAAATACAATTCTATATAATTGCCTTTACCCCAAAGACAGCACACACCACATATACAGTACATCAAGACAACCAACAAATACTATGCAGATTTTTTTATCAACAGTTAAAGGACAGTCCAGGAGACCTTGCCATATTTTGATCCCACATTTACAGACAAACATAAATTTGTATTTTTTGGAACCCAAATATTTTTTTTTATACTTTCTTTAACAAAACCATAACACAACACTCCTTAAGCCTTGTTAAAACTGGATTTTTCTTTGAAAACATTATATATCTAACTATTTATAGTTTTACAGTTAACATTTTTCACACATACAGTATATACAGTTTATTATAAAACCGTTGTTCTTCATCAGATTAGGAACAATACTTAAAGTGGACCTGTCCCCAGGCATAAAAACCTGTATAATAAAAGTAATTTTCAAATTAAACATGAAATCCAATTTTATTATTTAAGTGTGATTTAAAAATCAGAGCTTTCAATCAAATATTGCCTGCCCCTCCTCTATGCCTTAGGCCTTTCAACACTTATTAGATGTCACTGCACTACCCACATTCTCCCTCTCTCTTGATTAGTGATGGGCGAATCTCCCGAGATTTGCTTTGCCAAAAAATGTGCGAATTTCCATAGAAATTCGTGAATTGGCGAAAAATTCGCGAAACGAGTCGCGGGACGCTTGTGACGTGCGTCGCGTCACCTTTGCCGCATCGACTCGTTTTTCCAGCGAATTTTCGCTAAGCAAAATTTCACTGGTGATTCGCGAATCGCGGGAATTCGCCGCAAATTCGCCCCTGGCGAATAAATTCGCCCATCACTACTCTTGATCATTTAATTGTGTAGCCAGTGCATTGGGATGGAAACCAGGTACCCAATTCTGGTGCACAAACAAGATTTTAAGATGATGCAAAGCTTGCCTTGATAACAAATAAGATAGAAAGAGGTATGATTATTTTATACCAAGACCACGCCACTAGTGATGGGCAAATTTATTCGCCAGGGGCGAATTCGCTGCGAATTCCCACGATTCGCCGCTGGCGAATAAATTCGCGAATCGCCAGCAAAATTTTGCTTGGCGAAAATTCACCGGAAAAACGAGTCGCGTGTCGTTTTTGACGCGACACGCCGAAAACAACGCGACTAAAATGACGCTACACGCGACGAAAACGACGCGGCGCGCATCAAAAGCGGCCCGCGACTCGTTTCGCAAATTTTTCGCCAATTCGCGAATTTATCTCGGGAGATTCGCCCATCACTACACGCCACTCCACTATTGGAAAAAAGGGGGGTTGCTTCATTGAATATCACAGTTCACACCAGGTAAATACGACACAAATAATCTAAAATAGATTGCAAATGGAAGAGCACACATACAATACTATTGTCTCAATTAAGATAAGTATTTAAGCCCATAGCACCACAGAGTGCTTAAAAATGATGCTTTGAGAGTTACATTGCAGAAGATCAACCACTGTGATATTCTTCAAGATTCCCCCTTTCGGGTATATACTGACAAAATTTCTTGGATTTTATATCATATAGTAATGTTCATCCTACGCTTTATAAGTTCCCTCCAGTCATCCACCAAGTAGTATAATGAAAATATAAAGCAAAATATAGTATAATATTGGTTTAAAAAATGTTAAAAATCACCATAAAACAACCAGTTTTCTACTCACAAAGATTGTCAGATTATAAAGCACGTAGTACCCAAAGCAAAATAAAAGTCCAGACTTCTTTGGGACCAGGAAGGTTTCTCGTGTTGAGTCTGTGATGGGTGAAAAAATCAGAGTGCTTCAATATCGAATATGTTTTGCAGTCTCCCTTGACAGCTTCCTCAGGGTAGGTGTGATGATCACACAGAGAATCCATTGGTAAAGCCAGGACTCCACTCTCTGCTCATTCTCCTGTCCCTAGGCAATGAGCATGTCCTTGGGTTCAGGGGGCCCTAAAGAGCAACAATCACTTTCTCTTCCTCCAGGATTGCCCCTTATGGGACCCCTTTCCTGATGGCTCAGTTCCTCCTGCTGAAGATTCCTCCTGTATCTCCAGCCTGCCTACATGTTTTATTAAACAAGTGCCAGTGCACACTCACAAATACACACATTTTACACTAATGTACAATTACATTTACATTCTCACATACATTTTAGGGGGATCGGGGGGCTTTTACATTTTTCAGCACTTACACCCACTTGCACACACACACACACAAATGCAAATAAAATGCATTTTGCCAAGTGTACACACACATACACACACAATTTCATAGCTTTTTTACTGCATTATGTGGGGGGGGTTTTGCCTGTAAAAAAAATTTTGACTGCAAATAGCATATGTTTTTCAGTATAATAGTGTATCAGACTGTGATTTTGACTGATAATTACACTAGGCAAGGGGAAAAAAGCATAGCTCTTAGTGGATTTTATTGGATTTCAGTGATTTGATTGCAATTTGCTTTGTTTTTGTTACTTGTTTTTGCCCATGGAAATGTGTCTGCTGTATATATCCATCTGGGGGTCTCTGTACACCATAAAATGTAGTAATTCTATACATTTTGGGCATTTAGTAGATCCCTGGTGTGCTTATTTAGGATGTTTAATGCTGGTGTGTTAAGCAATATGGGGTATATAATGGGTAAAGTGCAAGCTTTGTGATGATTTTCAGAAATGTCTTAAAAACTGCTACGTTTGGCATGGCCTTGCAATTTGGTATTTTTTTACCCATTTTTAATTTGTCTGAATGTGTACTTTTGGAAAATACTGTATATGGTTTTTCGGGGTTGACTTACCAATTTGCAGCTTTTATCGCACATAAATCAGGCAGCGTTTATTTTGTTAGTCGAAATATCTGCTATGAAATGTGTATGCACTAAGACTATGAAGATTTTCATTCATCCAGGTCATGGTATAACTGATATAAGTATTCTAAAACAACTGGATTTGCTGAGTAATTATTGAAGACGTTTCACTACTCATCCGAGCAGCTTCTTCAGTTCAACTGACTGGTATGGGAACTTCATTTTGGGGAGTCTAAACACCAGATACTTTGGTAATACAGTTATGGGACCTGACCTGGGGCTTTCTGGATAATGGGTCTTTCCATAATTTGGATCCTCACACCTTAAGAGTACTAGAAAATCATGTAAACATTAAATAAACACACTAGGCTAACTTTGCTTCCAGTAATGATTAATTGTATCTTAGTTGGGATCAAGTACAAGCTACTGTTTATTATAGAGAAAAGGAAATAATTTTAAAAAATTTGGATTAATTGATTATAATGAAGTCTATGGGGTCCTTTAATGGAGTCCTTTCTGTATTTCATAACTTTCTGGATAACAGGTTTCCGGATAATGGATCCCATGCCTGTACTATGCACAATTGTCAGCAAACTGTACATTGGACCCCTGGAATTCATATTTAGGATGTTTTTTTCTTTGTACCTTATGCTATGTGGGAAACAACATGCTAGAAAGTGGAGGCTTTGAGGCGATTTTCTGATATTTCATCAAAACCATCAATTTTGAAAGATTTTGGATTGATCTGAATGTATACTTTCCAACAAATATATGGTTTTGGAGGCTCAAAGTATTTCTTTGTGTGTCACCCCCCCCCCCCAAAGAAATGCAGTAAATGTGTTGATTTTACAGTAGCTGACAATGCTGTATGTACTTTCTGACTTCATTTTGGAGTCTTTAGACACAAGATATTTTGTTAATCCTATGCACAATGGGTGTTAAACTGTTCATATATGAATAAGGCATCATAAGCAGAGACATGCAGATCACTCCTTTATGTCCCTTTGGCCAACTATCCATCCAGAATCACTGGTTTATAGCACAGATACAGCCTAATGGTTCAGAGCCATATAGCAGACAGCCTGTTTTGATCTTGTTAGATCTCATCAGTTCAAGATATTGAAATATGGCTTCTGTGCTATAAAACAGCAGTTCTGGATACATAGTTAGGGACATAAAGGAGCGATTTGCATGTCTCCCCCTATGATGCCTCATGGGAGAATTAATACTTTCATTTTGGTATCTAGGTAATGCTATGTGTATGGCATGAGTCAAGTAAATACCTTCTGATTTCAGAAGGCTTCACTTCTTCAGTGTGTAAGCTTGTAGAAAACACTCATCTTGTGCCAATACACATGTTTTTAATTTTGGGGTGCCTTTGTTACACCAGCAATCTATGATAACCCTCCTTGAATATGTTTATTCATACTAAAATCATGTATCTGCCCTAAAACCATGTTAAGTTATTATGTTTTTATAAACATATGGGATGGCTGAAAATGAACACTTGTTTAACTGATTTAAGGCTGTACTATTGTAACATAGTAACATAGTAACATAGTAACATAGTAAGTTAGGCTGAAAAAAGACTCGCGTCCATCAAGTTCAACCTTTTTTTTTTTTTACTTTTAACTGCCTAACTGCTAGTTGATCCAGAGGAAGGCAAAAAAACCCATCCTAAGCCTCTCCAATTTGCCTCAGAGGGGGGAAAAAATTCCTTCCTGACTCCAAAAAGGCAATCGGACTAGTCCCTGGATCAACTTGTATAATGAGCTATCTTCCATAACCCTGTATTCCCTCACTTGCTAATAAGCCATCCAACCCCTTCTTAAAGTTATCTAATGTATCAGCCAGTACAACAGTTTCAGGGAGAGAATTCCACATCTTCACAGCTCTCACTGTAAAAAACCCCTTCCGAATATTTAGGCGGAACCTCTTTTCTTCCAAACGGAATGGGTGACCTCGTGTCATCTGGAAAGACCTACTTGTGAATAAAGCATTAGAGAGATTATTATATGATCCCCTTATATATTTATACATAGTTATCATATCACCCCTTAAGCGCCTCTTCTCCAGCGTGAACATCCCCAATTTGGCCAGTCTTTCCTCATAGCTAAGATTTCCCATTCCTTTTACCAGCTTAGTTGCCCTTCTCTGTACCCTCTCTAATACAATAATGTCCTGTTTGAGTGATGGAGACCAAAACTGTACGGCATATTCTAGATGTGGCCTTACAAGTGCTCTATAAAGTGGAAGAATGACCCCCTCCTCCCGTGACTCTATGCCCCTTTTAATACAGCTCAAGACCTTATTGGCCCTTGATGCTGCTGACTGGCACTGCTTGCTACAGCCAAGTTTATCATCTACAAGGACTCCAAGGTCCTTTTCCATAATGGATTTGCCAGTGACTGCAGAATTTTTCTTCAAGCACGTTTACCTGATTGAAACAAAGTGGTCCAATTTCAGTACAAATCTAAATGTGAATTTTTTCTTTGAATACTGAAGAAGGTTCACAATGTATGATTTATCAGCAAAACACTGAATCTCCATGTGATGGCAGACTCTATGCTACAGGAATTCTAAATCATATATTATTTATTGTGTTTAATAAAACAGGGTTATGACCATGAAACATGTCCATCAATGTTTTATTTAAAACTCAAAGGAAATTATTGTTAGAAAGTCGGTCACTGGAGGACTTTGTATACATGCCTCCCTGGATATAAGCTTGAAGAAGAGTCTACACCACGTTACACGTGTTCATGGGGTTTTCACATTGTTGGTCTTTTTACCTGTGTAATTTCAATCATATGTTCTGGGATATGAATCATAAACTGTTACAGTTATATACATTGCATAGTTTTAATACTTAATACACAAACACTAATGCTTTTTTGGACAAGGAGGTACATTTTCTACTGAACTTCATAATGTTCTGTAGATGTATTGCCTCCCAAAATTCTCAGTGTTTCTGGTCTGCCTCTGAAGTGATGGCAAAAACAAGAAAGGTTGAAGATATAATTTGGTGTATATGAGGCTATAAGAGTAAATGTGGACATTCATGGGCTGCACTCCTTCTAAATAGTCCAACCAATCCTGCAGGTTGGTCAATGAGATAAATACATTTTCATTCAATTTGCATGACCAACTTCAGGCCAGATATCAAAACACTTGGCTCATGTATCACCGGTACAGGACATGTTTTCCCATTGCATGTTGCCACTTTTCCAACCTTAGTTGGGATGCACAAGCTAAGGAACACCAATGGGTGTGAAGCACACTAGAGCCCTTTACTTGCCCCATGTCTATGGCAAACATTAATTTCGGGGCTGCCTTTCACTCAACAAAACTGTGCTATGCACCTTGTGAGTTGCCTCTGGTGCAGCTGGTAAGTGAAAAGGTCCTATGGGGTATAATTGTGTTCCTGGGGCAATGGTAAATGTACCCTAGCATGCCAGGCTAAATTTTGTGAACTAAAAATGTATAAAGCAGATTCCAAAATGTGCATGCAAAATAGAATGTAACTTCTCTTCTAATGTACAACATCTCTAAGCCAAACCGCATATGAAAACAATTACAAGTTGGTTTGAAATGCACATTGCTTTATGGTTTTGGTTTGATGTTGTTCTTGTGCTTGGCATTTACATTAATAATGTTGTTACTCTTTGATTATTCATTCTTGTCTTGAGTGTTTTATTTCGCATAGTCTCCAAGTCTTGAAGTGTCTTAGCTGTTGGGTTTCTGCGGATACCCTTTTGATCACATTATTTAAACCGATGACTTTTGGGACTTGATATGTTATGTTGCATTTATTATAACACTTGCAAAAGCTTATGGATAGACAATGTAAACCCATTATTTTATACATAATTATGTTTAAAAGCAGTGAGGCTTTTTCAACAAAAGGATTCAAATTTTAGCCTTCAAAATGAAACTATTAAAGAGATCCTGACATGTCACAGGCTGCAGTGAATGAATTAGAGTGGTGTGTTCTCATAATTAATTTCTGGCTGCAAACCATGTGTATAAACCCTTTTCAAGTAAAGATATACTGTATATAGTGATGGGCGAATTTATTCGCCAGGGGCGAATTCGCGGCGAATTCCCGCGATTCGCCGCTGGCGAATAAATTCGCGAAACTGGAAAAAATTCGCCAAAAAAATTCGCCGCGCAAAAACGAGTCGCGTGTCGTTTTTGACGCGACGCGTCGGAAATGACGCGACGCGCGCCGAAAACGACGCGACACGCGTCAAAAACGACACGCGACTCGTTTCGCGAATCGGCGAAAAATTCGCAATTTCTCTGGAGATTCAGGAATTTTTCGGCAAAGCGAAACGCGCCCGTTTCGCCCATCACTAACTGTATATGCTGTGATAAGTGAAAAATGCCCCTTGTTGCTTCACACACACACAAACAAAAAAAGTCACAAAATGGCAACAGTTTGCTGATATTTCCCCAAATGAATTAAAGTCAATGGGATTTTTTTCACCATGTTTCTTTTCACATCAAATGTATTGGAGCGAAATTGGCTCATTTATAAACAATTCTGAAGACACACTATACACACAGCTGGTTCAAGCAAGGACATAACCTTGCCTGTTTATTAGCAAAACATGCAACGTTTCGGGGCTATACCTCTTTGTCAAGCATAAAAAATGCAAGGAAGTGAATACAATTTAACACCCAGCATTCACAATGGTTGGCTAATTTACACATTTACATAATTACTGGAGAATCAAATCACCAATCATGTAAAGCAATCATGGGTCAACCTAGACCCAGTGACCAAATTTGCATATAAAAAACTAGTAATATGTGCACATGTCTCAATGTATAAAACTTATAAATACATTAAATATATCACAGATGTTACATATAAAAAGCATAAAAAGATAGTGTATAACTTTGAATATAGTGAAAAACTTGATAGATCAAAAACATTTTTAAACATAGCGGGTTAAAAATTTTTATACATAGTAATTTAAATTGTATTAGACAATCATAGATAAGTTCACAAAGGCATGCATGTTCATCAAAATTCTAAATCTCAAAATAAACCCCCAACCGATTTCCAAATGACTAATTAGGAAGTATATTAAAATATAGCAACATGTTGCTGAATAGTATAAATCGTTCACAGTTAACTTGATAAGCAACGAAGTAATATTAAGGTTGTGACAAAAAAGAAACATTCATTTTTATTTATTTATCTTACCCTACAGTAGGGGAATGCAAAAAGGAAGTCTATCCCTGCGAGAAATTAAAGGAGCCTGATTGTCTTGACTATCTGAAAGGATAAATTAATGGCATATATTCACAAGTAGCATGACATGTTATTTAACCCTTTTGGAAGTCTAGACTGTAATAACCATATCCAGTAACATTTATAAACTTCAATAAACTTATAAAAATTCGACCAGGGAATAGTGGGGGAATAGTGGGGAATTAAAAAAATTTGAATTCAAATTTTTTAGCGCAATTCGATCGATTGAACGAACGATCGAATAAGGAAAATTTGAATTGAATATTCGAAATTCGATCTTAGGGAATGATCCCCATTTCGGTCGGTAGGTTTAATCTGGCGAAGTAGGTGATCGAATTTAATTGTCGAATTTGGTCGAATTTGCCTAATTTGCATATTTGAAGTTCAAATTCAAATATTTTTGAAAATTCGATCGAATATTCGAATCCCTCATGTGAATATATGTGAATTTAGTAAATCTGCCCCTAGATGTTCATTGTTTCAAACACAGAATTTTCAGATGTTTATTAGTGATGGGCGAATTTATTCGGCAGGCCCAAATTCCCGTGATTCGCCACCGGCAAATAAATTCGAAATTCGAAAATTCGTCTGCTGAAAATTCGCAGTGTCAAAAAAAAGAGACGCGCGTCAAAAAAAAGCGATGCTTGCCGAAAATGACACGACTCGCCTAAGACGAAGCGACGTGCGACAAAAACGTGACTCGTTTCACAAATTTTTTGCCAATTCATGAATTTCGCTGGAAATTCACAAATTTTTCTGCAAACAAAACAGGATAGATTTGCCCATCACTAATGTTTATTAATTATTCTTCTAAATGTGGTATATATACTCTCAAGCTGTTCATTCCTCATGCTAAATTATATTGTATATCAAGTAAGATGACTCATAATGAGGGATAGAAGGATTCTCACAGAGAATATTAAGTAGTGATGAGGGAAACTGACCCGTTTAGAACAATTTACAAAACCAGTATCTGCAAATACATAAAAAGCAATGGAATAAGCAATGAGTATTTTTAGCTGCGTTTTAGTGCCACTTGGGATTTTGTTCTCTAGCCAAATGCACTGGAGTCAATGGTGTTTTTTATCCTGCATTTTATTTCCAGTGAAGTAAAAATTATGATAACATTTTTCCACAGATTGACAAAAATGTTCATGAATTTTGTTGCAAATTTCTGCCTGATGGAAAAAAATGTTCATTACCAAAAAAATTGTTGAAGGGGGCCTATTACCTTTGCAAGTAATTACAAATCCTAATTTATTACTTTAGTCAAGCAAAATACACTTTACTTATTTTATAAAAAATATTTTAATTTTGTTTATTTTAGTTTAGGAATTCTCAATCACAGCAAGCAGGTAGGTGCCATTTTGTGTACACCATTAAGGCAAGCTTTACATCATGCCAGAATTGGGCACCTGAATGCCATACCCTGGCTACATGATTATATAGTGAGGGGGAATGTGGGGAATGTGGACAAAATATGATTGACAATCGAGACAAGTTTATAACATGGATGACTAACAGCTTGTTATGACTGGGTAGCAATACAAAGAACTTGTCAGTTTATTACAATATGTAGACATGTTATGGATAGAACATATCCTTTATTGGAAACTATATTTATTGGCCAAAAATTCAAAATAATTATTAACAAACCTAATTATTATCTAGTAATAACGCCCTCTTTAAGGGCTGAAAAGTACTGAATTCTCAAATTAGGACTGATCTCTCACTTTTGCTCCATTATTTTGAATCATGAATGTATTGCACAATGTCAGTTTTTTCCTTTAAAAAGTAATAACATGTTATAAATGCTTCCATCTTTCATGTATTACCATGACCAGATCTCCAGTCAGTTACCTGTCAAGCTGCAGCTTTCATAAAGCTAATGTTTTCCTTGTGAGTCTTTAAAATTGATATTAACCTTAGAGCAGCATTCGGTGTTAATCAAGCATTAAGCAATTGCAAGAAAGAGAACCTTGTCAGATATTCCTGCAGAACAATTGTATTCACGCTGATCCATTAGCCATAGTAGCAATTGCAGAGTGATACTATTAAGGCTTTACTGTTACATGAGCTTGGCAAGCAATATTTTTTGGACAGTTAATTAAAATTTTTTTTTGCTGATTGCAATTTCTCTTGGGCTAACACTAACATTCTGTCCTATTTGCTCAACAACCTTGGAATTACCACCATGTTCAGGGTAGCAGTAGCTTTAGAGTTCCCACACATTTATCTTAGGAGACTAGGTGGTTGCACAGATTCATAGTGCAACTACTGTATATGGTGTAAGGAGGGAGTTGGAACTCAAGTACATTTAGGGGCAGATTTACGAAATTCACGTGAATAGATCGAAGTTCGATTTTTTTCGGATGATCGAATATTCAAAATTCGAATGATCGAATAGATCGAATGATCAGATATTCGATAATTCGACCATTCGATGATCGAAGGACTTTAACTTTAACTTTAAAATTTTATTTTGACTGCCTACTTCACCAGATTGAACCTACTGAATTGCAATAGAAGCCTATGGGAATTCCCCCATAGGCTTTTTTTTCTATCACCTGCTCGAATACCATTGTACGACTGAACTCCTCGATCATTCGAATCGTTCGATTTTCTCATGAAATCAAATGATCGATATTTGATAGTACAGTTTTATCGAGGGATTGAATATCGAGGTAAAAATTGCCTAAAACTATTCGATAAGCATTCGATAGTCGAATGCTTATCGAATTTCGAAGGAATTCAAGGGCTTTGAGGGGAATAATAGTAAATCTGCCCCTAAATAAATGGCATCAATACATACAACACTTGTATCCATTACAATGCAAACACAGTTTTTATATTTTTTTCCTGATCTACATTCCGTTTGTTGCTTTAATCATTGATGTATATTAAGTTGTTCTTATGAATGTTTAATGTTTTGAGATCATATTCCTGATCCGTAAAATTCAAATTGTGAGCCAAAAAGTAGGAGTAGAATCAGATCACTGGTAATAGCCAATACCAAGCAATATTAGTAATGTTTGCTCTTACTAATTGCACCCTGTTGTTTATGTTATTGATGTAATCCAAATAGTTAATGAACCACCCTTAGGAATAGTCTATGAAAGCACTATGGGGTATATACTAAAGAGCGAAGTGGCCGTCGCTAGCAAAAATTCAACGGAAATCCCATCTGCAGGGACATCACAATTTACTAACAGGTGTAGAGGACAATTCACTAGCGAAAGAGACAGGAACATTTTCTCTCAGACAAATAATCGTTACTCAGCAAAAATGACATAATTTCACCAGAGTTTCCTTCACCAGATTAGACCTGGTGAATTGATCAGATGAAGCTACGCCCTCCTCAATCTTATATCAATTACATCACATCCCGTATCCTGGAAAAAAATGCTGTAGTTTATTTAATATTTTAAAGCAGGATTGTCTTTAAAAGTTGTAACTATTAATTTTTTTTTAATTTTAACATATTTTTTTTACCATTTGAGGGGCATGCCATATTTGTTTTAGGGTGGGCTCATGTCTAGGATATTAGAGGATCTCTTTTGCCTTTTTTTTGCTTCCTTGAACATTTTTAATAATAAATGGCAACTTGAAGCATTTGCAACATCTCTAATAAAGACATATACAGTATATGACCAATATGACTCATCCTATTCAAACTGAACTAAGCGTAAGTGTACTAACGAAGTTTCGCTAGGCAGAAAGAAACCTAAGTGAAAGTTTGCTATGAAATGAATGCTAGCAAAACTGTACCAGGGTTCGGTTGCAAAGACGCAAATTTGCATTTTAGTAAATTAGTGTAGTGGTGAATTTGCGTCTGGAGGAGTGTGGCCCTTTAGTGAATTTACTACTATGAGTTTTACTATTAAGTGGATGACTGCCCATATTTCCCATTCTGACAAAGACAAGAGATCCTCTGCATTCACTCATTATCATATATTAAGGACTGGTCTGGCCAGTCTGATACTAACTTTAACCTGATACATTCATCCATGTTGTAGCTCCCATCATTCACAGCTACAGTCAGGTGATCCCAATGGTGTCCAATAAAAAGGGGTAAGTTGTAACCTTAAATTCAAGCAAGTTGCAGGTAAAACTTAGCCCTGAGAAAAATGCATAATAAAGTAGAATTCTTATTAAATCAGAGGGTAATGAGTATAGGACTGACAAGACCAGGGATGACTTTGATGTAGTGGGTCATCTTAAATATATTGCAAAATATGGACAAGCAATCTCTCATTTCATTAAAGGGAAATGCATTTATTGGTAACTTAATTTGCAAAATGTCTGTGTCCTTAAAATATTGATAATGGTTGAGTGCAGAGGATCTCTTGTCATTTTCTGTATGCAGTTGATGGTCTCACCCTCATTGCAGTTCTGCCTAATGGTTTAAAGTTGAACACGTTCCCTTTTTTTTTTTGCTGTTATTCAAATTTTAGACAATTTGTTCCAAGTTACTCACCATATCGATTCAAATCAAAGGTACTATAGCTCTGTATATAAGCTTGCAAAAATATCAATAGTAATATTTAATGTTAATGCTGAGAATATCAAAACATGCAATTAAAGGTTACATACACTATATATATATATATATATATATATATATATATATATATATTAGTTTAACAGGACTGACAACTCTTAAGTTGTAACCAGAGGGTATTTCAGCCCCTAAGGGTCCCTGCAGGGGGCTAATGAAAATGTGGGGAGACGGTAAATGCACTCTGTGCACTAGGAGTACACCGCTCTTATAGTTACCTGCAGCTTTTTGCTACTTTTTGCTGCCCCTGGTAGCATCATGGCTTGTGGGCCCCTGACGTCAACATATATGATGAAACATTTTCAGGGTATTTTAGCTTTATGGGTTTTTTTTTCATATTAAAAATTTACTATTTTCCCCCAAATCAACTGTTCCAACAAAATAGATATTTTCAGATAGACAACCTTCACTTATTTTTTTTTAAAGGGAAACTGTCATGGGAAAACATGTTTTTTTTTAAATGCATCAGTTAATAGTGCTGCTCCAATAGACTTCTGCACTGAAATCCATTTCTCAAAAGAGCAAACAGATTTTTTTATATTCAGTTTTGAAATCTGACATGGGGCTAGCCATTTTGTCAATTTCCCAGCTGCCCCAGTCATGTGACTTGTGCCAGCACTTCAGGAGGGAACTGATTTCTGGCAGGCTGTTGTTTTTCTTTCTCAATGTAACTGAATAGTACGCAGTGGGACATGGGTTTTACTATTGAGTGCTGTTCTTAGATCTACCAGGCAGCTGTTATCTTGTGTTAGGGAGCTGTTATCTGTTTACCTTCCCATTGTTCTTTTGTTAGGCTGCTGGGTGGGGGAAAGGGAGGGGGTGATTTCACTCCAACTTGCACTACAGCAGTAAAGACTGATTGAAGTTTATCAGATCACAAGTCACATGACTTGGGACAGCTGGGAAATTTACAAAATGTCTAGCCCCATGTCAGATTTCAAAATGAAATATAAAAAAATCTGTTTGCTCTTTTGAGAAATGGATTTCAATGCAGAATTCTTCTGGATCAGCACTATTAACTGATACATTTTGAAAAAAATTTTTTTTCCCATGACAGGATCCCTTTAAATTAAATATTCTGCTCGGTTAACAATATCTTCTGAGTTCCTTGGCCAGTAATTTGCAGCAGAGCATTAAATTGCTCCATTAAATGACTTAGATTGCACATACCCTCCAGATGTGAAGACACATTTGAAAGAGGTTGAAATGAAGGTTCACCATTTTTACTGTCAGTTTGCATTTCATAGATGTAATTGCTTTTCTTAAATGTTGTATTATAACATTTGTCCATCAGCACACAATACACATAGCACTTGTAACCTTGTTACACATTTAATGCAATGTGATTTTGCTACAGAGCACAATTCAAACAGGACAGTATACAGTGACACAACTCACTCAATTCCAAAATGATAAAGAACTGTCCTGTCAGCAGCAGAGGTTGCCTTAGGGGAGTAGGTGCATTGCTGGAAAAGAACAAGAAACACTGCACCCTTTTTTGCAACTTACATTTGTATTCCCGCCTTGCCTCTTTTTCCTAGCCTGTGAATGGAAAAATTATACTCATTCAGTATTCATAACTGAATAAATTTTCTTGGGGAACTACTGTATGATCTCCCTCTAGAGGGTTCATTTACAATGAACCACACAATGTACAACTTTGACTAGGTTAGTCTTCACTTTTTTAGTGAATGGTGGCTTTTGCTTGTTGCAAAGCAAAACTGTTGTGTTTCAATAGAAGAGTTGGGGTTGAGGGAGGGTAGGAAAATATGTACTTTAAAGGCTTTCAATTTAGCTGGGATAACTGAAATTTTTGTCAGGTACAAGGAGGCCAAAAAATGATCCCCAAAAAAAAGTGATCACAAGCTACAGTAAAGCCTTAAACAAGCTAAAATTGATTAGTGTATTGAAGAAAGCAGTGAACAGAACCCTTAATATCAGATGCTGGGGGTAAGCTGGTTGATGAGAACAGAAGTCCACAGAGACCCTAAACTGTTATTTTTCATTTGTTTACACAAAGGATGAATGTAAATGAAGTTAATGAAGGTTTCCTTCTTAATGGTCCCAATCCTAGTAATGCAACTAAGGTTGCATGGTTCACACACAACAAAATTCAAAAGAGACTAGACTATGTAACAAAGGTCTGGGACTGGATGGTATTCATCCCAGGGTACTTAGAGAGCCTAGCTTTACTTAATTTTTCAGGATTCATTGAGGTCTGGCATGGTGCTGAGAGACTGGAGTAATGCTAATAGCAGTGTGTTGGGAGTTTCCTTACCTGAGTAGGATCTAGGGGTTTTTGTGAATAACAAGGTGTTTAATTCCAGGCAGTGTGTCCACTAAAGCAAATAAAGTTATATTTTTCATAAAAAAATAACATAAACAAGGGATGAAAACATATTTTTGCCTCTTTATGGGTCCCTCGTAAAGCCTCATCTGGATTATGAAGTGCAGTTTTGGGCTCCATTTCTTAAGAGATATATAAATTAGCTGGAGAGAGTGCTGAGACATGCAACTAAAATGGTTATAGGGATGCATGACTAAAAGTAAATTATGAGGGTAGACTATCAAGGTTAGGGTTGTTCTCTCTGGAAAAAAGACACTCGAGAGGGGACATGAGGAAGTAGGTGGTTCTTCACAGCGAGGGCAATGAGATTGTGGAATGAACTGCTAGATGATGTTGTGATGGCTAATTTTGTTAATGCCTTTAAAAGTGGTTTGGATGCCTTCTTGAACAAGCATAATATCCAAGGCTACTGTGATACTAAAAGCTATATTTAATGTATGGGTATATATACAGTATACTGTACAGTATATACAACTGGAAAATAAGGTTCAGTGTTGATAAATACAAGGTTATGCACTTTTGCAAAAATAATAAAGTCAAATATAGAATGCAAGGCCTACCTGAATTAGCTGCTTCCTTCCTCCTCCACACCCTTACATTACTTGTCATCCCCCCTGCGCCCCACAGTTTACTTTGCGTCATGGTGATCAGGGAGGGAGGTAAGTAGGAATGCAGGGAGTAGTTCTGGGCCAGTGTTGCCCAGCCCTGTCTGATCCTGGCTACACCTAATAGACTCTGGGTGGCATATGTATACAGTCTGAGGCTCAGTGTTGGTAGGGGCATAGATTTTGACAAATGGTTAAATCTCCTGCACACCCATCCCGGACTCCAAGTTGGCTACTTACAGTACGTGGTTGGCTGCCTCCTGCCGCACTGCCTGAAACGTATAATTTATGTGCAGGCACAGTGACGACAACCCCTAACAGCATTGCAGTGTCCTCAGCCGTTCAGCTCCAAAAACGTAACGCAGGCAGTTATGGACAGAAGAACTGCCAGTGATGGAAGCAGGAAGCGGGCGGCGGTGGGCCCGCTGTCAATCACTTATTGCAATTCTAATTTTAGTGGGGCCCACTGCCAGCATATGTGTCAATAACGCGGACAGACCCCATGGTACAAATGTATTTATTTTACTGTGCCCTTGCAAATAAACTAAACCAAGGGTCTAGGGGCCCACCACGGCTAGGGCCCACCAGGCCAGTCTGACCCTGCTCCATACTGTGTCTATCATGAAATACTGGGGGGGGTCACTGTACCTCAGTGTCATGTGTGTCATGAAAGGTTTTGGGACCACATTGTATCTGCCAGAAAATGTTGATGCAGCAAGATCAAAAAGATTGTCAAATGAAAGGTTAAATAATGGGTTTAAATCAATATACGACACACAAACAGGACAAACACCAAAAGCAGGAATAAGTATATATTTAGCAGAAGAACACAAAACATGTAGATAAATAATGCAGAAAGACTCTGGTTGAAAAGAACACAGTGGTGGTATTCTAATATCATTCCAGTTCCTTCAGTGCCACCTACTGGCCACAATATAGTCAGACCTATGCACTAAAGACTTGCAAGTAAAATATATATATGGTAATGCATTTTGACATGGAGCCGAAACGTTTATGCTTTTTGTTAAGAAATGCAGTGAATAAAGTACAGTAAAGTGATTAACTGGATTGCGTGAGACTATGGTATTCTTCTTTTATATATATATATACATAGCCTGTCAAATTGGATTTAGCTGCAAGACAATGAAAAGCGGTTGTTAACACCTAGGAAAAAAAATATACAATTTCAGACATTATTGTTCCACATGAAAAGTTGGAATACTCCACAAAGAAAGCCAGATGTAGCATATAAAGCTTTATAAGAACTTTCAAAATGAATGCAAGGTTTTCTTAGACTTACTGTATGCACAATTGGCAAAGCAAGATAAAAGAAGAATTAATGTGAAAAATAAGATTAAGAATAGACATTCTATAGTTTATAGCTTCACTTTGGTACAATCCCAGATATTCAGCAGACCTATAACAAGGTATGACGACACCTTCAGCAGTGTATATCATCATCTTTTGAGTATCCCTGGCACTATTTTAGCTTAGGGGTCATCAGAAATAATGAGCTTACTGTATATCTGCCCTAATAACAGGTACTGTGAAAAATATGGGGCTACAGGGGAAATTTTTTGAGATGAGGTGGCCTTAGCTGATCTAAAGGCATAGAATATAAAGTATCTGGCCTAATTCTTTGTTAAATGTTGACTCTCATTTAAAGGAATTGTTGGGAATAAGTAGGCTTAAAGGAACAGATCAATGTAAAAATAAAAACTGGTAAATAGATAGGCTGTGCAAAAATGTTTTCAATATAGTTAGTTAGCCAAAAATGTAATCTATAGAATCTTTATATTTTAATATATAGAATCTTTATAATTACTGGAGTGACTGTATGAGTGACATTATAGCCAGAATATTATGTCCTGCTTTACAGCTCTCATGGTTTACACTGATTGGTTACCAGTAACCATTCAGTGACTTGATGGGGACACATGGGTCATAACTGTTTGCTTTTCAATCTGAGCTCACTAAACAGTTCTGTCCCAAGTGGCCCCCCTTCAAGTTGCTGACTAACTCAGAGTTAGAGAGTTGAAAAAGCTGGAAGTTGTGTTCTGTTCTGTTAGACATCTAGCCACTCACTGTTAGATTACATTTTTCACTAACTACCTTTATTAGTAACATTTTTTATTTTGCATAACCTATCTATTTACTCATCTATTTACAGTTCAGCACTAGATTTATTTGATCCTGCACTACCCACTATGGTTACTACAGAAGTTTCCGACTGTTGGGGTTGATGCAGTTCTCACACTGATCCATGTTGATCATATAGAGAAAACTGTTGCATTTGCATCCAGAACACTTACAGAAACAGAGCTTACGTATTCAACTGTTGAAAAAGAAGCTCTGATGTGTTTGGGCAAGAGAAAAATGGAGAACCTACCTATGGGGTTGCACAGTTAATATCCCTTTAACTACACTGCTTACAACAAAGGAACTAGGAAGAGCTGGAATGCGTATAGCTATGTGGTCAGCAAGGTTACTGAATTTTAACTACAAAATGCAATACAAACTAGGTTTGGAAAATGTTACTACTAATTGTTTGTCACATTTACCTTTACCTGCAACTTCTGATACACTGGATGAGGACATAGAAGTTGTAGCATTGACTGATATATTATCATCTACAGTTACAGATTCTGATTTTAAGCAAGCTTGCCTCACATGTCCAATTCAAGTAAAACTATGGGACATCTTAAAAAGTAAATGGCCAAATGCTGAGAAGAAACTCAGTCCTGATCCTCAACCTTACTATAGGATTAGACACAACTGTCCTTTGTAATTAATAGGAATTAATATCAGACAACAGACCACAGTTTGTCTCATCTGAATTTGAATTCTTTCTGAGTGTATTACCCACAAGCAAATGGAGAAATTGAAGTCTGAAAGAAGCACTACAGACAGCAAACCTTACTGGGAAATCTTGGAAAGTATTTACAACAGAGTTCCAACATAACTACAGAGCAAAGTGCCATGCAACAACCCAAGCATCTACAGCTGAATTATTACATGACAGACGGATGTGCACTAAGTTACGTTACAGACATCAAACTTTCAAAAAATACTGTGCCTACAAAATCATCTACTGCTGACATTGTCAAACGTCAACAAGCCAAATGCAAGGCTTATACTGAAAGAAACGTGGTGCAAGAGAAGTACACTTTCAGCCTAGATATTTAGTCAGAATTAAGAAACCAGGACTACTAAAATAAGGACAATCTAAATTTACTACACCACTGGAAGTGAAAAGCTCCATTTGATGATGGACAATTTTCTACTCCTGATGCCAACTGCAATAGCACTGAAGAAAGCAACCCTAGCGTACTGACAGAATCAGAAAACTACCTGCATGGACCAAGGACTGTGTCATGTGCAGAATGTATATTATTTCTTTAAGATGCATTGTTGTTGTTTTTTAGATTTGGCAAAATGCTTTCCTGCTATAGGGGGAATATTTGGTGTTTATACAAATGGTCTGTAGATGTCACTGTGCACATGAGTAGTGATGGGCGAATTTATTCGCCAGGGTCGAATAAATTCGCGAATCACCAGCGAAATTTCAAACCAGTCGCGCGGCGAAAACGACGCGACGCGCGGCGAAAACGACGCAACGTGCGCCGAAAACGACGCGACGCGCTTCAAAGTTGACGCGCATCAAAATCGGCCCGCGACTCGTTTCGTGAATTTTTCGCCGATTCGCGAATTTCTCTAGAAATTCGTGGAATTTTTCGGCGAAGCGAATCGCGGGAGATTCGCCCATCACTACACATGAGTTATACTGTGCATACATAGTACCTTCTATACTGCTTAAGGTGCTAGAGTTTATGTTATTGTTGGGCAATGGCTGCATGAATCTGCTAATAAAGCACTGCCATCCTCAACTATTCAAAACAGAACAATAAGCTAGACAATTGAATGTTTTATACATTTTTTTCATCATCATCAGTAAAAATGTTTCTTAAAAAACATCAATCCATCAAAAGTGAGAACTATTCCCCTGCATGCTGTACTAACTTCAGGCAACTTCTGTTCAATGCTTCCATCTCCAAATGCAGGTACAAAGTACATGCAGCTAAATAATAATGTTCCTTAATGGTTGTCTAAATCTGGAAAAGAGTTTTATAGAGTTATATTGATTTAAGAAGAAATTTCATTAAACTACAGCTTCCTGCATTCTTTAACTCAGGGATGTTCAACTGAAGGCCCACAGATTAGGTGTAACCTTCCAATAAGTTTTTGATGGTCATTGATTTAATAGCCTTTGTATGACATGTTCATTTTAATTATCTGGCTTTTAATCATGTATAATGACAAATAATTGACCCACACATTTAAAAAGCACTCATTTAACCTACAGAAACTATTTAGCATTATCATAGGTTCCCACATCATCTATTATCACATTTAGGAAGCATGGTCATTTGAGCTTTTGAAGCTTTATTATCGGTGTAGATATTTTCCACATCAGTGTCTGTCAGTTATGGGACCTTAGTTAGTGTTAGTGTTTATCAGACTGAAGTTAGAATTTTACCGGAGGATTAATGTTATCCATCCAAGGTGATTATGATGTGAGGATGTCATCATATGACAAGACTACAACCTTGAGCTGTTTTTAAGGCTCACTCCATTACTCTTCTGGGAACCTGTGTAAAACTGTGCTCTTCTTTTAAATAATTCCCCCCTCCACAATAAAATAGATTGATAAATCTTTTAACCAACTGTGTATTAGACATGTTCAGGAACATATTGGTAGAATGACTGAAGGTTTGGTGTGTATTTCATCTCTGTGACTGTACACAAATCAATTATCATCCTTAAATGGGGATTTAAGCTTCAGATTACTTGTATTAGTCAAGGCAAAAAATGGAGTAAGAGCCAATACAAAATACTCAATACACAGTGGTATATAGAGAGAAATACAGTGTAACACTAGTGACGGGCGAATACATTGGCAAAACGGCAACGAAAAAAAATAAACCGATGCGACGCGCGTCGACGCAACGTGCGTCAAAACATGCTTCGACTCCTTTAGCAAATTCATGAATTTTTCGGCGAAACGGGATAGATTCGCCCATCACTATTTAACACTACCCAGTGGCCCATAAACATATTCTTGTGTTGAATATACTGTATCTCATTAGAGAAGCAGTTAGATATCGTTGCTCCCATTGAAGGGACAAATGCAGCTTTGAATGAAAAAGATGCTTGTTGCTGTAGCAACTTCTTTTTTAAATAGTAGGTAACTTTCTCTGCTTCCAATACTATACTGATGTTCTGTTATAGAATGAATATTCAAGTTACTTTGGTGACACCCTTATAACTTGTTAAAAGTGTTGTCAATTTGACATCATAATTTGGATCCTAAACTGTGGGTATGACTATCCTGAGTTACTTGGAGTAGTGGCAGAGGATTTGGGAAGAATTCCTATTTCCTCTTGTATATAGTCCTAGAAGCTTAGGATAAAGGTCACAAAGAGTGGGATTTCAGGGAGAGCACTTATTTGCTATATAATGTTGCCACTAAGGGTAAATAAATATTAAGACTGAGAAAACTTACTGCTTCCTCCATCCTTTTTCACCACCATGAAAGGAAACCAGACAGAATACATTTGTGGGTAAAAACTTTATTTTGAGTGCAAAATTTTAGCCCGTGGCATTACTTAGATGCCAAGGTCTTTTTCAGCTGAATCCAACTTCCTGGCTAAATCAAATATGAATCCAAAAAAATCCAGTGACATTTCCTCACACACACAAGGAAGCAAACAATTGTTAACCACATGTGGTTCTTTTTTCCCCTTGTTTTCCTAATTTGCCTATGCAGGGTTCAGATTTATTCAACCAAATCTTTCAAAAAGGTTTCATGGTTAGCCAGAACCCTAAAATTGTGGATTTGGTGCATTCCTAATTTTTATATCTTTATATTTTACAATAGGGGCTACAGTATACACACACATATATATGTATATATCTTCATTAATCATAACATTTATGACCATTTTATGAATTATAATATATATATCTGAAGTCAGAGTTCATATGCCCTGTCTTAATTTGGAACTGTGTGCATGCCTCTGGGGGTAATAAACATAGACAATATAAATACAGATTCTGAATAGTGATGGGCGAATCTGTGGTGTTTTGCTTCGCCAAATTTTTGCGAAACGGCACAGCATCTTGTTTTGGACGCGGGCGTTCATTTTTGGACATGGGTGGCATCCATTTTTTCAACACCCGAAAACAGACGCCAAAACGAGACACCGGTGAATTGTCGCCAGGCAAATTTTTGCTGGTGTTTTGCGAATCGTGGGAATTTGAAACAAATTAACCCCATCACTAATTCTGAAGAGTTAAGGTATTCTGCAGTTAAGGAAAATGCTCATAACCATTAAAATCACAATAATTTTTTACCCTAATTCCTGAAGAGGATAGTGTGGCCAAAACATATCTTATTTGTTGCTTTAGGTAGAATCTGAATCCAATTTACAGTATCAGTTCATTTCAGAAGCTAAGTACTTTGTTCCAAATTAATCCCTTTATAAATACATTGCTTTACTGCAACCGAAACAATCTGTGACTATTAATAATCCTTCAAACAATTTCTGCCAAAACATAGTGAGAGTAATGAGTCTATTTTGGAGGGTTCTATTATCATTTAAATAAAAAATTGGCTTTATTACAGAATTATGGTTCATGGATTTATAATACACACAACAAGAAACACTTAGAAAAGTTGCATTAATTAGGGATTCATTGTTGTGAATGTATTAGGCTTCTGGAATGAGAGGCTTGCCGGTTTTCAAATGCATATACTTCTGGGTGTGGGTGACAAAAGGTTTAAAAAAAATCCTGCTCAAAATCACTAAAGAATGAGACATTTTCAGCACCATTTGATTAATTTCAGTCTCATTCTCACTATAATAAAACATTTTGGTGCAGGAAAAAAGTTGCTTTAAAATAGCACGACAAAATTAATTGTGTGACTTTTTCGCGAAGAGAAATCTACCTTATTGAATTGTAGCCTTGAGAACTCAAATTTATTGGGTTATTGAATGAAAACCAATATCAAACAGCATATCAAACAGCTCGAAATTAACGAGAATCGTGATGGCACAACATGTGTTCCAATTGTTAGAGTGACCATCTGCCATTGACTTCTACATGATTTCGACAAGTTTTAGCTGGACTATTTTCAGATTTTGATTGTTAGCAGCTTCAGAGCATAATAAATCTCAAAAAAGTCTAGGTTTTTTCCCCCTCTAAAAAAATAAGATTTTTCCCCTTTAAAAACACGACTCTTTAGGTACATTTCCTGGGGGGGGGGTCCATACATATATATATATATATATATATATATATACATATACATACATATGTGTATATTAGTAGTGTTGTGTTATTTCAAAATATATTCCCCTGGGACCGCAGCTGCTGAAGAAGCAGTGTGTGAGTATGTTGAATAGTCACTATAGTACTATATAGTTACTAGAAAAGAAAATATCATGGGAATGATATTTGGGAGCCCTGGAATTACAGGAATTAATTATTATTATGAATACTGCTACTACAACTAATTAGTGATGGCCGAAAAAATTTGCCATAGTCAGATTCGCAGCAAAGTTGCGTGAAACCACGGCAAAAATTCACTGTGCGGCTCTTTTTTGGCACGTGTCGAATTTGACACTCTTATCCGAAGAAAAACCCTGCAACGAACGGAACGTCACCAACAGCAGCCAATCAGATTTGAGCCCTCCCACTGTCTATATAAGGAGGTGCAGAGGCGGCCATTACCTGCATTTTAGGTAGGTTAAAGAGAGCAGGATTGAGAGAGAGAGAGAGAGAGATTTGTGTTTTAGTGAGCTAGTGGAGTTTGTTTAGTGAGCTTTTTTTCTGAGTTAGTGCAAGTGGAGGTTGTGGATTTCAGTTTACTGTTTTCCCTCTTCTCCTTGCCTGCTCACCACACAGTAGCCCTTGTTAGGGTTACCTGTCTTTGTCTGTCTGTGCTCGTGTGTGTATTCCTTGTGGGTACACATGTGCTGAGGGGATTTAGTTGAAGGTTTTATTTTTTCTCCGTTCCTTCCCCCAAATATCCAACCCCCCCTATTTTATTATTTTTTAGTTTAGTTGAGCCCAATATGATGGGCCGTGGGAGAGGAGGGAGGGGTCTGGGTGGTGGTGGGAAGAAGGGTGGGATAGGGAGAGGTGGGAGAAGAAGAGGCAGTGTTGCTGGCCATGGACATCCAGCCCAGCCCACATACCATGCCCAGTCCAGGCACTGTAGTGCAGCACCAGCTGCTATCACAGCAGCAGCAGCAGCAAGTGCCACAGCAGCAGGTGGCTCTGGGTTGCAGTGGGGCAACTGGCACACGTAGGACTGTGCCAGATTTTTTTTGCCACTGCTTCGTGACCCATACGCTGGCAGCAGGCAGAGGCGGTGGTAGACTGACTGACCCAGGCTCTCTCATCTACAGCGGGCACAAGTGAGCGGCAGGAGGTGGCATCACCTGCTAGCTCCCTCCTATTATTTCATCCTGAGGTGGATTTGGGCCCAGAAACCTAGGATCTTTTTGATGATCAGGCAAGAATGGGGGGCTTTCATGTCTGATGAGGAGGAGGATTTCAGGGCACAGCCCACATCACCAGTAGGGGATATTGGGCAGGGTCCCCTAATGGCAGGGCAACAGGCTGCTGGTGTGGGGTCAGACACCAGTATGCTGGATGTGGGAATGGAGGCCATGTATGAGGCAGGGTCTGGTCTGTGGAGGACAATGACAGGGACAGACCCTGGGAGCCAGCTCAGGGCAGCACTGCACCTCGGTCCAAAGCCTATGGGTGTAAGGGTGGGGACCATCCCCAGCCCTCCACAGCAGGCAAGGCAGTGGCCCATACTTCAGCAGTGTGGGCATTTTTCACGTGCCAAGCAGAGGACCAGACTGTAGCAGTGTGCCAGCTCTGCCGGCAGAAGGCTCAAAGGGGGCAGGCAGGGTCACATATGGGAACGTCATCTTTAAGTTCCCATATGAAACGTCATCACAGGATGACGTGGGAGCAGCACCAAAGTGGCTGGACACTGGGGGCAAGTGGTGTTTCCTGTCCACCTCCTCCTATTCCTCAGGGAAGAGGTGCTAGCTACCCAGACCCTGCAGCAACGGGAGATGATTCTGAGGCTCACAGCCAGAGGCAGCCACTGTGGAGCTCAGCCTCTTCTGCAGCCTCCTCCTCAATTTGGCCCCTGTCCTGCCAGGTTTCCCTCCCCCAGTTCCTCACCCGTAAGACGCCTCTCTCCCCAGCCACCTCCAAGGGCAGAGGCTCAATTCCTGCCTGACAAAACTTCTGGCAGTGCAGCTACTGCCCTATCAGATATTATGTGTTCAGATTTATTATTAATTGTGCCTGTGTTAGTAAACTATTATTAATATATAAACTATAGCTGGTATTTTTTGGTTAAACATCAATATAGAGTAATAGTAGATATCATTACCAGACAACCAAAGGTAATAATAATAATAATAAATAATCAAAGATGTTTTTAAGAAACTGGCAAAATGGGAGCCCCTTTCTTCATTTGAAAAGATAGGAGTCCTCTTACAATGCAGGGCATGTGTGTAGCAGTAAAATTTGCGTGTGAATTGGTCTTCTCAATGACTCCAATGCAATTCAGCACATTCAGACACAAAGCAAAAGATGCCATATTCGGTTATCATCAGTCTACAAAGCTTGAAAGTAAGGGATGTTTTACTGGTAGCCCCAAAGCTGAAAAAGGTGACAAATAAAACACCCATAGAAGATGGGTTGCATTGGGCGTCAAAAAAATAACGTTGCACGTCAAAACACAGATATGCGTTCTCCACAAATTATTTCGATGTGCGACAAGCAACATTATTTTGAATTGCAACCAAGTTTCGCAAATTTTTCAGTGAAGCAAAACGCCACATCACTACTACTAACAATAATACTTAATAAATCTGCCCTAGAGTTAGAACAGGGGAGGGCATTTATAGTAGCTTATGGCACACTAAAGCTTAATATCCTTAATATGTCCTTAATATATTGATAATGGGCTGAGTGAAGAGGACCTCTTGTATTTGTCCATACATATATGTATAGAGGTGGTGATAGGGAACTGAAGCTTAAACAAAGAGAGGTCTGGTGGATCAAGAAATTGGGATCCCTATATCCTAAGGGGCTCAATAAAGATTATGACCTATATCTATTTCTATAGATCCAATGTGGCCGAATAAGGATTCGGACTTAGATTGTTCATACAGATCAAAGGGTTCATAATGAGTTAAAAGTGTCAAATGGCATAGAATGAGTTAAAACTGTCCAATGAAAGTGAAGTCATTTCCTGTCTACTGATTTTAAATACACGTGTTTGGTGAGGATTGTTTGTATATGGCTTGAAAAAGGGCACACTGCATGCCCGAAACGTCGCTGTACTGATGTGTCTATTTTAATACACTTTTTTTGCAACGAACGAGTGCTGTTTCATCTGTATTCTTCTATATTAAATAGGGAGCAAGCGGATTCTCCCACTGGAACGTGCACCGAAATTCTCTACTCAGTCCTTGAGGAGTGCTGGGGCAATCTCTACAATTGTATATGTATATATATATATATATATATATATATATATGCACTGTTTCATGAAGAGTATCTATTTTTCTATGGTGGAGCACAGGGTTGAACATTCTGTTCACATCTATCCACACCCAAACTGGACTTGAGGCTTTTTTTTGTTTCTTTAAATAGGAACTTTTTCCATGTGACCTGGTAAAGCAGTGGTGTGCCACGATTCACTGTGACACTAGATGAGGTTTGCTCCATCTCTATTTGCATTAAGCCATAAAGTATAATTTATCTAGAAAGTCCAAGTATGTATTTTAGATGTTTTAATTGCTAGTATATGATCCTTTCCATGGAGTAGAATTTTCTAATAAGAAAGTAGAGTTTGTTTTCACTAGGAATTTCTTTTGCTTTCCATTTCTTTGCCAGTATTTAATTGAGGTCCTCGTTTGCAGTGATCAAACAATAGTCTATGGTGCATAAGTGGGCAATCTTGTAATCTGACAATATATACAGCCTAGCTCTAAAACTTGGCATGAAAGGGAAAGAAAGTAAAGTGTTTTCATTATGAATGAGGAAAGAGTACTTAATTTTAAATGAATGTGAAGTCTTTTCTAGTTAAGGGCCATGGAATTAGCTGTTTTGATTAGCTACATGCCCTTGTCGGTAATCATATCAGAAGAGTGTTTGAACACTACCCATTAAATAGTGCTGGTATCTACATTTTTTAAAGATTTAAAATGGGGAAATAATAATTGGATGTCATAGGAATGAAGGGGAGTTGCTGCAGCTCTCTGCAATCCTAAATGTAGCACAGCTGCCTGTGTTTGTCCTAAATATGGTGCTGGCTAACTCTGGTGGTGCCATATTCATGACTTTCCTCTAGAATGAGGCATTTAGGATTTATCTAAGGAAATTAGGAAGAGCCGGCACAGGCAATGGACTTTTACTTTCCACCTACCCTGTGGCAAGTGGTGAAAACAAGGCTGACATGCACCTGCTCTGCTTTGCAGTCTGGCATTCAGTACAGTGCACAGTGAAACCCCAGACACAGGTTATTTCTGAATGAGCACTAAGGGGCACTTTCATCCACTGTAATAGTAAAGGACCCTTTTTGTGTTTGTTTCATAGAAGTGCAGAAGATTGCTCTGCTATCTTTATAATTTCACAGGTTATAATTAACTGTGCACAATTAACTTTCTAAATACTACTACAGTCAATAGTGTCAATATTGTGATATCTGTATCTATACTTAGGATGGTTGGCAACTTACAATTGCTCCTGCTTTTATACAGGTCACAGAACTGATATCTTTATAAAATTTAGTAGGGGGTACATAATGCATTATAATCTTCAGTGAAATGTCAGGAGGGGGCTGGGGAGGGTCAGAGTCCATAATGGTCCCTGGCGTCCATTCAGGTCACCAGAGTCCAATTCGGACTCGCTGTGTCAATTTCGTCTGTGTCGGCAGGGGACCCCTGTTATAAATTGGGCATTATGATGTCAGAATGCACCGTTTTTATGGATATAATTTACAGCCTGGTCCCATAGGGAAATTACCAGACTGTAGATTATCGTAAACTAATTATCTGTCTATTACTGACATTACATAATCTAAAGTGGAGTTAATATGAGCAAGATGGGTTAACATAGATTGAACCTTTTTTACTTGAGTATTGCAAAAAGAATGTGCTATCCTAATCAATTAAATTAAAATTAAAAGTATTTGTTTCGTCACCCTATTCCAAAATCCACACCAGAGCTAAGCCCTGTATGAGGTGGTATCTGGAGCACACCAGGGATTTTCCTATGCATGTTGTTTCTCAAACAGCTCAAAACAGTTTTGCATTTCAAATAACTTTCAGCATCTGCTGAAAAATACATAAATGTAGTTTTATAATTTGTATCCTAATGCTATATAAATGTTTCTGGCACTGCCATACAAAAGGTTCCCGGGTGGGTTTATCCAGAAAGAATGTAACACTCATTAAGAGTTTGATGGCACCTCTAATCATCTTTATGTCATCAGCTATGCCGGGTGCATGAGGTATATCTGAAACTAGGCATCAGGAGCAATGGGCAACTGTGCTTATCCCTTATATTTTTAATACATAAAATACAAAAATGCATGCCTTACTCATTCTTTGCATTATTACAGTACCTCTAAATGAACATTCAGATTTCTTGCCTTAAAGAAGAACTAAATCCCAAAACTTAATGTGGCTACAAATACCATAATTTATATACTTATTTTATTGTACCAGCCTAAAGTTTCAGTTTCTCAATAGCAGCAATGATCTATGCCATCTACGTCACAGGGAGTCTTCCTTGTGGAAAGTGTCTGCAACATTCACGTGCTCAGTGTTAAGAAGCTAAGCTTAGGGGTTCAAAATTATCAAGCAGAAAATTAGGGTGGTCTATAATATAAGCTGTTGCTACAAGGCTGATTATTAAATTCTGATGCTAGTTGCACTGATTTCTGTGCTGTCATTTAGTAATTGTCTGTATTAATGACTAATCAGCTGCTGGGACATTTATATTCTATGTGTACTGTATATTGTTAGTCAATCTCTAAGCTCAGTAAGTGACAACAGCACAGAGCATGTGAATCAGTGAATCAACAATAAAGAATATGGGGAGCTACTGGGGCATCTTTGGAGGCACAGCCTTTTCCTGCTAAAGAGCTATGGTCCCATTGGACTGGTATAGAAGGCCAAAACATAATGTACAACATTTCTACCCTACTTCTTTAGTTAAGCTTTAGTTCTCCTTTAAACAAGGCATTCTCGACTAAACAGGGTTCAACTGTTAAAGGAACAGTTCAGTGTTAAAATGAAAACTAGGTAAATAAATGGTATGTGGAAAATAATGTAGATAGTAACCCAAAAATGTAATCTTATCAAGGCTGGAGTGAGTGTATGCCTAATATAATAGCCAGAACTCAATTTCCTGCTTTGCAGCTCTCTAACTCCAAGTTAGGGTCCCACATGCAGCTCAGATTCAAAAGCAAACAGTTATGACCCATACACCCCCTAAAGTCATTTATTGATTACTTCTTTCATTGGAAAGAGAGCTGCAAATCAGGAAGTATTCTGGCTATTATGTTAGAAAATTGGTCATTCCAGCTTTTAAAGTTTATAGATTACAATTTTTCCTACATAGAAAACATTTTTTATTTTGCACAGAAGTAGATCAAAAATCCCTAAAATAGTTCACAAGGCTCACCAAGTACAACATTTCAATACTCATCTGAGTTCATTCCACAATTCAACTGTGGTACAAATATCCCTTGGAATTTAAATCCTTAAAGAACAAGTAAACGTTTTTTTTTTCTATCTCTAAATTTGCTCTAAACAGCCCCTCAAATTAATGTACCTTAGTCCCTGCTGCAAGTCTGCTCTGGTTTCTGTGTTATCAGCAGCTTGTTTCACCTTCTTCCTGGTGCAGAGTGAAGCCCCGCCCCATAGCTTTCTGAGCTGACCTTATATCTTGGACTAGTCCAGAAGATCATTTGCATACTATGACATAGCAGAGAGCAGTGTGTGTAGCAGCTTCTGCTTGGGGAAACTATCTTACTAATGAAACACTGGCTCCCTCTTCCTCTCTATTGTGGAACAGCAGCAAATGGACTGCTCAGTAAACTAAGGGGCTGGGCTTCACTCTGCACCAGGAAGAAGGTGAAACAAGCTGCTGATAACACAGAAACCAGAGCAGACTTGCAGCAGGGACTAAGGTACATTAATCTGGGGGGCTGTTTAGAGCAAATTTACAGAAAGAAAAAGAAAAACATTTACTTTTCCTTTAAGGGTAGTAAAGTCACAGACATCCAGTGGTTCCACTCAACTTATTCTGAAACTCCTAATGTACATGACTGGAAGTTGGTTCCAACGTTTTAGCCCAACAGTGCAGAACTCTTATAACCTCTGGCTTATGTTGTCTGGGTTCATATTTGAGGCCCTAAATTCTAAACTCAAATATGTGAGGATGGCAACACAACTACCTGTTATGACTTTGCAAAGAAAGGCGGAATGCCAAGGACAAGTAGAGGTAAATAAACAAATTCACCATTATCATGAATTCGCAACATCCAAAGAACAGACAAATCAACAGGTAGGAGGGAAGATGAGAACAAGTCATTGCAGAACATCTTGTGTGTGTGATGAATTTGTAAGGGAACTCACTGAGTCAGAGGAGAAAGTCTTAGCCAAGCGACTAAACTTATCAGTGGATTTCATCAGTTGATCAGACTGAAAATATTCAGTGGCTCTAGTCAATGCTCCCCCTTCCAACATAGGTTTTTGTAAGACGCGCCGGGAGGCTCTGGCGATCTCTTACCTCCCGGCGCGTCTCTCCCCAATTGGCCCGGTGCAGGCACGCACTTCTGAGTTCCTACTTCTGAGTTCCTCTCTGAAATGCCAGCATCTTCACGCCGGGTGCCATGATGTCACCAGGGGGCGCCGGTTTTAATTTTGGCGCCAAAACGCCTTTAAAGCTCCAGTCCTCCATTTTGAAGATGCCCAAGCTGGTTCCAGTTATACTGTTCCTGCCTAAGCGTATTTACTGATTTGAATTCCTGGTTTTTGACTCCTGCCTGATTTATTGACTTTGATTATTGCCGCCTGCCCTGAACTCTACGCCTGACTTCGACTGCTCCTTCTCTTCATCCTACTGATACCTTGTTTTCGGACTTGTATTGCACCACTTGTTTGGTCTCTGCAGCAGAAAGCCCGGGGCCACAAAAGGGCATCAGTGAACACCGGAACCCACAGGTTACCCCTGTGCGTCCAAAAAGGTACTATCCACACAAGGTTCCTGAACGAGATCATTACAGTTTTCAAGAGATTACATATGTACAACTCAGTAGGGATCCAACGAGCAGCTACAAGAAGAAAGTTACTGACTGCTTGATGCAATTTGAGAATGTCAAGGTCATCAGTCTGGCTTTGTATTGCCATCTCTACCCAGGGGAAGTCACTCCATGCCTATAAGGACTCCCAAAAATACACAATTGTCAGTATTAACTATGTGACGTATAACATCACTAAATATATGGCCAACATCTTAGCCCCCTTAGTTGGTAACACAGAACACCACATTAAGAATTCCATGGACTTTGTCAACAAAGTACAATGGTGTCCTGTGAGATGAAATCGCTATTCACATACATACCCATGACAGGCAATTAAAACACAGACAAAATGACTAAAACAGAATAAGCTTGTTCTTTACTGGACTACAGTAAGAATAGCAATAACACTTACTTATTATAAGGACATTTTTTCAAATAAAATCATGGCTGTGCCATGGGTTTGCCTGTGTTTCCCATTGTAGGGAACCTTTACATGAAAGAAGTATAAAAAGAAAGCCCTGAACACCTTCAAGTCATTCGGTTCAGATATGTATGTGAATGCCACCTGGGTCAAAATGAAAACACATAAAGATCCAGCATTTCACTGAACCCATAAACTTGGACAAAAACATCAAGTTCAAGGTGGGGGGCCTGGATATTGAAGTATACAAGAAACCCACTCATAAAATCAAAACCTAGATGTATGCAAATCTTCATAGACAGTTTTTTTTATATCTCGCTATACAGGCTATGAGCAGACATAGGAGACTGGGCTTTATACTGTTGAATGCCTATGGTGGTACAGCTTTATGCAAAATTTATATTGATGAGGTTATTTATGAGTGCAAGCTTAGTCGTGCTAAAAGGGGAATAAATGTTGCTCATTTTGACCCCATTTGTTAGATACTTGTGTCTTAACATGCTCCTTGCACTTTCAAATATTTGCCCTAAACAATTTTGCATCTTGTATTCATCTGATGATCACACCATTACTTTAGTATTAATGTGTTGGGCACAATTGAAGTGGATGCAGCTTCCTATGTGACTATAATTATGTCTGGATAAAAATATGCTGATTTAGGTCCACACACACTGGATCTGTTAAGTAAACACCTCTTCTAGAATAATCCTACCAAACTATCACAATTACAGCAGTTTTTTTTTCTCAAAAGTTAGCAGTAGGACTGTATTCTACCACAGCACACAGCATTTTCATATAGTACAGGTCTAGCCATATTATTGTTTTGACCATGAAAATAGAAATCCTTGTTTTATAGAACTCTCAGTTACTATAGAGGAAAAAAAAATATCTGTCTCTCAGTTTAATTGGTTGCCAAGACATTTAGAGGGAATAATAACAACATACTGGTTCATTTAAAATAACTATTAGAAACTCAAGAGGAGAAAAAGTTTGTGGGTGTTTAAAGAACAGATGCCTCAGAGAAAAGCGTCTAGCATGCTATAAATGTCATAAAATAATCCTTGATGGTTCTGGTGCAATCTATTCTGAAAGGAGTCGTTTATGACATATCCGCAACTGTAATAACATGATAAACTACTGTTTTTTCCTGTTTAATACACATAATAGTTTAGGGTCCATTAATATTAACAGGGTAATTTTCCCATGTCTTTTGTACTCAAGTTCTATTTCAGACTGCCTCCAAAAATTGCTGTGGTGCCTACAGTTCGGTACAGACGATCCTATGATCTTGGCCACCCCTCATTAATTCTACCTTTCTTCACTTTTAAACTGGGCATGCATGGCTGGAATTAGTAGGACCCTTTAAATGTGACACTGCAGCACCATCTGGGCAAATAAGGCCTGTGGGGGACCATTTAGACCTTTAGACCTTTAATTCTTAATTCATGTTTATAGTGCTTTTGGATTCCTGAGCATTTTTGAAGTCCTGTGCATTTTGTGGGTTCTGCTCTTAGATGGAAGATTATAGGTCCCCAAATAAATCATAATTCTCTAATCTCAAGGTTCCTGGATCCTCCTGGCTCCTTTTTACTTCTAGCTGTTCAAACTGAAAACAATACTTGTATATGGCCACTTGTACAGTATCTGTCTGTTTCATGGAGTACAGTATTAGTAGGCCCTTGTATGGCCACTTTATATAGGTGCTAAATATAGATGACCATAAATATATCTGTAATTTTAGGTCTGGGCACCATTTTTTTTGTTTATGCAGTATTGGCACAGCCAATTGCTAAATTACTGGTCTGTCTACATGATGATTTGTATGAAGAAAAATGATAAGCTGTTTGTTCTGATCCCTTGAAAACACTTAAACATTTTAACTGTAAAAATTAGATGTACCCTAACTGACATGGGAAAGCAAATGGAAAAAGCAAATAGAGCTGAAAAGTTGTAGATATTGAATATTAAATACAATCCCTGAGGGAGGTAATAAATAATGACTGCTCTGCAAAGCTCAATCAATTGTTCATAAATAATGCATGTGTTATGGACGCATTAGCTTAAAAAAATATGATTTCAATAAAACCGTTTTCTGAATATTTTAAGTATTGAGATGTTGCATTTGAAAGTAAATGTCTCAAGCTATTCTGTTGCATTGCCCTTTTCATATACATAATATGCAATTTGGAATTGTAATTTTTTTTAATTAATTTATAATTATACTACAAAAAGTCAGGCTGCTGATTTTCCAAGGCATGAGTGCAAGCTCGACTAAACACAAACAGGTATTAGTTTTCCCCAAAATAGTAGCCCCATAACAGCCAATCATCAAACATAAGAAATAAAGGCAATTTCTGATTGGGTGCTATGAGGTGGTCAAGTAAAATTTACTTTGCTTTGCTTTGACTTGATAACTGCTCAAAATGCCTGGTGACAGGGTTAGGAATAGAAAACTGAAGTGGTTAAATTATATAAATTTGTTTGGGTTGTAGTTTACAGGGTTTGAAGAGTTGGAGAGGAGTCACAAAAGATTAGATGTCATAAAGTTATAATAGGAAGGAAGTGGGTTTTCAGACCTTTTTTACATTGACACAAGTTCCTGCCTAAAACAGCCTTTGCATCAGCTGGTGTGCTGGAAGAGCTTTTTACTAGATGGTGGGATTGGATGATATTTACTTCCATTCATACATAAGAGGTTGCACACTTCTGTTGAGAAATCAAGCCTAGGTCACAGGTTAAGCTTACCATGACAGGTCTTGCTTTTCCTCCTAATTAACTCTGTTCTTTATGGACCTCATTCTCTGTGCATATGGCATTATGGCTTAAACTAAAAGGGAACAGGAAAAGGGATCCCCCAAACTGTAGGAAGCACAGTATCATAAAGAATGTCATTGTATGATTTACTGGCACTTATATTGGCAATGATGAGTGTGGCTGAAAAAATCCATTTCCACTACTTTTAAGGAATAGTCGACGTACTTTTGGATTGTCTCTACCCTTGCAAAATTAGCAAGCCTTATCTATCCATTGGGCTAAAAGGAATTAAATACATTATATTAAATATATTTTAAACAAAAAAAGTTATTCCAAACTGTATATCTCTTTAAAACAACAGGAAACCTTAAAAACTGTGTCGAGCCACACAAAAATATTTTTAATCTGTGACCTAAGGATAGGTGGTTCCAATCTTTTGAAATACTATGTCTCTGTAAGGCTTACAAATATGTAACAAAAGTGGTTTCCTGGTTAATCCATTATTTATATGTGATGCTTAATTTTTTCAATGACCGTGTAACGTGACATGCTCCTCCAATGTTTTAAAGTATTTTTGCAGAGATGGAACATTCTTTTGAATGATGGCCCAACCATATAAGGTACCTATTAAAATTCAAACAACAACACATTTATTTCTCTTTAATTACTTGTCACAAGCAAGATTACATTAAGTTTTTTATCTGGAAACTGACAGCAAGGTAACATCATGGTAAGCACACATCCCTGGCAAGCAAATCTCAGATGTTACCTCACACTCACAACTGAAGTGTCTTTCAGGATGAACTGGGAAATAATCTGATAATGCACCATGCTCACTTGATAAGTTGTTGGAAATGCATACCATGTTGAAGTGTTATCTGGTCAGAAAGGACAATCCAAGCTATTTCAAACTATACACATGGAATGATACGTTATGCATTGAAGAGAGCCTGGTACTCAACAGGACTTAGAGCAAAACATGATTCACATTAATTGCATTTCAAAATAAGCAAAGTCTCATCTCTAACACTCCATAGTAGAAGCATAATAGAGGGAACATTCTCTATACTATTTACTCCAGAGTATTGAGTGAACCCATTGGAGTAAGTAACTTCATGCCCATAAACCCATTTTGTGTGGGATATGGTTATATACTGTAGATTACTTTTATTTCCATTACTTTTATATCCATCACACACATCAGTCATTGGTTGGACTGCAAATAGAGACCTAGATCAAACATGCTCCACCAATTATTAGGCTTAAGTATGAACTGTATACCCATATAGATACAGAGACCATATGGAAAGCTTTTCAATGGTAAAATTTACTGCATTGTTATAATTGTTTTATGCCACAGTACATCTAAACCTATTGTTTGTTATACTACATATTCACAGAATGCTCAGGTTTCAGATATTGTTCTTGTTGTGGAAGCTGAAATGTAAGCTCATATATAGTAGAAAACTTTATTAATATCTAATAAGCATGTTGACTCTTACATCCCTTATGATCATTGTCTGTAAAAAACAATTAACTTCTGCTTTGCCAGCAAATGTTACATGCACATACTAGGCTACATGGGGTTAATTGTTAAATGGGGTTTCGTTTCATGCCAGAGCATTTAGGGTCAGTGAATTTCTCCTATTAACTCAGAACAACTCTAGTGGAAACAACCAAATGGAAATGCAATAGCTCTGTTGCCAAGAGCAGAGGGGGAAATATTGATTAAAATAAACCTCACACTTCTAAATCAATGCACTGAAAACAGAGCATTCTTTTTGCTTCTTCGATGGTATTTATTTTAAAAATGGTGCCTTGTGTGAGACATTTGACTTGTATTTTTACTTAAAGGAAAAGTAAATGTTTTTCTTTTTCTTTCTGTAAATTTGCTCTAAACAGCCCCCCAGATTAATGTACCTTAGTCCCTGCTGCAAGTCTGCTCTGGTTTCTGTGTTATCAGCAGCTTGTTTCACCTTCTTCCTGGTGCAGAGTGAAGCCCAGCCCCTTAGTTTACTGAGCAGTCCATTTGCTGCTGTTCCACAATAGAGAGGAAGAGGGAGCCAGTGTTTCATTAGTAAGCTAGTTTCCCCAAGCAAAAGCTGCTACACACACTGCTCTCTGCTATGTCATAGTATGCAAATGATCTCCTGGACTAGTCCAAGATATAAGGTCAGCTCAGAAAGCTAAGGGGCTGGGCTTCACTCTGCACCAGGAAGAAGGTGAAACAAGCTGCTGATAACACAGAAACCAGAGCAGACTTGCAGCAGGGACTAAGGTACATTAATTTGAGGGGCTGTTTAGAGCAAATTTAGAGATAGAAAAAAAAAACGTTTACTTGTTCTTTAAGGTCACATAATGATGTCCATTGCCTTTTATGGTATTTATTGATACAGATGGAGCAAACATTGAATAGCTATCACACAGTTTACCATGGCCAATTGCAGCACGCTATGGTATGGCAGTGTAATTAAATGGTAATCCAACTGAGCCGAATGTACTATTGTCTGAGTAAATAGTACTAAATGTGGCCAGTGTGCTGCATCTGTTGACACAGGCCACACTAAGAACCCTAGAGCTATTGCCAGAAGTGAAGGTATCTCCATGGTTCCCCTGTGTAATAAGATGCACTGTACTCAGAGTGAGTGTCACTTGAAATTATTTTTTTATTATGCAAGCACCTTTAATAAATTTGATTATGCAGTCCAACGACTTCAGGGAAAGTTGAAGAACTGCTATGTATCTTGTTTGGAATTGCTCGGTTGCCCAGGGTCCAAACATTCTGTAAAATAAAGCCACTTTTTATTGTAAATATGGCTTATAATAGTGTAGGGGACAAAAAAAATCCTTCCTCCTGTTTTTCTGCCTGTGACATCATCCAGCCCAGTTACAGGCTGGAGAGTGATCCAACTGGCTGGACACCCCAGTGCATCTGTGGGAGAGAGGGTATGCCTGACTTTGGAGCCAAATCTACAGTGTTCACCTGATGAAGGCAGTTATAGCCGAAACATGTTGTACAGGATTTTCTGCAAAATGAAATTAAAACCCTTTAAGCAAGAGATTGTACTCTCCGGCTGTTCTCTTCTTGACTGTGCAAGAAGGTGACTAAATAGTGATGAGCAAAAATTTTCACCCAGCTTTCGCCTGGCCATAGACTTCTATATATTGTCCTCTTGACTTTAATGCTCTTTGCAATTCTTCATAGCAAGTTTTTGTCAAAGCAAAAGGGGACAGATTTGCATGAAGGCCACCAAAAGACATATAACATATTGAGTTGCAAGCTTCAGTGGCTAAAATTGTAAAGAGTATGCATACAACTGTTGCCCAATTGCAAAAAAGCTAACTAAATAACACATGCTCTTACCCAGAATTATCCAAAGGCACATGGTAGACTCTGAAGTCAGCTGAAAAAAGTTTGAGCTTTTTGGCCATTACATTTAAGGTTTGCCACATATGTACATTGTATGCACTTTATTGAAAGTGTTCTCATAACACTATTTTAGCATATATCCTTAGAAAACATTGACTTTGACACGTGGGCAACATAACTTGTTTGTCACTTCAATCTTTGTGAAAAGAACAGGAGATGGTTTGTAAGAAAAAGTAAAACATAATCACCAATCCTGGCTGTCCCTGTTTGTTAACGAATCCCTTTGGCAGAATAGTTTAAGGCACTCTAGACTGTAAGCATTGGAAGTAAACAGACAGGCAGGTTCATGCTGGGCATAAACTACTATTGTTTAGATGTTAATAATTTAGTTGTGCTTGCAGTCTTGCTGACTTTGGTATTCGTTGTGCAATGTTAGTGATTCTAAAGCAGTGGGTGACATCTCTGTGAGCCCTTGGAAATTATTACTGATGCTACAGAATGAGCTGTGAGCCTGAAAATGTTAGGTATTAGCAGATAATTTAGGTGGCACAAATAGGTTGATGAAATAAAGTTCTTTTAAGCTACACACACATGCATTTTGCTAATCAGGAGGAAAAGTGCTTTGTGCTTGTTAATCTTGCTTCCCAGCTGAGTCTGATTCAGTCAAAAGGTCACCAGCTACTATTTCTGGTAGATGTTTATTAAAGATAGATGGAGATAAATAGCAAAAAAGTAGATTTATTATAGATAAATAGATAGGTAGAAAGATATTCTCTTACCTCTTTTTATCAGATTCACCATGACTAAAGCAGATATTTTTCCCAGCAGTCAATGGGCATGGATTAAATCAGCAGTCAGATGGCAGTAGTTGATGGTGAAAATGTTTTGAATTTGAAACTTTTAAATCAGCTATTAATCAGCTATTAAATGTATTATGTTCCATTTGTAGGATATATCCTGACTCCAGGTGAGAATCAGAATGCAAATCAGAATATAAATCAGAATACACTCTAAACTATTACATGGAGGTATCTGTCTCTATGCTTCAATGATGATAGGAAGGACCAGGCAATAAAAAAAGATGCGTTATAGTTAAAGGCTGGGGACAGACTAAGGATGGTGAGACATAACCATAACCATAAGTCTGGTCAGTTTGAAGTGGGGTCCTCTAGATTTCATTGGGCAATCAAGGAGCAGAATCTCATCCAGAACCAGTAAAGTGGTAGGTGGTTTAAAGGTTGATTTGTCAAATTTTAATGAGAAATATCTGCCAGGGGTGGGTGCTCCATTTTTTACACAAAGGTGCCAATGGTGGGTGGTGATCTCCTCAGACCTGGAGGGAGGGTTTTTATTCTAACTTGCTAACCTAACTTTAGTTGCTTTCAGTTGATAATGTTTTCACAAGCATGTCCTGCCATAGTATGTTAAGGGTTTTGCACTTTTGCACTTTAATTAAAGTGCTTAACCAACAGATCAATATACTAAATAAGATTTCATCAATAGTTACCATTTAAGAGGTCACAAATGGTGGAGCAATGGATTGGAATAGGTTTCACGGAAATGCACCATATGGAACTCAAGGGAAACTTTTTATTCCTGGTTATTAATTGTGAAATGCAGCCATTTATTGTTTTTTACATTTTTTTGATTAGAGTTCTCTAATGAGTGAGTAACAAACAGACATACAAAGCCTCATGCAAGCACACTGATTTTTTTTTTAGCCTTTCATTTCTAGATTTCTGTTACTCTTCAAATTGTAACCATGTCCTCCTTGATGTACTGATTTCTCATTATTTATGGGATATTACGTATTATTATTATTATTACTTATTATTCTGATTTATAAAGTGCAAGAAAATGATGCTGTACCACATATAAGTGTACATGATAAATGATATACAGTAGGTAATGAATGTCCCATTCCCAATGCCCTGGATAAATGAAACATAAGGCATAGATATATGATTATCCTTTATTTATATAATGCCACCATTTTATGCTGCTCTTTGAAGGGATTATACATCATTCACATGAATTCCTGCCACTTACCATCTGCTGTCCCTTTCATATAAACTAGTACCATTTTTTTCAGTAGCCAGTTAACCTGCATATATGTTTTTTGAGTGTAGGAGGAACCCGAAAGAAATTCACAGAAGCATGGGGTTACAGACTCTTTGCAGATGGTGCCCTGGAATTCCAAAACAAGGACTTAAGTACTTCAAGGCTACAATGCTAACCAATGCACCATGCTGTATGGGAAAGTGATGTTTATGTTGAAGATATTGCTTGGCTAGTTGACACAGCTAAGAAATGTTGCAGATAATGGTTACTATAGAACCTAACACAAAGGCTGCACAACAATGTTTTCATAAAGTTGTAAACTCAGAGCAAACTCATGCCCGATCTTATCCTGCAAACCTGTATTCTTGCCCCACAGTCTGAGTGGTTGTTACTGTCATCAGGTAACTCAGAAGTGGCATCAAAATCTTTCATTATTTAAAGTATTTGTAAATCTCCCATTATACTATAATACTGCTCTCTTAAAGCTTTCCACAGTAGGAGGCCACACTTACTTAAACAATTCTGTCCATCACCACTATGTTTTAAATGTTTCCATCAATGAGCACATGACTAAAATATATGGAGTAGGGCACTCAAACAGAAGGATGGATTCTCAGGGGATCAGAGGAGCTTCTTTCATGCAGTAGGATACAGTCCTTAGAAAACAGTAATGGTGCAGGATTGTGGCTGCCAACCTTTTGCATAATATATATATATATATACTACATCCATGTAGTTGCTAATATACCTTACATAACACAAGCTACAACCTTTAGAAATTGTTTCTTCAAGCCTGGCATTCCCGTATTAAGGTGTAAAAGAATAGAAGTAAGAAAGGGATACTACAGTATTTAGGATTCCAAAGCAAAATGTGATGTCACTTGTTATTTTGCCTGTAGGCTGCTATTCATAGAAAACTCCCAAAGGTGTTGCAATTGCAAAAAAAAAAGAAAGTTGCTTTTATAATACAATTACTTCACTGATCCTGGTATATTCCAAACAATATTTCTTAAAAATTTGACTTACAATTTACATTCTTTTTTGGCAGCTGCTTGGTAAAAAAAATTGGCGAAAAATTCTCGAAACGAGTTGCGGCACATTTTTTTGACTGCTTCGCATAATTTTTGATGCACGACTGTTTTATTTTTTTTACTCCACCGAAATTTCACCAGGCGAATTTTCGCTGGCGTTTCACGAATTTATTCGCCGTCGGCAAATAGCGGGAATTCGTCGCAAATTCACCCATCACTAACTATTAATTCTGAGCAAACTGTCTAATCATGTCTGGTCTGTATATGGCTCCTTGAAATGGTCATTCTAAGTGACTAATATCTGGTTCTACTATCCGAAACCATTTATTTAGAAACAAAATCAGTAAGCTCTCAACCCACATCCATACTGTATGTGTATAAGGTAATGAGAAATATTCCCTACTGTTTCCAAGATAGACAAATCAAAGAGCACATGGTCCGAGGATTAGTGCTGGGGTCTAAAGATAAACTGAAATAAGTCCAGTTAATTTTTGGCAAACTGGGTAATGATCTGTCTAGTGTGTGCATAATTACATCAAATGAAATGGTTATTCTGATTAACCATTACCTAGTCCCACTATCTGTAGCCATTCAGAATAGAAGCCTATAAGTCGGCAACCCACATCAGCATGCACGTGAAGTCATAAGGGCATCCATCTTACCCAGTGTTCCCAAGATTCATGATTCTTCAGGCCATGGCCCAAAAAACTATGTCCTTTAGAAGTCCAAAGTGGACATGACTGAAGGATTAGGATTGGGGTCAATAAGGTCACGCTGTTATTAGTGATGGGCAAATGTATTCACCAGTGGCGAATAAATTTGCAAACGCCAGCGAAAATTCGCAAAAAAAAATGATGAAAACGTGCTGCGACTCGTTTTGTGAATTTTTTCGCCAAACGAAACTGGGTAGATTCGCCCATCATTAGCTGTTATCTTTCTATATGTAGCTATCTTAAAATACCAATAACAACAGGATTTGAAAGATGGCATCTCTAAATCTTCAAATATTGACTTTACAAGACATCAAAGTCCTCATGAGGTGATGATGGTAGATGAAAATATAACAGAAATGTAGGATATACAGGCAGATCACATTACATTGGCCCTAAATTTTGAGCTTATTGACATTGTTCATCACAGCTACTCCTCTCCAAAGTCCTTCTAAACAGTTCTAAAGTGCATCTATTGCCACTGGAGGACCCTGGGCAATAGATGTAGTTTGCTGTCATACTTTTTCCTTATTTTGTCTTATGATTATGTCCTATTTTTAGGTGCTTGCAGAGCATGGATTTGTTAATGAGCAGAATATAGGTCCTCTATAAAGTTCAACCCCTCTTGGGGACTAATCCCAGATTAGGAAGTAAAACTGTTTAAAGGAAAGAGGTGACCCCCCCCCCATACCCAACTGAGAGTTGCCCGGTAAAGACTGTTGTTGGAATTTGACTGTAAATTCTGTATCACAAAGCAAATATGTTTATTGCCATGATGCTGAAAGTCATTTATTCTACTGTGGCAGCTGGATCTGCCCATTAATATTATTACATATTAAAGAACCACTGGAAATCATTCTGTGTCACTTTGTAGCTTGTACTTTAAAGCACATATGGGGGAATATAATAAAAGACAGTAATGAAAAAGTATACACAATGCAAAAATGTTTACCTTTGTACAAACAAATTTTCCTTTTCCACAAATTTAATAAAGCTTTTGAAAATCTGGAAACTGTTTAGTAAATGCTTACGACAGTGGAAGAAGGTTTGCAAAAATGTACAGTTTGCGCCAGTATGCAATGAATCTAATAAAACTTCTTACTGAAAATGTTATGTTTGCTCCATAAGATTGTGACACCTTCAAATATTTCTTAAAAGTGGTCAATGTGCAATTATAATTCACACTGCAATAACAGAATAGAAGAATTCTAATAGCAAAATGCTTATTTTTATTAGTTGCAAATTGTTTTGTTCTTTGTGACTTTTATTACAATAGTCCCCAATATCCTCCATGACTCACCTTTAAGTGCCAGTGATGTAGCCCGTGCTCTGTCATAATGGTGTTTTTTTAGTGAATAATACACTGGGTAAACTAGCGAGCATGCTGGGAAAACAGAAAAGTTTATTGCTGTATATCAGTGTATCAGTAAATGAGCCCCACCGAGTTTTGCTCTCCATAGATCCAGAAGTCTTTAAAGTTAAACTAAAAAGTGATGCTAGCAAACCTTTTAAGTTATTTCAAGCTCCCACACGTCTGGATGTGTATACTGTATAACTCAATTTGGAGTTTCCATGGTAACATTCATGCAGTCTATGTTGTTTCTTTCTCCTCCTTCCAAGCAAAGCACTTTCTTACTTGATCCCTGGAACATTTTATGCTTCAGTCTGATAGGCAAAACATATATACCACAGGAGAAAATGCAGGCAAAATTTTGAGATGAATAATTACTAAAGCAAGAAAAAAAGGCAGAACGTCCCCCTGACAGCTGAGCTATTGCAATGTATATTCATTTTACCTGAAACCTTCATTGTTTAGCAGAGCCTTTTCTGCCACCTTGAGGTAGTCTTGAATCCTAACACCATATATTTTCTTATTTTATAAGTAAAAATTTCGGATTTGCACATTTTTATCATTATAGAAACCAAAATGATTTCTGCAATTCCATGCTATTGATAATACATGTACTATTGATAGTACATAGGCACCCCCTTCCTCCTTAACCTTTACAAACCCTTTTTTCGAATCAGGTTTTTTTTTTTGTGTATTTTAGACTTTCTCTGCCTTTGCAGAAGACTAAAATATACATTGCCTCTATTTTAGCATGGTGTATTGTTAGCAGAAACTATACTTAGAATATGTTGTTTGCCTCATTACACAAACACTGCCTTAAGACTTATGCAGAAGTCAGCAGCCTAGCATGAAAACAATATTTTCTAGGTTGCAGTGACACCAAGTGGTTTTTAGTTATAACTGTACTGTATATGCAAAAATCCATACTACTTTGACACCTTAGAACTATGGTGTAAAGAATACTCACCCTGGTGGTCTAGTGGTGCGAAGGGGACGCCTGCCGCACCATCGACGGGGACGCCCGCCGCGCCGCCCTGCTCCTTCCTGCTCCTTTCCTGTTTTATATGCTCATGTGCGCTGGCGTAATGACGTCAGCTCACAATGGTGTGAAATTTGATAATATTTAAAGGGCTCTTTGTCATTTTTTCGTTGCCCAGGATAGAATTTGATTCTTTTGGTTCCTGAAGCTTGTGCTTAATCCTGTATATTTCCTGATTACCTGTGTTTGACCCAGCCTGTTCCTGACTATTCTGCCTTCTAAAATCCGACCTTGCCTGTATACTGACTACCTCTACTGCCTCATCCTATCTGCTTGATTAACCCGGTGTTGACCCTTTGCTTGCCTGACTATCCTAGCTATCTGCTTACCTCGATCCAGCCTGTCTGACTACGAATCTGCCTACTCCTGCCTGTACCGTGACCTTTGGCCTTACTGACTCTAACAACAGTCGTGCCCCTTTGCCTATCCAGAACCTTTCCCTTGCACCTCTCGTTAAAGTCCAGGTGGCATCTAAGTAGCTGAGGGCTCCTTCCGAAGCCAAAAGCAGTCACTTAACTGGTGAAGCAGGAGCATAGACCAGGGTGCTTGGTACTGGTTCTGGTGTTGGGTACCGACCGTGACATATGGATTACAATAATTAAATGCACAATGTTTGCAGCAGTTTTGGTGGCTCATTAAAAGCAGCAATCAGCAGGCAACAATCAACAGGCAATGGTCAGCAGGCAGCATTTACTAGTCACATGTTTGAGAGCAATTACATTACTTTTATTACATTTAAAGGGTCATTTATGACCGCTAGCGCAGTGTGCAAAGTGCAATTTCAGACATAGTTGAATCCACCACAATAGATTAATGTCTGGATGTCTATAATTTTCAGAGTAAAGGTTGTGCCACTTACAAAGCATACATTCAAACTAGTACTTGCTTCTTATGCTCTGGGTGAAAGTCTTGAACCAAAGGGCAGCAATCCACAACAGAGAAGAGGTAATGTAACCAAGACCCTGTATACATCCTCTTAAAGACTTAAGTTGGCAAACACTCTGGGGCAGATTCACTAAAGCGCGAAGCGTCTAACGCTAGCGCAAATTCGCCAGCGTGACGTCAAATCGCAACTTCGCAAATTCACTAACACCGTCTCTAGCGAATTTACGCTAGCGAAGTAGATAGACTTGCACAACTTCGCACCCTTACGCCATGCGAAGTTGCGCACTGGCGAAGGATTGTAATTACGCAAATTCACTAAGATCAACTTTTTGCTGTTCGTTAGCACTTACGCTAGACGTTACTTCGCCAGGTCAGACCTGGCGAAGTGCAATACAATAGATAGGAGGTTGAAAAAAATTTTAAAAATTTTTCTAAGTCCCAAAAGACGCTTTGGCGTGTTTTACCATTGTGGGTGATAGTCGAGGGGGGGGGGTTACCCTCCTTCTCCCCTACATTTCCTGACATATGGCAACACTACTATATAGGGGGCACATGTAGGGCAATAGGACAACTTTATTTTTTTTGATTAAAGGTTTCCTGGGCATGTGTAGTGGCTGTAACATACACTTCTATTATATTTTGTAATTTGCGCCGTATGCAAATTAGGCTTCGCTAGCATAATTGCGCTATGCCTAGCGAAGTAACACTAGCGTAAATACATTACCGTTCGCCGACCAGAGTGTAAATTCTCACTTAAGTGAATTTGCGTAGCGCAGGCGAAAATTCGCCTGGCGAAGTGCGGCAAACGCTCGCGAAGCCTGCGCTAACGATTTTTCGGATCTTAGTGAATGTCCCACTCTGTGTTCTACTTGTAGCATAAAACAATCAACTTTATTTCTGCAAGTTAAAACATCAACTTCCTGATGCGTTTCATATCATAGTAACATAGTAAGTAAGGTTGAAAAAAGACACACGACCATCAAGTTCAACCTTTTAACTTTTTTTAGCCTGCCTAACTGCTTTCTGAACCAGAGGAATGAAAAAAATTTTTTGAAGCCGCTCCAAAATGGCAGTCAGACCAGTCCCTGGATCAACTTGTAGTACGAGCTATCTTTCATAACCCTGTATTCCCTCACTTTCTAAAAAGCCATCCAACCCCTTCTTAAAGGGTAAAGCCTGTACAACTGATTCAGGGAGAGACTTCTACATCTTCACAGCTCTCACTGTAAAAAACTCCTTCCGAATGAATATGGCTAAAATTGCCATATTTTATTTACTGAACTTATTGTACCAGCCTAAAGTTTCAACTTCTCAATAGCAGCAATGATCCAGGACTTCAAATTTGTCACATGGGGACACCATGTTGGAAAGTGTCTGTGACACTCACAGTGTGCTCTGAGCAGCTGCTGAAAAACTAAGCTTAGGGGTTGTCACAAATTATCAAGCATAAAATGAGGTTGTTCTGTACAATAAGCTGATGCTAAAGGGTGATTACTAAATTCTGATGCTAGTAGCACTGGTTTCATTGCTGCTATGTAGAAATTATCTGTATTAATTTCTAATCAGCTTTATGTTGTGATATTTATATACTGTGTGTACTGAGTCGGTCCCTTTTTGTGCAGTGAATCAGCAGAAAAGAAGATGGGGAGCCATTGAACCACAACATTCCTTGCTTACATGGATGCCCTGTGATATTTTTGTATAAGTATATAACTTCTCTTCAGAACTCAACACTAATAATGTTTTATTCAAGAGATTTTAAGTTTGGATGCTTTCAAACAAACACCATGATGCTCCTGGTTTTGGAGGCCATGTTGGGGCTCTAGGCAAGTAAAAAAGGAAATGTGTCCCAGCTCACTGTGTCCATGGTGGTGATTATCTGCAGTATGTTGTTTAGTAGTGCGTGCATCAGCTACAATTCATTAATCATCATAACATCATAGAATTGTGTAATAATGTGTGGCACCTTGTAATCATCAAGGTGCCACCAGGGCCGGGCCAAGGGGTAGGCAAAGTAAGCACATGCCTAAGGCATAAAACTGGGGGTCGGCAGGCACGTACCTGCTCTGTCACCTACCCCATGTCTGGTCCCCTGCTCCCTGTCTTCTTCTTGCCACTTTGTGCATGTGTGCACCGGTTGGCACTTCTGTGCATGCACACCGGCTGGGAGGAAGGCAGGCCTATACTAAACATCTGCAGGAATCCCATGTATTGTGCTCGGCAGGGCTTACTGAGCTTTTTCATCTCAATCATCATACATAATAGCGGATATTCCAAGGGATGGCAATGTGCTGCAAATTATTTGTGTTGAACAGGAGACCCAAGGGCCCACTAGAAGAACTGACTTCCTGGGCCCTGGTGCCACCAACCATCCCTCCCTGCCATAGCTATAGAGCTCCTCCACCATGCTTCACCAATGCCTCCTACCCCACCACTGAAAACCCTGCCTGCCACACACATAGTCGACACACAGACCCAAAGACAGGGTATCCAGGGATTTCTTAGCATCAAATCCAACCAGCAATTTTGCACAACTCTTTCCAAAATGACCTCATTTCAGGTCTTCCCTGACAGCTTTCCCAAGCCTCCGCCACATCGCCTTCAATATTCACTGGTGTTTTATAAATTTTATCCTAGGGGGTGTAAAGAATCACCTTTACAGTATCTTATAATTCATATCTTAAATATGGCAACACTGTGGGGATTATTTTTTGTGGTCTTTTTTTAATCTGCTTTATTTAAACCAGACATAGATGAAATACATAACTTATGCATTGTACATCATTGTTACTTGAGCTTTTTTAGTTAGATCTTCTTTGAAATGTAACATCTAATTATGTTTTGCTGTAATGATTTAGCTTAAGTAAATTTTTGACATAACAATAACATAACTTGTGCTGCTTTAGTTTATCATTCATTTATAATATTGTAATGTCTTCCCTTTGTTTCTTTCACAGGTTGGGTGCAAAAGAAATCTTCATCATTTTAGGTAAGTTTTTCATATTTCAACAATGTACAATGTTGCAGATGTGACTAGGGATCATTTTCTGAGTTTCCTATTCGTTGTATGGGGTTTTGTTAGCTATGGATTCTCTCTATCGTAGCCAGGTAGCTATGTAATTCCTATATTTATTAATTAGGGAGGCTGTGAGTTCCTCCATTAAACATATATTCATTAATATTTTGTAACCATCTTCCTTTGTTTGGGATTGTTTTCATTCTCCATAGCATTGGCATTTGTGCTTTGGCTGCTATGAGCAGTTGCAGCAGTAGGTCTTTTTTAAGATTTCTGGTTCAAATTTATGGAATAATAATATGGCTGGGGAGTGTTTTATTATCTGTTCTTCTATAATAGGAGACATATTTCAAAGACTTCACTCCAATAAGGTTGGGGTAAGGGGAATGTTAACCATATGTGCTCTATTGTTCATGTATCCCTGTCACAACTCCAACACAAATCACTGTCTATTTTTTTCTCGACAATAATTTGTAGGAAGATTCTTGTAACCTATTGCTGGCGAATAAATTCGCGAATCACCAGCGAAATTTCGCCAAAAAAACGAGTCGTGCATCGTAAACGACGCGACGCGCCGAAAATGACGCGGCGCGTCGTAAACTACGCGACGCGCGTCAAAGTTGACGCAACGCGCGTCAAAACCGTCCCGCGACTCGTTTCGCGAATTTTTCGGCGAAGCGAATCGCGGGAGATTCGCCCATCACTAGCAGTTACATTTCTTAAGTGCTTCATCCAACCTTTTTAAATGTGTTTGTTGCGGTATTATTATATGGGTATATACAGTGGTGTGAAAAACTATTTGCCCCCTTCCTGATTTCTTATTCTTTTGCATGTTTGTCACACAAAATGTTTCTGATCATCAAACACATTTAACTATTAGTCACAGATAACAAAAGTAAACACAAAATGCAGTTTTTAAATGAGGGTTTTTATTATTTAGGGAGAAACAAAATCCAAACCTGTGTGAAAAAGTAATTGCCCCCTGAACCTAATAACTTGTTGGGCCACCCTTAGCAGCAATAACTGCAATCAAGCGTTTGCGATAACTTGCAACGAGTCTTTTACAGCGCTCTGGAGGAATTTTGGCCCACTCATCTTTGCAGAATTGTTGTAATTCAGCTTTATTTGAGGGTTTTCTAGCATGAACCGCCTTTTTAAGGTCATGCCACAACATCTCAATAGGATTCAGGTCAGGACTTTGACTAGGCCACTCCAAAGTCTTCATTTTGTTTTTCTTCAGCCATTCAGAGGTGGATTTGCTGGTGTGTTTTGGGTCATTGTCCTGCTGCAGCACCCAAGATCGCTTCAGCTTGAGTTGACGAACAGATGGCCGGACATTCTCCTTCAGGATTTTTTGGTAGACAGTAGAATTCATGGTTCCATCTATCACAGCAAGCCTTCCAGGTCCTGAAGCAGCAAAACAACCCCAGACCATCACACTACCACCACCATATTTTACTGTTGGTATGATGTTCTTTTTCTGAAATGCTGTGTTACTTTTACGCCAGATGTAATGGGACGCGCACCTTCCAAAAAGTTCAACTTTTGTCTCGTCGGTCCACAAGGTATTTTCCCAAAAGTCTTGGCAATCATTGAGATGTTTTTTAGCAAAATTGAGACGAGCCTTAATGTTCTTTTTGCTTAAAAGTGGTTTGCGCCTTGGAAATCTGCCATGCAGGCCGTTTTTGCCCAGTCTCTTTCTTATGGTGGAGTCGTGAACACTGACCTTAATTGAGGCAAGTGAGGCCTGCAGTTCTTTAGATGTTGTCCTGGGGTCTTTTGTGGCCTCTCGGATGAGTTGTCTCTGCGCTGCCGGCCACTCCTGGGAAGGTTCACCACTGTTCCATGTTTTTGCCATTTGTGGATAATGGCTCTCACTGTGGTTCGCTGGAGTCCCAAAGCTTTAGAAATGGCTTTATAACCTTTACCAGACTGATAGATCTCAATTACTTTTGTTCTTAGTTATTTTTAACAAGGGGGGCAATCACTTTTTCGCACAGGCCCATGTAGATTTGGAGTTTTTTTTCTCCCTTAATAACATAAACCTTCATTTAAAAACTGCATTTTGTGTTCAATTATGTTATCTTTGACTAATAGTTAACGGTTTTTGATGAGCAGAAACATTTAAGTGTGACAAACATGCAAAAGAATAAGAAATCAGGAAGGGGCAAATAGTTTTTCACACCACTGTATATATATATCTATTCATTTCCGTAATCAACTTGCTTCTCTTTTTCAGGTATATTAAGCCTCTTGACATTCAATAAGATAACATTAACACTAGCCATGAATAATCACTTAAGTACATTGTTCAATATTCTCAGGTCCTTTTTTATTTTATTATTAACATGTATTTCTATGGTGCCAACATATTGCGTAGCGCTTTAAAGTAAATGTGTTTATACAACTAAATCACATGAATTACATGCATATGGAGTTACATACATATGTACAAAAGGTGAGGAAGGTCCTATGCAGGAAGAGCTTACAATCTAAAGGTAAGGTCCATCTGCATGTTTATTTGATAGACCGTTTGTATAATGTTTCTGGTATAATGTTCACTTTTTGTGATTTATGAAAACGTGATGGTGTTAAAATCCAAATAAAAAAATACTCCATCTCAAACCTGTCAAGTTCATGTAGAAGCTAGTTGCAGACGTCCCATTTACATGTATCCTGATCTGCTCTGGGTTTCATAAAACAATCCGAAGTTTTAGTAGTTTTTGGCTGTAAAATGATAAAAATGATTTTACAGAGTCTTTTCCTACACCAGATTTTTTGATTCATTCGATCATCGAATGATCGAATGATCAAATATCTGATAATTCGATCTATTTGATCTATTCGATAATTCGGTATTCGATGATCGAAGAGGCCAAATTAGAATATCCGAATATCCGATTAAATCGTACCATCGTAATTCGATAGTATTCAATCGAACTTCATTCAATTGAATTTTCTAAATCTGCCCCTATATATAGGGGATTAATATATGAAAAATTGGTGCAAAAAAGTGTAAGATTTTATAAGGCTGAGAGATAGGGTGTCTGCGGAGGTCTCTGTAGTGCCTTGATATCAAAACGCAGTTCTATTTACACTATATAAAAAATAAAGAATGGCTTAACTTGTAATTTAACTTTATAAGATTGCAATTTATAATGAAGTAGCTTTGCTATCTAAAATTTGTTTTCAAAAGTAATTAAATTTCTGGCCCATGAGAAAAACAGTATTGCTAAAGGTAGTAGTGTTAAACTTAATTTATTTTATTGGTCTCTGCATTGAGAATTAGATCATAATTCTGAAATGTATTATAAAATGTATTAACAATTATAAACTATATAAAAAATAATATGTATGTAACTCTAATTACAAATGCATTGCAGCAATAATGTCTCATATTTGTTCTTGATGGCTGACATGAATACACAGAGTGATGCCAGTGATGCAGTATGTTCAGCTCTCACTAGATGGAGATAAAGTAAAAGAAATCTGGAGTAAGGGACCATTAAAATATTCTGCAAGGAAAAAAGGTGGCTGGCACCAAAAATTGAATACATTGTTTTCTATCAATCACTATTTTAAATGAAACCTTTCTTTATGGACTGTCATATCAAGACAAATCACTACAACAACCCACCTATTTTTATAATTAATATGTACTGTTTAAAGGTAGATGATTCACTGGTATGGGAAATTCTCACAAGGACCTGCAATCATGGCAGTGCTCAGTCACCTACACTCACTCATTCATGACTCGCTGTTACATTATAATTAAAGGGTTTTAATTTGTGATTTGCCATCTCCCCTCCAGTTTTGTTATTGTGCAACATATAATTTAGTAATATTCCTCCAGATTTATAAGTCTCTTATTCAAAGTGAAAGTGAAGATTCCAAACTGAGGTAACTCCAAAGTGTAGATTCCACACACAAAGGTTTATTTATGAATTTCAAATACACAGTGTGCAATTTTTGGTATGTCCCCATACTTATTACCCACTATGAAGTGTTGATCACATAATTATAGCGTAACTGTGATCGCAAGGTAAAAAACATACAAAATATATAGCAAACATATTGATGTACATTGGATGCCATTGTTCTAAAAATCTTTGGTGTTCAGATGTTTACACTTTAAACTCTTAGCTTGTCTTAGATTATGTCTGCCTCTGATTCTTTAGGCGTACATGTGATATGCTCCTTATAGACACAAAGATCTTTCTCTGCTGAACAACCGATCTTAGTGAAGTCAGACCAATCTGTCAAATTAAGGTGCGGTTAGTGGGATTCGAAAGATCATACATCTTACGATTTTTCGTCTGACATCGGTCTGAAAATTCATCGGCCAGATTAGAAATTCTTTATTGGTCCCCATGCAATCTACCTATGTTTGCATGGCCAAGCAGGCAGCAACCCTTCAGTTTTGCTGGCAATATCTCCTGAAATGGTCTTTTTAGTTGATGGACACATCAGACATTTAAAGGATCGTTTTGAGACAATCGTGGTCTCATGATAACCATTGGATCTTTTAAAAATCTTTACGTCTATAGCCTGCTTAACATCAGTTTAAACAGGCCACTGTAAGTTCCTTTAAGCTTTACAGAGTGACTTTGGTTGTGACTTTAATGAACATAACTTTTTTTGCTCAATTAATGTGCCTAAAACTTTGCAACTGCACTTGTGGGCTGTAAATGATGTCTTCACAACTCCCCGATACAAAAGGCTATTATTCTCTCTGCTACAGGTGACACTACACTGGGAACAACTGCAAATCTGGGTGGTCTAGGTTGGGGTTAATAAAAACTCAACTTTTCCTCACTTTATTAAAAAAGAAATCAGCTTAACTCCTAAACCCTCTTCCCAAACCATCTTCCTCATCCTAAACTCCCAATCCTCTTAATTTACCAATACAATTTCCTCAAAAAAAATGAGCATCATTTCGAATCATGCTCCAAAAACTTGATCGGATTATTGAATGAAAACCACTGCAAACAACCCAAAACTATTGAGACTCCTAAATGTAAGAAGCATGTTTCTACTGTTAGGGGACTATCTACCATTGCATTTTACATGATTTTGACAGGTTGTAGCATTTTCAGATTCAGATTTTTAGCAGCTTCAGAGCATAATAATTATTTTTTCCCTCTAAAATGATAATTTTTCCCCTTTAAAAACTCAACCAGAAAAAAAATTAGGTTTAATAATCATATCATGGGCCTACCCATTTCAAATTGAGTAGCTTCAGCTTTATATGAATTGATGCAGAATCCCTGTTGATACATGAAGAAATAATCTCTTTAGCTCTATTCATTTGTTTTTCATATTATACATTGGTAAACATTCTCTTCGCATTGGCAAATATCCTTCTCCTTTTCAGTAGGCAACATTTTCCAGTGAATATTTACCAATTTACTAAGAGCACTAGAATGAAGTTCAGTCTGGTAAACTGCCTTCAGAAAGCATCTGCATTGCCTCACCAGCCTTATTTACCACATACAGTACGCCAATTATTCCTAGAAAAAATTTAGACTTTGGTCTGCTACATTTTTGTGGGGAAAATCACAGACAAATTATCACAAAGAATTTACTCCTTGAGGAAATTCCACATATTTCTCTCATATATCTGTATTGGTCACAGATAAATACAAAATAGAAATTTCTAAAATGCATACCAAACCAAATAACAAGATAGCACCCACATGCTTCCACCTAATGCATTTCGTAGCTTTGGCCCTTCATCAGAGTGGTGTTTTATATATATATATATATATATATATATATATATATTTATTTATTTATTTATTGGAGATACATAGGTTAATTAAATAAAGAAGTATTAATTGCAAAAAGCAGCAGTCCATGTTTTACCCCACAATATAATATTATTCTCTAGAAGTTCAGCATAAATTCACAGCAGCAATCATGTACAAAACTATGCTCCTGATAGCATAGACACAATATATTAATGTATTGCACTGCTTAGTAGTAAAAATGAGCACAGCTTATAACCGTAAGGGAAGTAGAGTCATGTGGGTGGGACTTGGGTTCGCACTTCCACCCTTCATGCCATTTAACTGGTGCATATATTCACAACATGCAAAGGAACCCTGTACTTACTACCTGACCTTTAAAATCAAGTAAAACTAAATTAAATCACAGTAAAGCTCTAAATATGTGAATGTTACAGGTTTGTTCCGAGATGATATGATATGAAGTGTTTTAAAATTTTAATGAAAATGAAGGTTCAGACAGATGTCAATATTCAATGAAATATTTTATGGAAGATTTGGGAATCATTCAAATTAATACAATTATAGATTTGGTATAGGATCCATTAGCAGGAAACCTCTTATACAGAATTACAGTAGGGCCATATCCCATGGAATCTAGTTCAATCAAATGATTTCAACATTTTAAAATGATTTATTTTTTCTTTGCAAAAAGAAAACCTCAGGTCCAAGCATTCTGGATAACAGGTCCCATACCTGTATTGAAATACTGAGCTTTGGTATTTGTCATTTGGGGATTAGTGATAGGCGAATTTATTTGCCAGGGGCGAATTTGCGGCGAATTCCCGTGATTCGCCACTGGTGAATAAATTCGCGAAACGCCAGCAAAATTTTCGGCTGGCGAAAATTCGACGAAAACTCGTTTCGCAAATTTTTTCACCAATTCCCGAATTTCGCTGGAAATTCGCAAATTTTTCGGCGAAGCGAAACTGGGTAGATTCGCCCATCACTATTGGGGATGTATTTTTAATCATAACCATTTCAGTCTATAAAATGCAGACATTGTAAAGTGTCAAATTGACTATTCTAGTTTTATTTTAATATTTTATAGTGTACAATGCAAAATATAGTCCATTCTATATGAATCAAATGCTATAAAAATCTGTATTGTTGCTTTCTAGATACTGTATATACACATTCACAACTACTGTACATACAGTATTTACATTGAATACTACACAATATTTTCATAACCTGTAACATGAATTTTACTTCAATGTACTTTTGTTAGATGTGACCTGTTATATACTAAAAGGTAAAAAAGGTCTATAATTTACCTAGAGTGAATAGTAAATATTGAAAGCAATTACCAGGTTGCGGGATTAATGTAATTAGCATAAAAATATATTTTCTCTTTCTCTTTTTTTTAAATAAGACATATTTCAAAATGATTTTATTACGATACGACCAGAAACTAACTACAGTTCAGATTCTCCCGGGTCTGTGCCAGCAAGGTGTTGACAAGGCATCACCTCGTGTGATAAGCACAAGGCTCTCAGCACCATTCGCTGTGTGTCACCGCTTTCCCTTAGTGTTAGTCATCTTGTGTCTGATGCTTTCTTTTGACAATAGAGAAATTATCCGACTTCTGACATTTCAGGGAATAAATTGACCTCTGGTAGTACTAGACAAGACATTTTTTCCGGAACGCATCTTGAGAAACTAGTTAAGTGATCTCTGTTGGGCACTTCTTTCATCTTTAGCAGGTCTATAATGGCTTACTTTTTTATAATTTTTTTTTTTTTTTTTTAAAGAACGAACATTTGTAGAAAAACAGAAAATATTTTAGGTTATGTTTAACCTGGTAGCCTTATACTGTCAAATAATAGAGACTTGTTGCTGAAATAATTGTAAGAGTACATTATTTTTAAAAATTTTCATCAAAAAGATAAAAATGCTAATTAATTCTATTGACAGTTTATCCATGTATCCTTTTGGCAGCACCGTGAGATCTATTTTGGCCTTCTTGCCATGTAGGACAAGTGAATAAAGAGTTAAAATTGATAATAGCTTCCAACCCCACCTATAAGTAGGAATAAGTTGCTATGCACACTAGAGATTTTTTTATAAAGTAACCACACAATTTCATGCTTCAAATTATATAGGGAGAGAGTATTGCTGTTGAAAGGACAAAGGAAAAAGTACATTTAGGTAAGTATAAATGTACTCATTCCCTTACGTCCCATACGGCAGCACCATGAGACTTAGCGAGTAATATAGGGTGGGTATCAGGTCACACGCCTTCTGGAGCACCTTACTACCAAAGGAAGCTTCCTGAGAGGCTAGAATGTCCACTCTGTAGTGGTGAATAAATGTGTTTGTATTGCTCCATGTAGCCATTCTACATATATTATCCATGGAAACATCCGCTTCATCAGCCCATAAAGTAGACAATTTCCTTGTAGAATGAGCTTATATCCCCAGAGGAGGAGTAAGGTCTCCTTTTATATATGCCATGCGAATTGTATCCTTAATCCATCTTGCCAGCGAAGATTTGGAAGCTTTAAGACTTTTATTTTTCCCCGCAAAGGAAATAAAGATGTTTTCTTGTTTCCCGAATTCCTCAGTGTGAGTAATGTAAATTTTTAGAACTCTTCCCTACTTCTAAACGTTGTAGATGTGTAATATTTTCTTGAGACTCCTGAAAATATGGAAGAACCAATTCCTGATTTTGGTTAGAAAAAGAACCTATCTTAGGTCTAAAAGATGGCAACGGTCTCAATATCACTCTGTTGGTAGAAAGGATAAATATGGTTCTCAAATCGAAAGAGCCTGTATCTCCCCAATTCTCTTGGCTGAAGTAATGGCTAAAAAAAACAAGGCTTTGAAGGATAGACACTTTATAGTACAATCCTGGAGAGGTTCAAAAAGACTCTCACATAATTTCTCCAGCACCAATGGAAGATTCCATTTAGGAAAGGGATGATAGACTCTAGTTCTGAGCTTGGAAATGGCTCTGATGAATCTCTTGAATAAAGGAGATGATGAGAGACTTCTATTGAGAAGAGCAGACAGTGCTGAAATCTGGACTTTGAGCGTTAAATGCCAACCCCTTCCCAAATCCCTCTTGTAAAAACTTAAATAAGGAAGTGTCAGAAGGCTGGTCTCGAGAAACTTGATATCTTAGACACCACAGGTGAAAAATTCTCTAAACTCTAGAATATGCTCTGTTCATGGATTTATTTCTTGAACACAAGAGAATATCAACAACCTTGAATCTTGAATCTTGCGCCTCTAAAAAGGACCTGTCAATCTCCAAGCTGTCAATTGAAGTCTGTGTAAATCTGACTTCCCCTGAGTCAGAAGTGTTGGGTTGTACAGGACTAGAGTGAAGTTCAGCCCTCCTGGGCCAGTAGGGGGCTATTAGGATGGTATCCACCTGTTCCATTCTGATTTTCTGCAGAACCCTGGACAACATTGGAATTGGCAGATAGATATATACCAGGGGATAATCCCATCTCACTGACATTGCATCCAAGTGGTTCTGCTGATCCCACCTTTTGAGTTAACAGAATACCTGAGCTTGCAGTTCTGTCTGGTTGCCATCAGGTCTATGTGAGGAGACCCCCACCTCTCAGTTATGCATTCGAATATCTGTTGACCAGGTGATCATTCTCCTGGAATCACCCTTTTCCGGCTCAGAAGATTCGCTAACACATTGTTGTTCCCCTTTATGTGAACAGCCATAATATGGGGAACATGCGTCTCTACCAAGGACAAAATCTTGTTTGTCTCCAGACTCAAGATTCGAGATCTGGTTCCCCCTTGTTTGTATGACACTGTTGTAGAGTGACAAAAATATTCAGATGTTTGCCTTTAATAGGTGTTGAAGCTCCAGGATTGCCATGTACACTGCTCTCAATTCCCTGTAATTAGATGACATAGAGGCTATCATTGGATTCCATGTCCACCTGTTGGAAGGATCACATATCACAGTATCGAGGGACTGTAATTTCCTATCCCACCTGGACAGAATCTCCAACTGCAATAGTCTCCAGTGAAGCCTTGCCCAAGGAACTGCATCTATGACAGCAGTCATCATGATTAACACTCTCATTAAGTCTCTGATGAATGAGAAAGGCTTCTGAATCGTCTTCTGGACTGCCTCCACCAGACAGAAAATCTTGTCCTGTGGTAAAAAGACTTTCATCTGTACTGAGTCGACTACAAATCCTAGAAACTGGAGTACTCTGTCTGGAGAAAGGGTAGACTTCTCCCACTTTATTCTCCAACCTAGATATTGTAATAGACTTAGGGGCAGATTTATGAAATTCACGTGAAATGATCGAATTCGAGTACAAATTTTTCATAATATTGGATATTCTAATTTGGCCTCTTTGACCATCGAATACCGAATTATCGAATAGATTGAATGATCAGATGGTCAAATGCTTATCGAATTTCGAATTTGAACTAGCTAATTTTGGGGAATAATAGTAAATTTGCCCCTTGTTGAGGTGTTTCTGAAGACGGGACTCCGAAACATACGTGGATCTGTGGTAATTCCGAAAGGTAGGACCTTGAATTGAAAATGCTGAAGATTTCCCCTCAGAAATACTGCAATGTGCAGGAAACTCCTGTGTTCTGGAAATATTGGCACGTGCAAGTAGGTATCCTTGGGATCCAAAAAAAACATGTAGTTGCCTTTGTCTATTATGTTTATGACAACCTGATAGTTTCCATGAAAAAGGTATTTTTTCTTGATAAACAGGTTGACAAACCACAAGTATATGAATGACTCTGGAATAAGAAAAACCTTTGAATGTGTCCCCTGATACTGTTCTCCTCCTGGAACTGGTTTGAGTACATCTGAATGGACACAGTCTAAAATTGCCTGTTCTAGAGCATCCTGCTTTAATAGCGAATTCAGAGGAGTGACTAAGAACCTCTTTTCGCGTAGTTTTTGTCGCGTCGTTTTCGTCGCGTCATTTTCGTCGCGTTACGTTAAAAACGATGCATGACTTTTTTTTGGCGAATTTTCGCTGGCGAATTTATTTGTCATGCTGCGAATCACGGCGAATTCGCCTCTGGCGAATAAATTCGCCCATCACTACTCTTAAATAAACGAAACCCATAGTAATCTCCTTTTTTACCTTCCCTTCTTGAGGAAAAATCTTTCCTTGGAGACGATCTTCTAGACCTGAAAAAATTATTTCTGGTCCGTCTAAAATAATTTTCCTGAGACAGTCTCTTCGGTTTAGATCCAGACAGGGATTCAAGCAGTTTATCTAAGTCAGAACCAAAAAGATGTCCAGGTTCAAAATACATGGCACCAAACTATTTTTTTAATGCTAAATTTGCAGTCCAAGTCCTTAGCCTCACTGCCCTCCTGGCCGCTGTGGACAAAGCCATTGACTTGGCTGATAACTTTACTGCTTTAATTGTAGCATTGCATAAGATATCAAAGAAAACAAAGAAATCAAAACAGCCATGTTGATCTTGGTCAAGGATTCCAATAAGTCCTCTCTAGAAATATTGTTATTGATATCCTCAGTAAATTATTTCAACCAGTGTCTGGTGGAACATGCTACCCCTGAAGCAGGCCAATGCTGGTTTACATATGGCCACTGCCATAGAATAGGTTCTTTTAAGGATGCTCTCCGCTTTCCTATCCATAGGATTTTTCAACACTGAACCATCTACTATTGGTATGAGAGTTCTTTTGGATAGCCTAGCTATCGCCACATCCAACTTAGGCAGAGCTTCCCAAGACTTCTTTTCATGGTCCTGGATTGGAAATAGTAGTTTATGCCGTTTTGAAAACATTGGAGCTTTTTCTGGACACTTCCATTCGCTAACCATCAGATCCTTCATGATGGAATGTACAGGAAATGTTTTAGAATTATCGGATGATGAAGGAACTTCATCTCCATGCAAAATATTCATAGTGCATCTGACGCTTTTGGCTAACTTAGGGGTAGCTTCAGTAGGAAAAAGTGCCAGAGTCTCTTCCTCAGAAGAATCTTCCCCTGAATTTTCAAAAGCCATGTTGCCAGAAAGATTCTGGTAGCTGAAGGTCTCAGACACATGATGTACAGGACTAGAGTGAAGTTCAGCCAGCATCTTCTTCATAGAGGCTCTTATGAATTCTTTTATCCAGCCAGTGGTTGCTGGCAGTTGATTGGTGTCCTTTTGTGCCAAATATTCCATGCAGGAATTGCAGAACCTCTTGTCATAATTATCTGGAATCATCTCCTCACAAGCTCTGCAAATTAGTTGCCTTGTCTTTTTCCGCTTCTTAGTAGGTGGTTCGAAAACAACGCGGCGCGCGTTGAAAACGACGCGTCGACAACGACGTGGCACATTGAAGTTTACGCGACGCACGTCAAAAAACTTGCCGCGACTCGTTTCGCAAATTATTTTGGTGAAGCGAAACTGGGTAGATTCGCCCATCACTATTAGTGATGGGCGAATGTATTCGCCTAGGTCGAATTTGCGGCGAATTCCCGCGATTCGCCGCTGGCGAATAAATTTGCGAATCAGTCGTTTTTGACGCGACGAAAATGACGCGACGCGCGCTGAAAACGACGCGGCAAAGTTGACGCGACGCGCGACTAAGTTAACGCGACGCGCAACAAAATCGTCCCGCGACTCGTTTCGCAAATTTTTCGCCGATTCGCGAATTTCTCTAGAAATTTGCGAATCTCTAGGCGAAGCGAATCGCGGGAGATTCGCCCATCACTAATCACTATATCAGATGTTTCACACTCATAATTCCTAACTTGCAACAAGTAATAAACATGACATACTTTCCAAATACATTAATTATGGTTTTGGAATCTGTTATCCAAAAAAAGTTATCCAGAAGCTCAGAATAAATTTCCCATAGCCAAATTTTCTTAACTTTTCCCTCTGTAATAATAAAACAGTATATTGTGCTTGACCAAAACTAAAATTTTATTAATCCTTACTAGTAAAACTAGTCTAGTGAGTTTATTTAATGTTTATGTGATTTTCTAGTAGAAACATGTTATGAAGGTCCAACTTACAGAAAGATATGTTATTTGAAAAACCCCAGGTCCCAAGCATTCTGGATAATAGGGCCCATACCTGTACAATAATAATGGTGTTTGTTGTAGGTCATATAGGAGCAGTGACCAGCTCCCTTTTGTAGCTCCCACACCTTCCCAGCTATAGTCAGGTGATCCCACTGGTGTCTAATAAAACAGCAAAGTTTGGTAGTTTTACTCTGAAAGCAGCAAGTAAATTGCAGGTAAAACATAGGTAAAACTTACTTTGTAAATGTATAATGAAGCAATAGATTTCTTAATGAATCAGATGCAATTTGAGAGTAGGACTGGCCAGATATGGTATGACTTTGATCTAGTTGGGCAGCTTAAATATTTTGCAATATATTGGCAAACAATCCCTGTTTTGTTTAAAGTTTAAGTCATTTAGTAGCTGCATGCACAACATGTGTCAATGTCTTAAATATATTGATAATGTGTTGAGTGCAGAGGACCTCTTGCATTTGTCTTTATGTATTTTGTGGTCACAGCCTCATTGCACCCCCACCTAATGTTTTTTAAAAATTAGTGGTGAGCACACCTTTCTCTTGTTTGTTATAGTTCATATAGGCGCACTGACCAGCTCCCTGAAGTAGATCCCACCCTTCTCAGCTATAATCAGGTGATCTCCCTGGTGTCTAATAAAAGGGCAACCATGTTTGGAATTTTTACATTGAAAGCAGAAAGTAAGTTGCAGCTAAAACTTAGTCCCTTAGTAAAATGTATACTGAAGCAATAGAATTCTTAATGAATCAGATGAAATTTGAGAGTAGCACTGGCCAGATATGGGATATATGGACAAACAATTCCTGTTTTGTTTAAAGGGTAAGGCATTTTTAGTAGCTGTATGCACAAAATGTCTCATTGGGGGTCATTTATAAAGTTCGTGCAGCGCATAATTGTTCGCAAATGGTAGTTTTGCCCATGCTTTTTCCTGAATGCTACAATATTGCACTACTGTGCCCGTCTTTCCGGTTTTTGCGAATTCGCATTGTGAATGAATTTTCTCAAACAACTCGGAAACAAGATGGGTCTTTGCGTGAGTACAGGCACTTTTGCGAGCTTGTTTTGCGCAAACTTAAATTCACAATTTGCGAAACAGTTTTGCGAATATTTTCTGTGCCACCAAAGTTGTGGTGCAGAGTGTTTGCAATTTGTGATTTTTGCCATATTTAAAAAGCTCCTATAGACATTCACAATGTGAAAAACAAATTTGCAAATCTGTTTGCACGCTCTTATTCAGCTTTATAAATATAACCAGGCGCAGGGCAAATATATTCACTCTGTGAACCAATCTGCCCTGCGCGAAGTTTATAAATGACCAATGTCTTAAATATATTGATAATCAGTTGAGTGCAGAGGACCTCTTGTATTGCATATTTATTGGAATAAATTGCACCTCAAATTAACCATTTTATAACCCATTCGTGTCTTTGGGCTAAAAGAGATTGAACACAAATATGTTGTTGTTGTTGAATTAAATCTAGCTAGCATACTTTTGTATAATATATAAGTATAACAATATTAATTTGGAAAAAAATGTAAAAATAAATAATCCAAAAATTAATAATCTACTGTATATACTTTTATTCCCTTGTTGAAGATTCACAGTTTTATGATTTGCAATGCCTTCAAGTGGACTAAGTATTCAATATGCTCCGGGCTAATCATTTATGCCAGTTCATGACTGTTTGCCAACCTGTTACAAGATCAGATAAAAACAGTAGTACAAGATGTTGCCTTGGGTGCAGGTCAGTGTAATATGACAGAAAACATGAGTTTCTCTGGGTACTTCAAGGCCCAGAAGGGATCTTTTCTTTTGTCTCTCCTCTTTCTATGGCAGTAGCAATTGAGCTGACAGGCAGCAAGCTGACATCTCCTATTCTTTCATAGCTTAAATAAAAAGGCTCACCAACTTCAAGGCTATGTGTCATGATGGTATCATCTAGGTGGGTATTTCTCAGATTGCTTCTTTGCCTCCAGAAACAAAAACAGGCATGCTTCATACTTACAAAAATACAACAACATGCATGCTAGACATAATCGTAATTTGTAAAGTGTTTTAAAGTGGACCTGTCACCCAGACATAAAAATCTGTATAATAAAAGTCCTTTTCAAATTAAACATGAAATACAAACTTTATTTTTTAATAAACGCATTTAAAAATCTCAGCTGTCAATCAGATATTGCCTGCCCCTCCTCTATGCCTTAAGCATAGAGGCGGAGCGGGCAATTACTTTCACTTTCCATTCAGATGTAAATGCACTTCTCACATTTCCCTGTTCCCTTCACCATTTGAGGGGATGGACGTTAGGTCCTCCATTCAGATGAATAAAGAAGATTCTGAGATGATGCAAGGCTTGCCTTTATAACAGTGTCCACAAAATGGCTCCTGTCTGCTTGCTATAATTATGAAGTCCCAGTCCAAAGGAAACAAGATTAAAATAATTTATACAGTGTAATTAAAGCTCATTTTGCTTGACTATTGTGATTAAAATAGGATATGAGAAATTGTTTTAGGCGACAGGTCCCCTTAAATAGTGGTTCAAAAGAGTAGGTTTTACGTTTTATTTGCAACAAGGTGCGAAGTCTGAATAGTACATGTAAGACATATGAGACCTTATAGGTACAAAAGTACAAAAACTTTACTGTACTATATATAGGTCTTTAAGAATTGTCTAGTATACATTTGATATGCACTGTAAGCATATTTCAGTTAAACTCATAAATATATTCAAAGTTATTCTTAATAAACCAACACTATATCAACATTCAACTTTCTTCCTGCAGAATTTTCTTTTTATGTAGAAGTAGTGCAATACAAAACTGATAAGGTTATTATAGTGCTTCACATAGTTTTTACAGCTGTTGTATTCTTCCCCTTGTGTGGATTGCTTCTTTACTGTGATGTAGAGCACACCAGACATTTAATACAAGGATCTAATTCCCTTATGTTCACAGCCACTCCTTGTAAAAGGCTTGTGAATAACTTGTGGATTAGTTCAAATGAACTGAAATTCAAAATGTTTGCAATTGACATTTCTAGTGATGGGCGAATTTATTCGCCTAGGTCGAATGCGCGGCGAATTCCCGCGATTCGCCGCTGGAGAATAAATTTGCGAATCACCAGCGAAATTTCGCTTGGCGAAAATTCGCCGAAAACGAGTCGCTCGTCAGTCGCGCATCGTTTTTGACGCGACGCGTCAAAGTTGAAGCGACGCGCGACAAAATCGTCCCGCGACTCGTTTCGCTAATTTTTCGCCAATTCGCGAATTTCTCTACAAATTCGCGAATTTTTCGGCGAAGTGAATCGCGGGAGATTCGCCCATCACTAGATATTTCTCATGTAGCAGCTTATTTAGGAGCATGGCAATTAGAATCTACATTTAGGTTTAACAGGAAAAATAAGAGATTGAGATGTCTAGCTTTCTAAATCCACAGACAAGATCATTCCTATTTTAGCACAGATTACTCATTTAGAGGATCAATCAAATATGAATCTGTGTAATATGTTTTATGTCTTAAAAATGAACTAAAACATTTTTTTTAATATTAATAATACTTATTTGTTGTTCCCATGAATAATGCAATGTATCCAGATCACTGAATTAATCAATTACAAATAAATAATCATCTTAGCTAAGAAGCTTTGTGTTTGCATTAACACCAGACTAACTCCTAAAATTACAGCAATATTTTACACCTTTCAAACTGTGTAACCCATTGAAGAGTAATTCAGGTGCAAAAAGTGATGTAAAAAACTATGTAAAACACAATCACATATAATCATAGTAAAGTGTACTCTAAGGCTTTTTAACCACATTTGTAAATGCCCCTAAACTTAAATTCCCCATTTGTCCATCATTAATGGGCTTAGCAAGGATTTCCTTTCCTTCCTTATTGGAGATAATGTTATCAAAAGTACTTGAAAACACATAACTTACACCTTTGGAAACATCTCCTCCATATGACAAACAAACAGTGAGGAGGGTGGTTACAGCAGTTAGAAGGGGCTGCTGGTGCTGTGGCATGTGCAAAGAGTGGAGTGATCTGCAGGGGGTGTAGAGGTTGGGCATCTGGTGGGCCAAAACTACTGATCCTGGTTAACTTTTTGCAGAAACTCCATTACATTGTTGTGGTTATAGTGGTTAAATATACATGTGAGCCAACAATGTAATTGTGTTATTACACCTTCATAATGTTCATTGACATGCTGAGAAGGAAACCGTATTTTTTTTCTTCATGGAATTATTAGAAGTTGAATCTGCATTTATTTTCTGCTATTTATAAAGGTATTAATGGCTCAGCTTGACATTTTAGCCTTGGTTAAGTTGCCAATGTCTATCTGGCTTTGGTTTGTTCATGATTCCTTATCACCACTCAAAAACCTCCATTTTGTTATGAATGCATGGTTGGTGATATCACTGGGGTTGGGGTTAGCCAAATAGAGCCATAAATGATGCAAATGGGATGGAAAAAACTACGGACACATTTCTATGTTTTTTGAGTGCATAAATCATTATATTATATAGTGTACTGTACATGCTAACTAGATCATTGATTCTCAGTTCCAGGTGTAACCATGTACCCTTTATCAGCTACTATTCTCTATGAAATCATGTCAAGACATTACTGGTAGCTCAATATCAGATTGCATGTTAATGATTGTCTATTCATTCTGTATAATTTAGGTGCAAGGATCACACCACCAAATTTTGACTTTTTTTTTTTCTGTATTTCTTTCTTTTCTTCCACCTTGCACCACCTCACTTCCACCACTTCCACTTCTCACTTCCACTTCTGTCCATTCAGAGTGCATAACAGCGTGACACCTGTTCATTTATATCCTTGCAGATGTTTTCTGTCTGCAAGTGCTCATTCAGACTGTGAAGTAGATAATGCTTTCTTTTTTTTTTTGTCTTACAGTTTTCTGCTGTTACAGCTGGTTGGCTGCAATTTTTTACATATGATTTCTCATCACTAGATGGCAATGTTGATTTTAGTTATGCTCAACATCAAATGACTAACTACAGGCAAATAAGACAGATAAATTAAGAGACAATTATCCATGTCCTACTCTCCGCTATGTGTGATTAAACTATTTTCTTGCAGCCTGCAGGATAAATTCTATAGGGTGTCTGACTTAGTCGAAACTGTTTCTTCACATGCACACTCTTCCTTGCTTTCACCTCAATCTGTCATGCAGATTTGACACTGCAGAGCTTCTGTGCTACTCTGAAATGACATATATTTAATGTGGAATATTGTGCACATTTACAGTTAGGAGTAGCTCCTCTAAAATATTCCTTCTTTATTTAGGAAGTGTTAAAATAAAATTAACAGAAAGCAACAAAAGTCACAATATTTCATACAAATTCCCCTTTATAGTTATCTAGCATAACTTGTCTAAAAACAGAGCATAGGTCAACTGAAAACAAAGGGAACAATGTAATTCCGTTTTCTGTTTAGACATCTGAAAATGAATGGCAGTGGCTACTGACTTGTATGGGTAACACATTCAGTACATTGCTGGTTGTGTACAGATATCAGAACATTTTAATTCATTTTGGTAAACACATATTGAAAAACAATAATAAACTATATTTTTATATTGCATATTATCAGGTAATAAACATATATAAAGTATGTATCTATATATCTATATAAATTGCTTATATATCAATATAAAAATCAATTAAAAAAGGATGTAAAATCCTGTCCCAAATAAAGTTTATTTACTGTATCAATCTACAACCTATTTGTCTATTATTTATAAAGGTATGGGATCCCTTATCTGGAAAGCCATTAGCCAGAAAGAGTTGAGTTACGGGATGGCTATCTTTGATGGAATCCATTTTAAGCAAATAATTTGAATTCCTGTTTCTCTGTAATAATAAAACAGCACATATCTATCTACAGTATCTATCAATCTATAGCCTTAAGGCATGGTGATCCAAATTATGGAAAATCCTGTATCAGGAAAACCTCTGGAAAAATTCTGGATAACAGATCCCATATCTATCACCTATCTATCTATCTATCTATCTATCTATCTATCTATCTATCTATCTATCTATCTATCTATCTATCTATGTCTTTATCTATCTACCTATCTATCTATAATCTGTTTATCTCTTTTGCTTAGCTCTTCTTGAATACAAAATAAATCACAATTATCATATTAATTTTAAACAACCAACATAAGTTTTATTCCTTTGTTGTAGGATTCTGTTGTGTTTGTACGTGTATGCTTCAGGCCACTATAAATCCACAAAATTAGTTCAAAAGCTAAGTGATAAACTGTTTGCAAAATGTCATTTCAAAATATATAAGTAAATTATAGGATAAAACAGGTCTCCCCTGGGTAGTTATTGACTATGAACAAGTTCAAAAGCTATGATCAATAACAGTAAGCAAGCAGCTCCTTAGAGAAATGGCTAATGAATCAATAGTTTGAAATATAAGGCAAACACAATATATTTTGCAGCTGTTCCTAATTTTATCTTATCATGTAAATATTTTTTCTAGTGAAGTCAGAACATCTGACAGTACAAAGAGAGAGAGGCAAGAGATCTGCAGAGTAAGAGGCTTCCCTTAGTGTTTACAATTTTAGTAATGATGTGTTGAATGTCAGTAAAGAAAGTAAAGAAATCTAACTGCATATCTAAATACAATAAATATACTTGAAACCAAAATTTTGTAAAATTAATTTTAAAAAGCATGTTTTACATTTTAAGTTAAAATATAAAGATTCAAATATGCCAAATAAATTCCAATATATTTTCATTGATGTGCCTATGGGAATTTAATGAAATTAGTGATGCAGGATTGTAGAGATGTACTGTATATTTCTTGATTTAATACATTAACTTGACCAATGAAACCACAGGAGAAACACATGATTCCATGCACCAAATGATAATAAAAAGAAACTTGCCTGCAAAATTAGTCCTATTTTTCCATCCATTGTGTTCATTATTATTTAAAATATTTTCTTGCTGTAAATATTTACAGCAAGAAAAAACATTTACAGCAAGAAAAAACATTTACAGCAAGAAAATATTTTAAATAATAATGAACACAATGGAAGAAAAAATAGGACTCATTTTGCACAAGGCACGTTATCTGTTTATTATCATTTGGTGCATGGAATCTTAGAAGCTGCACACTAAAAAGACAAAAGAGCTGCAAACATATGATTTTTCAATTAAGTACAATGCTAAAATTAGATTTTTAGTGCGTTACAGTATATTCTCTCTAATCCTCACTGTTACCACTGGTAAATGAATAAACAAATTATCTTCTTCATAGCGCTCCTGATTATCATTTATTGGGGTAGTGCAATAAATCCTAAAATTTGTACTAGGCACACATTTCTGTCAATCAAAAAGCCTCAAAGACAAAGTACACCTAATACACATTATTCACTTATGCTTTTTTTTTTGACTGTTTTAAGAAATCTTGAACCATTTTTGTTCTATAATTTCTACTTTGTGATCATAACTGCTATTGATTACTGGGCCTCCAGAAACCATGCATTGGTTGAATTAAATATGGACTGTAGGTTGCCTCCTCAAGGCAGTTCTTAGATTAGCACTGCCCAACTCTTTCCATCGATTGGGCCTGTTATCTGACACAGCAACATGCTGGGGTAAGTGGGGTTCAAATGGAATGTGCATAGGGTGCTTTCATGGTAAAAGTGCACCATTCTCTAAAGCACTTAATCTCACATAATGGGTCTATTTCTTCAATAAATATTGAGTAAATTTAATAGACAGTAAGTCATAGGTGGTTATTTACTAAAACCGAAATTTTTCTCATTATTTTACTAAAACAACTTTTACCAAACTCCCATCCACAATTTTACCTTATTTATCAAAAAATTATTGTAAAAATTCCATGCAGATCTATAAAATACCATTAAAATTATAACCCAGCGCAGATCATGATATCTTCCAGTTGTAAAAGGGACATCTGCCATTGACTTTAAAAATTAGGTTTAAAAATTGTTTTCTCCTTTAAAACTCTGACCAGAAAAAGTTGGACATTAGTAAGTAACATCTGAATGTTGCTCACAGGTTGGGGGCCCATGTAGTAGACCACTGGCTGGTGTTCTTTCTCAGTTGAATATTCGTATTCTCAAATGGGCATAAAGAAAATCAGAGAAAATTCTATTGAACCCTTATGGAAGCCATGAAGACCCTATTTACTGCTTGTCTCATACAGTATGTCAAGACAGTTGAAATATAGTGCCATGTAAGGGAGATTTTTGGGCTGCTGATGGTATGCTACTGTCCATTGTAGTGGATAGTGAATGGACCTGAATTCAATGCCAACCACTCCAAGTATTCATTCAGGTATGAAGGTTTTTGTAAGCATAATGCCAAACCATTTGCAGGGTACGTGTGAGTGGTCCAGTGTTTGTGCAATAGGGAAGCCCATTGCACCCACATGGGGGATGCCCACTGTGTCTACTTTCATCACATAGTGAACCATGAATGACGAGCTCTCACACCGCTTCTGGATTTTATGCGAGCATCGCGTCTGACGTCATCGCGGTTGGTGCAAAATTCAAATAACTAAGGTGTCAGCCTGCCAGTGATGTAAGACCAATGTTTCGGGGATTTTGGTATAAGTAAAAAATATGTTGCTTATAATTAACAATAATTGATAAACTGGGCCCTACCTGTTCATCTAACATGAGTACCCTGAGGCACCCTGAATACCAAGTGTCTGCATTATATCATTCACAATTCAGGTCCCTATTTCCCAGTCTAAAGTCAAGTTTCCTAGTAGTCCAAAGGGCAGCCAAAGGTAACAGATGAACCAGGTGTAGGAACTATAAGCAATACTGCATTTGAGTGATTTCAGGGAATGCTAAGTTCAAAAGGAACTTTTGTGTTTTACATGTTGCAGAGATTTACTATAGTGTTAAGATATTAAGATATTTCAAGTGTTCTTGAAACATGTTAGGCATCCTATGCATTCCAGCTACCTAATTTTTAAAGGATTCACTAAATAGTATTTTTTACCTCAAGAGATGGTGTGTCATTTCATCCACTTTTTCTAGTTTTAAAACAGGGTAATAAAGCTCAAAAGTAAGTTAGTGATATAGGCAATATTGTTGAACTGTCTTCCTTCTATAGCTCTCAGACAGCATGAGTGATTGTTTATTTCATCAAGGTCCTGTTTTTAAAAATTAGAATTATTTACTTACTGTATGGGAGATGGCCTTCCTGTAATTTGATTCTTTTTGGATAATAGCTTTCTGTAGAAGGGATTAGTGATGAGAAAATTTGTCCAGTTTCACTTTGACAAAGTACTATCGAAACTGCAAACATTTTTTTGAAACAGCAAAAAAGTTGTGAAACGCATTGGTCAATAGGCATCAACATTTATTTAGTTACAACAATTTTTATTCATGTAACAATTTTTTCTCACTCCAAATGCATTAAAGTCAATGGGCATTTTTCTTGTGGAGACATATTCATCTTGGCAACTTTTTCATCTCAGCGACTTCTTCGTCCAAATGCATTAAAGTCAATGAGAGTTTTTTCCTATGAGTCTCAGCTGTAATTTATATGAGTTTTTAGTATACTTCACAGATCTTTATCTAATGAGCCCACAACAAGGTATAGTAACCGAGTTCAACAATTTATTTAAAAAGAAAAAAGAAGTAACACCTTGAAAAAGCAAATAGCGAAACGCGAGTCGGCGTTCACTCCGGATTGATTTATTATTTATTTTAATCCCTTAACAAACTTTTAACGAATCTTCAGCTGCTTCTATTGGAATTTTACTTAAAGTGGACCCGTCACCCAGACACAAAAATCTGTATAATAAAAGTCCTTTTCAAATTAAACATGAAATCCAATTTCAAATTTTTATTAATACATTCATAGCTGTTTTAAGCTTGTGTAAAAATCTCAGCTGTCAATCAAATATTGTCTGCCACTCCTCTATGCCTTAGGCATAGAGGCGGGGCAAATATTTACTTTCACTTTCCATTCAGCACTTCCTGGATGTCACTGCTCCCCACACATTCCCCCAGTTCTCTTAACCATTTAATTGTGTAGCCAGGACATGGGGATAGACATTGGGTCCCACATTCTGCTGCACAAACAAGATTCTGAGATTATGCAAGGTTTGTCTTAATAACAGTGTCCACAAAATGGCTCCTGCCTGCTTGCTATAATTATGAATTCCCAGACTGAAGGAAACAAGATTCAAATAATTTATATAGTGTAATTAATGTTCATTTTGCTTGACTAATGTGATAAAATAGGATTTTGAATATTTTTTTGGGGTGACAGGTCCACTTTAATCGAATCTTAACTCTCTTTTTCTCACGACAGAGGGAATTTGTGGTTTTTTTAGGCAAGCTAGTACCACGCAAGTTAGGGAAGGTAACCAACGAGACCACAGTTCCCTCTGCTCTGCCTCCTTTTCTTGTGGTAATCCCAGGGCTTAGTCAGAAAAATTAAAGATAGAAGCAATCGGGATAACTCCACCACTATTTTCTCCTTTTCCAATTTTCCATCCTTATGCTATATGTTTTTATTTTAATAGATGTTGGGATATTGTAAGTTGGACACCTATCTATTAATTGTTTAGATTGTAAATCAGATCAACTTCTTTGGGAACTATGGGCATGGAATTATTTAGATGATTGTGGGTGATTATATCAATTTATAAATTATTAATCAATGAATTATTGAATCCTTAGCAAACCGCACTTTATACACTTGTGGGTAATCCAAGTATCAACTGTCTTATTGATTATAGTAAGTTAATTAATCGGATAATTAATTGATTTTGAGCACTAAGTACTTTTAACTAAATAAGTCTATATAAATATCCATGATTATGTAATGAATTATAAAACTGCATACTAATAACAGTTGTACTGGTGGGAATATAGAACCTATACTTGAAAAGCCATTGCACTTTATAAATTATTTAAAAAATTTAATGAATTGGATCTGATTAAGTCGCAATCAAATTGGGGGTTAGGTGTTCCAAAAGGGTCTTTTTAATAAAATTGGAATAAGAGCCATAACAAGGTGTTACTTCTTTTTTCTTCTCCTACCAATTAGGGTTGCCACCTTTTCTGGAAAAAAATACCAGCCTTCCGATATGTTTATCTTTGTCATGGCAAAACATGTTTTTTTTTTTTTTAAAAACACATTAGTTTATAGTGCTGCTCCAGTAGGCTTCTGAACTGAAATCCATTTCTCAAAAGAACAAACAGATTTTTTAATATTCAGTTTTGAAATCTTACATGGGGCTAGACATTTTGTCAGTTTCCCAGCTGTTTCTGGTCATGTGACTTGTACCAGCACTTTAGGAGGGAACTGCTTTCTGGCAGGCTGTTGTTTTTTCTTCTTAATGTAACTAAATAGAACACAGTGAGACATGGGTTTTTACTATTGATTGCTGTTGCTTAAATCTGAGAGGCAGCTTTTATCTTGTGTTAGGGAGCTGTTATCTGGTTACCTTCCCATTGTTCTGTTGTTAGGCTGCTGGGAGGGGTGATATCACTCCAACTTGCAGTATAACAGTAAAGAATGATTTAAGTTTTTCAGAGCACAAGTCACATGACTTGTGGCAGCTGGGAAATTGACAATATGTCTAGCCCCATGTCAGATTTCAAAATGAAATATAAAAAAATCTGTTTGCTCTTTTGAGAAATGGATTTCAATGCAGAATTCTGCTGGAGCAGCACTATTAACTGATGCATTTTGGAAAAAAAAATTGTTTTCCCATAACAGTATCCCTTTAAATGATAAGCTAGGCCTACATACTATAGGCACAGGGTCAAAGGTTGCAATGTGACTCAAATGAGGTGGGGTGGATGTTGGGAGGAGGGCCCTAGTGGTTAAAAGGAGGGCACTTGCTGTTGCAGCCCTGGTGGACACCAATACCCCAGTCCGATGCTGTGTATGCATTTATAAAAGCTTGGTGACAGGCAAACTAAATCCTTTGCTTCATTATGTTTTTTTCAGGGATGCAAACTATCTGGCTGCAAAATACTCTAATTAAATTCTATCAGTAGTTTAAAAAACAGAACAGTATTCTCATGAAATAATTCTCAGATACATTTTAAACAACACAAAGCCATTAGAGACAGAGCTATGATGAGTACTTTGATTGTCAGAAAAGTTATGTGAGTATAATTGCATGCCAATTTGTCTTTTTCAACAAAATCAATAAGTATTGATTTGTTAATGCTTATTCCAAGGAAATGTATTTGGGATGAACAAAAAGGAGGAGGTTCTTACTTTTATTAGTATTAAGGCAATTGATAACAATTGATAACAAGGGCTAAACTAATGAAAATAAACTGGCTTACAAAACAATATTATTTTCACAAAAACAAAGTCACTAGAGTGTCTGTATGGAAAATAAATTAGGCTAATCTTTAACTTTATGCTTTTTTACATTATTGTCATCTTAGAAAGCAGAGTATTGAGATAATATTTAAAAAGTGATTTCATGTTTCTAAAGATTTATTTTTACGATGATAATAATACAGTATATGAGCAGTATCTTTATTTGGAAATGTATTATTCCATATTCCAGTTAGGTTGATTTACTTGTAGCTAAGAGACACCTTTTTAATATTTTCAACTTGTACAATGTAGAGCAGAAGCAGCAGAAGTAAAACTTAGAGGGTTATTTTTTAAAGCCAGATTTTTAAGGTGAAAAACACAATTGTTTCTTAACTAAAATTTTTTATTTTTCAAGATTTATTCAATCCCGACGGTGTTAAAAGTCCAAATAAAACTCAGACCTGCTGAGTTCATGTAGAAGTAAATGGCAGATCTCTCATTGATATTTTGAAGATATTCTGATCCGTGCTGGGTTTCATTCAATAATCCAAATTCCTGGTTTTGGGCATCAAATCCAGGGTTAAGGGAATCTAATCGAAAAAGTCACCGTTTTTGGCAAATCTGACAAAACAGAGTCTTTTCCCATACAAGACATTTTAGTGAAAATTTATTGATAAATAGGGGGATAGGGATGTCGCGAACTGTTCGCCGGCGAACTTGTTCGTGCGAACATCGACTGTTCGCGCTCGCCGAATGTTCGCGAACGTCGCGCGACGTTCGCCATTTTGGGTTCGCCTTAGCTGGCGCTTTTTTTTTTACCTCTCACCCCAGACCAGCAGATACATGGCAGCCAATCAGGAAGCTCTCCCTCCTGGACCACCCCCACACCCCCTGGACCACTCCCCTTCCATATATAAACTGAAGCCCTGCAGCGTTTTTTCATTCTGCCTGTGTGTGCTTGGAAGAGCTAGTGTAGGGAGAGAGCTGTTAGTGATTTGAGGGACAGTTGATAGTAAGTTTGCTGGCTAGTAATCTACTTGATACTGCTCTGTATTGGAGGGACAGAAGTCTGCCTCTGTGCTTCAGTGGCTGCGACAAAAAAATGACTATTTTCAGCATTTATATGGCTGCGACAAAAAAAACATAATTTTTCAGGAAAGTGCACATGCCTAATTTTTCAGGGTTCTGCAACAGTGGCAAAATCGCGTCTTTTACGGTCACCGCAGGTGATCAATAAAGTAGACCAAAACTGGGCCCACACTGCAGAATCAGTGTTTTTTGGTTCACTTCACTGTACATTGAATTACCTCTGCCTGACCGTGCACGTGTGCACAGGCAGAGTGACTGCTAAACACACCACTACAGAAATATTGCCACCAACAGGACGAACATCCTGGAGGTGACAAGCTCAACTAGTAATTAACAACTATTATTTGCTCACTTGACGGTATCATTCATTAAAGCTCTTTGCGTTTTTTTGCGTTGCAGTAAGCGCCGCGTTTCGTCTTTGCGTGTGAACAGGCTGTAACCTTTACACGACTTGATTGGCATGTAGACGCCGGACGTTTTAAAGCAGTTTACTACACAGGTTTTGAAATGTAGTGTGATTTCTGCCCTTTACAGCACAAAACGCAGCGCTGTGTCAACAATGGATTTTTCAGATACATTTTTGCCCTTGATCCCCCTCTGGCATGCCACTGTCCAGGTCGTTGCACCCTTTAAACAACTTTAAAATCATTTTTCTGGCCAGAAATGTCTTTTTTAGCTTTTAAAATTCGCCTTCCCATTGAAGTCTATGGGGTTCGCGACGTTCGCGAACCATTCACATTTTTTGACGCAAGTTCGCGAATATGTTCGCGAACTTTTTTTCCGACGTTCGCTACATCCCTATAGGGGGATAAAGTTCCTGCGAATTTGGTCAGACTGAGAAAATTGTTGTAAAGGAGTGACTTGTTTAGCCATAGAGTGGCCATATGGTTCAACAACAAACAAACAACAAAAGTTTCATACTCAAAATAAATCAGGTAATTTACCATTGAACTAAAATGGGGCCAAAGCAATGGATATATGAGTCTAACCCCTTTAGTTACCAGCTTGTTGAGTATTATACAAGTATATATTTGTTCTGTATATTAAAAAAACCTCCTGGGGCTGAAAGGTTGTTGAGTATGAACTGTAGCACCTCCTCTACGGATACCCTCCATTTACATATACATGTTTATTTAAGTAACCTTTAACCTTTTGTCTGTATTGGTTATTCCTTATATAAAATTCCTTATATAAAATCTGAGATTGTGTGTTTAATTAATACATTCAGGAAAATTGCAGTAAAAAAATGCAATCTGAGATTTTTCCTAATGTACTATATATATATATATATATATATATATATATATATATATATATATATATATATACACATGTAGTCTACACATATATACACATACTGGTAACTAAGAAAAAAAATAAATCTATTTCACAAAGTACAGTAAAGTATAGTAAGTGCAAAACTGAACTTCCAAGCATCAAGAACATGTCCTACATAGTCTGTAACAAACTTTTCTTTCAAGATGATCATTATTAAAATAAAATTATTCACATTCCCTGTCTGGAAAGGTGACATCAACTGCAGGATAATATTCCTCACTTCTGTCTGTGCGCTCCCATACTTCTCTATGTGATAGGCTGTCCACATGCAGATTATATACTGATCATTTTTACACAAATTATGTTTTATTGGCAGTGCATACTTGAATCTCCTTCGTAAATGAATGTCTAAAAATGATTAAGCCAGGATTACGAATTTTAATATGGATACAAAGAAAGCAGAAAAGCCACAAAAGCCTTTGAAGCAAAATTAAATGGAACTAAAAAATAGTTGAGTGTTGATATTCTCTCCTGGACCTTAACTTTCTCTGCACAAAGGCAGGTCTCATGTCATGATGTGTAACTGATGACAGAAAGACTCTTACTTTTGTAACTGATCTTCTGTGGCAAAATATTAATTTCTTCTGTATTTTGTAACACGTAGTGACACAAGTTGTGACATGTATTTTGTATGTGAATTTTTCTTATTTTTTTAACAATGTGAATTTTTCTTCTTGATTAATTTGACACATTTGTGAAAATTTGTTGGTTTTTTTTTTTTGTTTTTTTTTTAAATGGAGCAGAAACAGATCCTGAGCAAACTAGCAAGCACGCAATGTATTTCTTCCCAACCATCTTATTATACCAATATCCTATTATGTTTTTTTCTTGGAATGTAGCCAGTTGGTTTACGTATTCTGTGTAGTGATGGGTGAATCGAAAATTCATGAATTTCTAGAGAAATTTGTGAAACTGCAAAAAATTTGCGAAACGCTGCCACTTTTGTTTTTGGACATCGGCGCCCATTGAGAAATTTTGCCAATGTTTTGCGAATTTATTCATCTGCAGAAAATCGATGAAATTTGCCGAAAATTTGCCCATCACTACTTCTGTGTTATTGTTGAACAAGGTGCCTCAGTTAACATAAAAAGTCTTTTGTCTGGTTTATCTGTCAAGTCTGTGTAAACGCCAGCTAAATTATAGCTGTATTAGATGAATGATGTTAGAAATATTAACCCTTGAAATTAGAGAAGGAAAAAAAAAGGCAGACACTGAACATGAACGCCACTTCCAAGTACTGGCCAATATTTCAAATGTTACATAAGGCATCTTGTTGATCTGTAGAATTAGGGGCAGATTCACTAATGGGGCAGATTCACTAATGGTCGAATTCCGAAGTGAAAAAACATAGAAATTCGACCATCAAATTTTTTGGGGGGGCTGTTTTCGATCAAAAATGGCCATATTAATTTGAATAAAAATTGTTTAAATTGTTCGATCGCATTGATAATGTGCAAAATCCTTCTAATTCCTAGGACTTTTCAGGACAGGTTCTAGATGGTTCTAGGAGGTCTCCCATAGGCTAAAATGGCAATTCGGAAGCTTTAAGGTGGCAAATACTCAAATTCGAAGAATTTTTAAAGGGCCAGTACTTCAAAATACAAATTTTCGAATTTTTTCAATTTGAATTGAATTTTGGGCTATTCAGTATTCGAAGTAGCCCAAAATTACTTGGAAATTTGAATTGTTTAAATTAGAATTTTATTTGAATATTCACTTTGACCCTTAGAAAATGTGCCCTTTAAAATCCCAAAAAGACACCCATAGACTCCAATGGGTGAAAACAAATTATCACTCATATACAGTACTTCAATGTATTTGGCAAATATTTTGTTGTTTTGTGAATTTTATGCGAAGTGAAACAGGTCAGATTAGCATATCACGTGAAAGCAGGGATAAGGTTTACTTTAACTTCAACTTGGGCTAGTAGCACTAATCATGTCAGATCATACCCATGTAATGTACCATAAGGGGAAGATTTACTAATGGGACGATTTACTAAGGGTCTAATTTTGAATTTAAAAAAAATTTGAAATTCAACCATCAAAATTTTTTAAGTGAATATTTGATCGGAAATGCACCTTTTTCATTTGAATAGGTCCGTTTTCGATTGAATAAAAATTGTTCGAATTTGGTAAAAAAAAAATATGATTTTCAAAAAATCTCAAAAACACTCCTTAAATGTTCCAGGAGGTGCCCCATAGGCTAAAATAGCAATTCAAAGTACCCAAAAATTACTTCGAAATTCTAATTTTCACTTCGACCCTTAGTTAATGTGCCCCTAAATGTGGAGTCAGTAAAACACTTGGGGGCAAATTTACTATTATTCCCCCAAAAAAATTTGTTTCTACTCGATATTCGATTAGCATTCGATTTTCGAATGTTAATCGAATAGTTCTAGGCTACCTTTTATTCGATATTCGATCATTCGACGATCGAATACAAATTCATTCCATCAGTCGAATAAATCATTCGACTTCAATCGTACAAATCCTACTCGATCAGGACTTAGCCTCAGAAGCCTATGGGAGCACTATTGCAATTTGGTAGGTCCAATCTGCCAAAGTAGGCAATCGAATAAACTTTAAAAATAAAATCCTTCGCTGGTCGAATGATCGAATATTCGTTCATTCGACTCCATTTGAATGTATTCGATCGTTCGACCATTCACTATTCGATGATAGAATATGCCAAAATTAGCATAATTTGTTCATAGCAGTTCTGTAAGGACTCACCCTGGTGGTCTAGCGGTGGCGCAGCGGGGACGCCCGCTGCGCCATCCTCTTCTTCTTACTTTGCTGGCTTCCTAGTGCACGCCGCGTGCGCACTTCCTCCTTTTATAGGCGCTTGCAATCTGGCGTGATTACGTCAGCGCGCAATGGCGCGAAAATTTAAAAGTATTTAAAGGGACATTTTTTCCTTATGCTTTGCCCATGATAGGTTTAATTTCCTGGTGCCTAGTACTGTGCTGTAAAGCCTCTTATCTGTTCCTGACTATCTGTGTTTGACACTGCCTGACTATTTTGACTACTCTGTCCTCTGAAAACCTGACCCCTGCCTGAAACCGACCTTGATTCTGCTTAACCCTTGGTTGACTTCCTGGTTTGATTCCTGCCTGTTATTGACTCCGATCCTGTCTCATCCCATCTGATTGAATACCCAGTTTTGACCTTTTGCCTGCCTGACGTTCCTTACTATCTGCCTGCCTCGACCCAGCCTGTCTGACCACGAATCTGCTTATCTCGCCTGTACTGTGACCTTTGGCCTTAAGACTTTCTATAGAGTCGTGCCCCTTTGTCTGCTCAGAACCCCTTGTCTTGCACCTCTCGTTTTAAGACCTGGCAGCATCCGATTAGCCGAGGGCTCCTCCCAAGGTGAAAGGCGGCTGTTATAGGCAGAAGTACGAGCCTAGACCAGGGTGCTGGACATTGGTTCTGGGTTCAGGGTACCGACAAGTTCCCTTTTCAGAATACAGCTCTGACTTGTGCAATAATAATTAAAATTATACCACTGCATTTTTTTTCAACCCAGCAAACAGATATATGCACATCAAAAACAACAAGAAACCCTTTTACCAAAGCACCTTGAAACACAACATGTATCACTTTGAAAATTAAACCTTGGCTGATATGGCACTACTGGACAATTACATATCACATACAAGATGACTTTTGTGTTTCTTAATGTGACCAAACAAATATGTATATGATTGGTCTGTTTTGTTCATTTTGACCTTGCTGCCTTACCTACCATTGTAGGTTGTTCAGACAGGCTTGTCATCCCACCAATCTGTCCACACAGATGGCCTGATGATATTTTCATAGTAATATACTTTTTAGTAGTATGTGCCATTGGTTAGTCATACATAGAAAGTTGCCATTTTAAAAATAAGGGCCGCCCCCCTGGGATCATAGGTTCACATAAACATTTTATGTATGTCACATGAGCCATGAGATCAGAAGGGTACTGTAAGTTCAGTACCCTGTTTTAACCACCGGGATAGGGACTCAAGTGGGAATGCTTAGGAATAGGAGATTCTAAGAGCAAAGCACCACAATGATCATCTGCTCCTTTTTGCCAACACTATTCATATTTAAAATTTTATGAAGCATCTATGCAGCAAATTACATAACAATGATGAACAAATGATAACAGCAAATAATATAACAATATTATTTAAGATCCAGTAAGTATTAACTTTTCTTGTTTCAAGTACCACTGGAACCCAAGTTATCAAGATATCTGTTTTGTGTATATAATTCATTGAGGGCTCAACTAAGAGCCCATGTTAGATAAAACTTACTTTATCATGGGAAAATTTCACAAATAAACAAGTGCATTTTCTGGTAAAATTCAATGTTTGTGAAGCTCTGGGGCAGATGTGCATAAGCATTCATTAACTCACATTATTGAAATGTTATTAATAAATCTATATTTTTATTCTGCTTTAGTACAATGTACAGTAGGTAATTAATGTTCTATTTCCCTGGTCGTCTTGCCAATCTGTCCAATTTCCAACAATGCAGATCTCACAAGAATATCTGAGAGAATTGGGCGCTGACAGCAATTCCAGAAATAATGATTTTAGGGCTTACCACAGTCTGTAGGGAACTTGAACATCAAACATTCCCATGGCTCTTAAATGCTTAACAAGTCAACAATAACATTTTAAAATCAATGTGAATGCTGACAGGAATCCAATGCAAAAACGCAAGAATGGGACTGATGTGATAGGAGTCTTTAGAAACATTTAAGTAGCTGACTGACTGTGTGTAGTGCAAGCCCTGATCTCTAGAATATCTGTAATAAAAACATTTTGTATGAAATGTTCAAAGTACAGTTTCAGCACCAAACCTATAAGAAAATGTTCAGTGAAGAGCAGTGAGCTTTTTTACATTAATTTAGAAAACATCAGAATTAAAAAAGAAAACTCCTAAAATGATTCATAGATGGTAAAATAGTAAACAGCATAAATTTTGCCTCTCTTTTGTCGTTTGCTATGCATGTGAGGTGAAAAAATAGGACTTTGTTTAGGGGCAGATTTATCAAGGCTCGAATTTCGAAGTGCAAAAACTTTGAATTCTAATTGAATTTGAAAATTTTAAAATTTTAGCGCATTCGATTCAAAGTTTTCCCCCCCAAAAAAACTTTGGACTGTTCCCTAGTCAAAGTACACAAAAATAACTCGAAAATTCAATTTTTTTTATTCTAATTTTCACTTTGACCCTTGATAAATCTGCCCCATGAGACTGTAGAAAAAAACTATACATAACTCTCAGGGGCAGATTTATCAAAGGTCGAATTTCAAGTAATGGGAGTTTCTAACTCCCGTTACTTTGAAAATTAATTAAAAAGGACCAATCAAAATTTATTTGAGGAGAATAGTCCATATTCAAATAAATGGTTTATTCGAATTTTTAGTGCATTTGATCAAAATTGAATTGAACAATTTGCCTCCAAAAAATTTGATTTTTTAAAGTCTACCAAATGACTCCAAATAGGGTCTAGGAGGTCTGTATTCTGGTTTAAAACATTGCTAATTTTGTTTGAAATCACTATACTGTTTATGCATTGCACTTATGTTTATAAATGCCCCATTTGATGTTTTTGGGGGGATGGTCCAAGTAAATGAAAAGAAGTGGACTATTACATGATGTCCTATACTCCCTTTGGGATACTTAGAGTATTGCCACACTGTGAATAGGAAGGTCTACACTTGCTTTTAATGACCTCCAAAATGTATTGCCAGCCACCAGTGATTCAGCACAATTATCAAATATGTATTGCCCTCATACACATTGCCCAGACCTCATAGACCCAGCCTCTTGCTTATTTCCCAATCTCTCTTTGCTTATCAAAGATGCTGCTCCTAACTACAGACTTTCACCAGAGAGGGGGCTGACTTACATTATGAATTGCTAGGCCCTGCATGTAGTGCATACCCTAGTTCCAACACCTCAAGCTGGGCAAGGTAGAGTCGGAAAACTTGCCCCTCACTTCCCTCTTGTTGGACCTCAGTTTCTTGTCTCCCTCTATGCTAACACTGCCTTTCACCACCTGCAGTGAGCTTCAAGCAAATCTACCCTGTCTCTATCACACCTACTCACACATGCCAGTTACCTTTCTGAGGTGGCCTACCTCAAGCATCCTGGTGGCATGTGTTATCCATTCCTTCACTGGCCATAGAGGAAGTGGCTCATTATACTTCCCTGGGCCATACCCCCTCCCAACAGTGCCACCTGGTGGCTGAACCAGACATAACAGTAATTACAATGTAAACTTTTTCCCACTCCGTATAAATAATACATAGGCTATATTGTAATCAAGTATTAGAATACATTTTATAACTGGCACAATAGTTTCTGCCTCTGGGTTCCCAGGGTTGGAGGTGTCCCTTGGGGATATAACCCATGCATAAACAATGTCGCAGACTTGGTAGATACTGGTTGTACAATATGTACATGTGGCTGACCTTTCTATTGCACTTTTTCTTGTACAAGCAATGATGCAGGGAGAGACTAGGACATGGCACACAATATATTACCTAAGGTTCTGTGGGTATGAAAAATTGACCTACCGAGTTAAATTGAAAAAGTAACTAGATTACAGTCTGCCACAAGTTGGGGTGGGGGGTATTGCATTCAGCTGGCCCGTGGCAGGGGTGGATCATGAGATGGAACCATTTGCGGTCCACAGAAGAAATCCTGGATTTTTTGTGGATCCTGTGTAACAATGTTTCCCCTTGAAATGAATGACTGACTTTAAAATGGTCTGTCTGCTTTCCTTCAGCCTTGTCAAGTGAGAGAAAGCTGGTGGATAGATAACAGGGTTGAGTGAGGCAGAGAAGATAACAAATGGGTTTATAGAGGAATTTACATCATTGTAGGTGTCAAAGCTTTATGTAGGAATGGTTGCAAAGGAAGGTCCATGTAATTCATAGCGGGAAGCCGCTATAACGGGAGTAAATCCCACACTTGGCAGTGGTTGTGGTGGAAGCCCAGGGAATAAACCATTAACACTTGGAGCAGGCATGGTGAATATACAGGCTTTAATGGAACTGAAGAAAAACAGACATATGCAAAACCAAAACAACAAGAAATTAGAACCACCCCAAGAGCCTCCAATGGCACAGATGGTAAGTGCACCACATTGTCTAAAACGCAAGTCCTAAGTTCAAGTCCCTGGCTTGTTCTTACACTCCAGAGCCCAGTGGTATAGTGCCTTCAAGCAACTATAAATAGTGATGAGCCAATCTTGTGTTCAAAAGATATAATCAACACATTATATGTATCTGCAAAATGTCTGTTGCCCCTTACTTTCCTAAAAAGCCAAAAGTGTTTACTTAAATGGGGTAGGTGATTATTTTAGTTTATCATTTTAAAGTTTTCCTTTAATAAGAAAAGCCCCTCTGTATTAATTAAAGTGGAATTGCTCAGTTAATTATGTTTTACACCAGATGCCTTCTAAAATGTCTTTGTATCACAAATTATGTTTTTGTAGTTCCTTTTACAACTATTAATTTAATTACATTCTAATGACTTGATGGTGCTATGAAAACAATGAGCCAGCAAAATTGGTTGAAAGTAGTGATGGGCGAATTTATTCGCCAGAGGCGAATTCGCAGCGAATTCCCGCTGGTGAATAATTTCGCAAAACGCCAGTGAAAATTCGCTTAAAAAACGAGTCATGCGTCGTTTCTGACGCGCCTAGACGAAAAAAACGCGACGAACAAGACGCGACAACAAGACGCAATTTGTTTCACGAATTATTTTGCCAATTCGTGAATTTCGCTGGAAATACGCAAATTTTTCGGCAAAGCGAAACTGGCTCAATTTGCCCATCACTAGTTGAAAGGTGACCTTTAGTGATGGGCGAATTTATTCGCCAGGGGCAAATTTGCGGCGAATTCCCGCGATTCGCCGCTGGCGAATAAATACGCGAATCGCCAGTGAAATTTTGCTTTGCGAAAATTAGCCATAAAAATGAGTCGCGCGTCGTTTTTGACGCGACGCAACGAAAATGTCGCGACGCGCTATGAAAATGACGCGACGCACATCAAATTAGCGTTTCGCTAATTTTTTGCCAATTCGCAAATTTCTCTGGAAATTCGCGAATTTTCCGGCGAAGCGAATCTCGGGAGATTCGCCCATCACTAGTAACCTTCTAACAATTGCAAAAAATGAAATCACTTTAATTAATGTAACTTTCTATCAGTTCTAGTACTTTAAACAAAACCCCTTCTCAACATCAGTAATGTAGGTGAAATGTGAGCAGATGATGAAGAAATATTATTTCTTTGCATGTGTATTTTAGTTGATTTTGTGAGATATTCACTTATCACAAATTATATTATATTTTGGTCTTAGTACTCCGGAAGGGCATATTACTAGATGTCAGCACATCACACCCTTTAGTTAATGTTGGAGCATTTTATTTCCCCTCCTTATGTCTTATTCCTTTTCATAAATATGTGCTTTTTTGTCTCAGATATCTTGGACTTTACATTAAGAACTTTAAAAAAAGACTGATCGTAAAACACACACTACCCCTTAAAGGGGTAGTATTCACCCTCCTTCTTCACGATATGTTCAATGTATAGAACTTTTGATGAACAGAATTTGCCTATTGTTTTAATATTTCTTGAGTTCAACAGGACCAACAGGGAAACTGAAGCTTCTCCAAGTTTCCAGGGCACAGACAGACCCCCATATTGCAGACTTCTACTATTTTTTCTTGATTGCTACCATTTTTAAAGAAAAAAATTGACTCTGTGTTAAAGGGATAGTTTTCCTTTAAGTTAACTTTTAGTATGTTACAAGATGGGGTCAAGTCTTATCAATTTATCTTTATTTTTTTATTTATTTGTATAGCTTTTTAATGATCTTTTCAGCTTTCAGATGAGGGGTCACTGACCTTGGCAAAAAAAAACTATTGCTCTGTGAGGCTACAGTTTTGTTGTTTTCACTGCCTGGCTACTAAGGTAATTTAGATTTTTGGAACTGTAGTCCAGCTATTCTTAAAGCAATAATAGTATGCCAGTATTTTTCAGAGCCCACAGTTGCATTTAAATGCAGAATAATCCTCCAATGAGAATCCCAACTAATCCGTGTACAAAGGGTTCCCTGTTATTTATTCCTGCAACTGGAGTTTGAAACTTTAAGCAAGCTTATTATGTATACTTGTTGGTAAAAGGTTGTTTTAAGCAAGATGGGGTGGCAGAAAAATACAGATTTCTGTATTCTGAGGTTTCTTAAACATATTTGCACTTTTTCCCTCATAGAGTGATCATGGCATTTTTTCTTGATTTCCCCCTGCCAAAAACTGTTTAGGCAAAATGGAAGAACATGTTGAATGTCCTACAGATGAGTTGTCAAATGAAAAGCTTTGCGATTCCAATATAAACTTGGCAGAGGTCAAGGAATTGTTATTGAACCTCTCAGTGTTTCTCAGTTTCGATTGAAAATGTCTATTGGAATTTGTTTTAGCTAAATGTTATCTGTATAATTAATTTTGAATCACTTCTTTCTTTTTCTGTTTTCTCCTATTAAATGTATAAAGTGGAAGAAGATAGAAACAAGTCTAAAGTGTTATGATGTACAAAAAAGTCTAATGATGCAAGAACATTATATTGCACAAAGTAACACAAAGCACAAAGACATGGAAGGCATGTAGGTGGAGATCATATTACTGAAAGTATGGGTTCTACACCTTACTCCTTAGATCAACTAATTGAATGGATAATAAAGTTCTGGTGGAACTTTTTTTGAAAAAGTCTGGGTGTCCAGTTGAAACTCTATATTTGAAGTGTGGCCTAATGTCCTTAGTTCAATATCAAGCGGGCACTTTGTTTCCTCCCATACTTCAAAACCTGTTTAGGAAGGCTAATTATACTAATATAGTACACAAGAGCCATGAATATCCTTTAAATCAATATGTTGGCGCTATATAAATACTTGTTATTATTAATAATAATGATGATAAATCATCTCCTTATTAAAAAGTGTTAGTGATGTCACCGTTTATAATCAGCACTTAGTGGTCATTTTTGTTGCTCACTGAAACTTGTGTATAATACTAAAGTACCCCCTGTTGAAAAATTTGATGTTTGTGAAAAAAGGAAGCAGAAAAAAATCCCAATCATTTCCAATGAAACAGAAAGTATCAAAAAATGTTTTTGACTATTTGAGGTTTTAGAATATACTAGTGCGTTTAGTCCACATTTTTTATGTTTTTCTTGAATTGAGAAGAAAACATCAACTTAATTTCTTGATAAATCACCAAGACCTGTATAAAAGCTCTCTAATTCCTGCTTTTAAATGGTCATGGACTTCCTTGGTGACTTATAATATCCTTATATTTTACAATAGGGGTTACATTTTTCACTAAATATACAATATAAAATAAATATACAATAATATAACCACCTCCATAAAACTATATCACATTTTCACTTTTATTATATAACATTTTTCTATTTCCCTACTAATTTCATTTCTTCAGTTGCTTGTTAGCCTCATACATGCTAGGGATTGTTTACATTTTCTATGAATATATGTTCATGTGTCATACCCAATATAGTGATTTATATTCATATGATGAATTACCTCATTTTGTAAACAAACTGTTATATAGGAATATTTTCACTCAAAGCAAAAATAGACCACAATGTTTTTTGTGTATCTCATCAGTACAAGTCTTTATTTAGTTCTTATATCCATACAGAAGAATTCAGTAGTGTTTAATAATTCACTGATTTCTTTGATGTTCGGGCTGCTTTGTTATGAAGGGCATACAATGCAAATCTTAAAGCTTGAAGTAAGCGAACTATGAGGCCTTGTTTGTGCCAATATTTGATTTTGTCCCTTTATCTTTAAACAGTTTATAATTAAATTGTTTTCGTCCTTTGCATTTAAACTGTTGCTTTTTTGTTAAATGATTTGTAACATTTCCTCTATTTACATGGCACAATTGCAAGTAGGTGAGCCTAAATTATGTTTACAAACACATACACACATATCTTTTGGATCTAGGGTAGAAATGACTTGAATTCCACAAATGTATGACTCTACCTGTACATTCTTTTATGGGTGTTTTATTTGGAAATGGGGGATGGTAGACATTTGTTCAAGGACTTTAATATACTTCAGTCCATAAAAAGTCAACTTGTCACCAGTATCAGTTGCTTCTTGATGATCACAATCTCGAAATTTGAATTAAAACTCGAATCGAGTTTGAATGTTTTGAATCGAGTTTGAATGTTTCACAATTTCAAATTGAGAGTTTTGACCATAAAGAAATTGAAAATTTGAATATTTAATTTCATACTTAATATATTTTCTTCTTAGTGATGGGTAAATCTGTCCTATTTCCCTTTACTTAAAATTTCACATACATTTTTCACAGCAATTTTTTTTTACACTACATTGCAGTCTATGAGCATTTTTCACTGTGAAACCTTCTGTTGCAATGCTGACTTGCAGGTTGAACCAATGTTAGCACAAGAATTTTGTTAAGAGTTTACAGTTTGTTTGTTTTTTTGAATGAGCAGCTTCACAAAAGTATAATATTTGAAAGAAATTTGCTATTTTTTTTACTTTTTCAGGCAAAAAAGGCCATTGCTATTAAGTGGAAAGAGGAGCATCTCCCTACATCAATTTTTGGATAGGCCTTGTTGAGCCAACCCTCCCAATATTGGAGCAAATCTATACAGCTAGGGGCTGCCCTACCAAGTTTACTAATACTTTGACGTTGTGGACCCTATGAAATTAATCTTACTCAAATAGACCCCGAAACTCGCCCACACCAATTAAGGAATGGCTTCCATTGGACAATTAATATCAAAAGGGTATGCTTTACATACCCAGGGAGTGGAAATCTTGGGAAAGGTGATTAACATTTGTGGCCTCTCAGGCTAGGGGAAATCTTAGTTCAATAAGCTATAAGCGAATGTACTACATGGGAAAGCCCATATCATGGTAACATAAACTGGCTCTCCTAAATATTTGCCACTTGCTGTCTCCCCACCTCACTCATGTCTAGTCTCTGCTTTCTCCCTCTTCTTTCTTTTATTTCTTAACTCTCACATATTCTAATGTTTTCCCAGGGGTTATAATGAAATTGACAATACATTGTCATGTGCATTGCCCTTTATGTTGTTCCATTGCCTTCAAAAAAGTAGCAGGGCTGAACTCTGGCAAATTGTATGATGTGTTGGTGGCACTCCTG
>CM044448.1:57865135-57918247 GCA_024363595.1 Xenopus borealis
TGCAGACTCAGCTTGCTGCCGTGGACTTTCTGCAATTACCTCCTTTTCTATCGCATTGTTCCATTGCCTTCAACTGTATGACTATGTGTTGGTTTAATAAACAAATCTTTTAAAAAAAAGATTAATGCCAAACTTATATTTAAGAAAAATAACTTTTTTAGGATCTATTTGTGTCTAATTTGCTGCTAAATTGAAATTGATGACATTGCTTAGCTACTGTAGGCTTACAATAAAAGTCACATTCCTTCAGTTCTGTAACGTCACTCTGAAACAGTGTCATTTTATGAGTAATTCTAGTTTTTATGATTACAAATTAGCGCTATTGTTCAGTTGAAACTATTAGTTGCTACATACATATAGTTAGCCATTTGGACAAATGAGTTGCTATGGCAATGGGAGGTTATTATGTCACAAACCAGGGACCTTGGTGATATGTATTATATATTTCTGATTTCAGAAATAGATGCAGAAAGTGAAAGGTGAGTTCTATTTTAAGCTACAACAGACATGCTACCTCCTTCAGTATTTGGTTCTGTAGTATAAAGACACAATAGAACACCAGCATAGCCCATGCCCAGTGACCATTTATTTGCACATCCCTCCACAGTATGAGACAGAATATATCAAATCAGGAATCAAGACAAACATTGTAGTGCACACTAGATGCCAATTTCTACTACTATATGATGCCTGTCCTGATGTTAGCTAATACACATTTTTTGACTTGTCAGGAAATCCTATTGAATTAGTTTTTTTGCTGCTGTCTGCATGATCACCTTTATCTGATTAGATTAGGCTAGTTGTAGGAGTGTATAACTAAACTGAGCAGAAGTCCACTTGTATGGTGACTTTTCCTAAAAGAGATTCACAATGTTGGGACACCAAATGGTTTTCCTATGCTGATTTTATTGTGACACATTTAGGCTTCATTTACAAAGTATGTAGCAAGGTTTAAAGGAAAAAAAACATGGGGGCAAATTCACTAAGTGGCGAAAATGCACTAGCATTGCCTTCGCTAATGTCTGCCGCACTTCGCCAGGCGAATTTTCGCCAGTGCTACACAAATTCACTAAGTGTGAAGTTAGGCTCAGGTCGGCGAACGGTAGCGTAGTTGCGCAAGTGTTACTTCGCCAGGCAAAGAGCATTTACGCTAGCGATGCCTAATTTGCATACGGCACAAATTTCAAAGTATAATAGAAGTATATGTTACAGCCACTACATTACATTACACAAGCCCAGGAAACCTTTAATAAAAAAATAAAGTTTTCCTATTGCTCTAAACATGTGCCCACTGTATAGTTGAGTTGCCATATGTTAGAAAATGTAGGGGGGAAGGAGGGTAACCCCCCCCAAAAAAATTTGCTCTTTTACAGACTATCACCCTACAAAAGGTAAAACACGCCAGCTGGGACTTTCCATTCTTTTTTTCAAACTCCTATCTATTGTATTGAACTTCACCAAGTCTGACCTTGCGAAGTAACGTCTAGCGTAAGTGGTAACATTCAGTAAAATGGTCGTCTTAGTGAATTTGCATATTTACGATCCTTCGTCAGTGCGCAACTTCGCCTGGCGTAAGGGTGTGAAGTTGCGCTAGTCTGTCTACTTCTCTAGCGAAAATTCACCAGAGTTGGTGTTAGTAGTGATGGGCGAATCTCCCGCGATTCTCTTCGCCTAAAGATTCGCGAATTTCTAGAGAAATTCGCGAATCGGCGAAAAATTTGCGAAACGAGTCGCGGGACGCGCGACTCGTTTTTTTTTGGCGAAATTTCTCTGGTGATTCGTTAATTTATTCGCCAGCGGCGAATCGCGGGAATTCGCCGCGAATTCGGCCCTGGCGAATAAATTCGCCCATCACTAGGTGTTAGTGAACTTGCGAAGTTATGAATTGGTGTCATGCTGGCGAATTAGCTCTAGCGTCTTCGCACTTTAGTGAATTTCCCCCATGGAATGTTCCAGCTTTCCCTGGGCTCGAAAGCCTCAAATGGACCTCACTCCATTCCTGTAGTTTCTACCTGTCTTATATTAAAGGGATCCTGTCATGGGAGAAAAAAAAAATTCAAAATTCATCAGTTAATAGTGCTGTTCCAGAAGAATTCTGCATTGAAATCCATTTCTCAAAAGAGCAAACAGATTTTTTAATATTTCATTTTGAAATCTGACATGGGGCTAGACATATTGTCAATTTCCCAGCTGCCCCAAGTCATGTGACTTGTGCTTTGATAAACTTAATTTACTCTTTACTGCTGTACTGCAAGTTAGTAATAGAGTAATATCACCCCCTCCCTTTCGCCCACCCAGCAGCCTAACAAAAGAACAATGAGAAGTTAACCAGATAACAGCTCCCTAACACAAGATAACAGCTGCCTGGTAGATCTAAAAACAGCACTCAATAGTAAAACCTGTGTCCCACTGCATACTATTCAGTTACATTGAGAAGGAAAAACAACAGCCTGCCAAAAAGGAGTTCCCTTCTAAAGTGCTGGCACAAGTCACATGACCGGGGCAGCTGGGAAATTGACAAAATGGCTAGCCCCATGTCAGATTTCAAAACTAAATATTTAAAAAAAAAACTGTTTTCTCCTTTGAGAAATGGATTTCAGTGCAGAAGTCTACTGGAGCAATACTATTAACTGATGCGTTTATGAAAAAACATGTTTTCCCATGACAGTTTCCCTTAAAGTACACTGCTCCCTTGCATCTAACAGCAGAGTGAAGCCTGCATCCTATAATGTTAGAATTACAGGTGTTCAGTGTATGGACCCTAAGCAGGCAAGGCCCTTGGGTTCCTCTACAATAATTTTTTTTTTTCAAGAAAAAAACATTTGCCCAGTCACCACCTCATGATTAGCTTTATGGAGCAGGGATGGCATGTGCCATTAGACATGATGTCATGTGCAGATTGCAAGCTCAGAGAAGTATGATTAGGTCTAGTGCTGCCCTATATATATATATATATATATACAAAAATGCCAGAGGGAACGCACAACCATAAGATAAAATTATACCTGGGTGCTAGTCTTGTGGAGATCCAATATACTGTGCAGTGGTGTGACAGCACTCCAAGGTTCAGTTACACAGGAAACAGCATGTCAAAGAATGTGGAAGTTTATTATGATCCAACGTTTCGGCTCCACACAGAAGCCTTCGTCATCCCTGACGAAGGCTTCTGTGTGGAGCCGAAACGTTGGATCATAATAAACTTCCACATTCTTTGACATGCTGTTTCCTGTGTAACTGAACCTTGGAGTGCTGTCACACCACTGCACAGTATATATATATACATATATATATAGTGAGCAAACAAGCCGCACTCCAAGGACTTCATTTTGAAATATAAAAATGAAGTTTTATTCTCAACGTTTCTTAACTGGGGCCATCTGTCCTGAAGGAGCCGAGACGTTAAGAATAAAACTTTTATATTTCAAAATGAAGTCCTTGGAGTGCGGCTTGTTTGTTCACTGCATACTAATGTGTTGACCAGCACCCAGGCAGTTGTGAATTGTTAAGAGTGCACCAGTTAAGCAGATTGTATATATATATATATATATATATATATATATATATATATATATATATATATATATATATATATATATATATATATATATATATATATATATATATATATATATATATATATATACACCTTGGTATTCAAACCCTGTGATATTAATAAGTCATAAAAGTCAGTAAAGTGTGTATGTGTCATGAAAGAGATGATCAAGATGTAAATGTAAATATTTTACCAGCATCTCCTGTAACATTTGTTAAAATATAAATTTTGACTGATCGATTTATTTTTCATAACCATGTGTCAAAATAAAACAAAATACATGTGTGAATCATGCAGTCCCCCACCTCCTCCTTTTAATGTAAGAAACAAAGTTTGATCGTTTTTCATGTATTTACAACTGTCAAAGCACTAGATATGGCCGTGATAAACATTAGCTGTCGACTCCCCACCACCGTAAAAACCCATTTCTGCAGCTCATATATAAAAGTCTCATAATCTCTGCTTGGTTTATATTGCTCCTCGCCATTTGTCATCAATCCTGTCCTGTATTGTCCTATTCTGCAAATAGAGGCTGGTTTTTTTTTTCATTGTGGAAAATCGACTAAAATTATTTTTTTTTAAAATTTTTAAAACATTGCCATGTTTTTTTAAGATCACAATATTGCTTAAGAATATTAGAGAAATATAGGAGTATTTCAATATTGTGAAACAGCAGAAACAGATTTAGATGCAAACAACTCAAATGTGATTGCCAGGAAAAGTATTTTAGTGTTGTGTCGATAACAATTACATTGTGATTAAAATGCTTCTTACAGATGCCAACTAGTGATGGGCGAAACGGCCGCGTTTCGCTTCGCCGAAAAATTAGCGAATTTCCAGAGAAATTTGCGAATTTTTCGCCGATTCGCGAAACGAGTCGCGCGTCGTTTTGACGCGCGACGCGTTGTTTTTGACGCGCGTCGCGTAATTTCCGACGTGTCGCGTCATTTTAGGCGCGCGTCGCGTCATTTTCGGCGCGTCGCGTCAAAAACAACGCGCGACTCGTTTTTGCGCGGCGATTTTTTTTTGGCGAATTTTTTTGGCAGTTTTGCGAATTTATTCGCCAGCGGCGAATCGCGGGAATTCACCGCGAATTCGCCCCTGGCGAATAAATGCGCCCATCACTAATGCCAACTTAAACACGTATTAAATGTGGTTTCACAATGACATTATAGCACACACATGACATTTCCTTGATCCAAAGAATTTTCTTTGCTGTAACCAGATACCCAAATTTTCAGTTTTAGAAGAGTACATTGTACTCTTCCCATTAGAACATCATGTTGAACATGTCCCTGTGTCCATTATAGTGGTTGCTAGATTTCCTCCTGAACATTGTTAGATTCAAATATTTTTATTATAGGGCTCATAACAAAACACATACAGTGTACAAAGTTTAATTTTGTGTGCAAATCCATATATGTTTTACCCTTAATACATAATTTTCCCCATAATTCCAACATACTGTAATACAATGTTGTTTAGTTCAATTGCATCTGATGCCTCAAAATATGCTGTACACTTCCAAGTGCCAACATTTCCAGCACTTGAAATTTGGATTAAGTCTGCACTAGTGATGGGCGAATTTATTCGCCAGGGGCGAATTCGCAGCGAATTCCCGAGATTCGCCGCTGGCGAATAAATTCGTGAAACGCCAGCAAAAATTTGCCAGCAAAAATTCGCCAAAAAAAAACGAGTCACGCGCCGAAAATGACGCGACGTGCGACTCGTTTCGGGAATTTTTTTTGCCAATTCGTGAATTTCGCTGGAAGTACCTTTGGAACTTAGCAGCAGCTTCCACGTAGTAGGTAAATACACAAGACCTGTCTTCAGTATGGGGCCCCACACTTGTATCCTTGCTAGTATCCTCCCGTCGGTGGCTCACTCACTGGGATACTCTCAGAGGCAGTCATGCTGGAGATTACAGGCAGCTCTGCAGCAGGGTCAATCTCAAAAGTGGCACCTTTCTCCTTCTGAGTTTCTAGTTAGTGATGGGCGAATCTCACCCGTTTCGAATTTCCAGCGAAATTCGCGAATTGGCGAAAAAATTAGCGAAACGAGTCGCACGTCATTTTTGACGCGCGTCGCGTCAATCGCGTTGCGTCGTTTCCGACGCACGTCTCGTCGTTTCCGTCGCGTCACGTCATAAACAATGCGCGACTCGTTTTTTTTGGCGAATTTTCGCTGGTGAATTTTTGCTGGTGTTTCGCGAATTTATTTGCCAGCGGCGAATCGCGGGAATTCGCCGTGAATTTGCCCCTGGCGAATAAATTCGCCCATCACTATTTCTAGTAGATTGGAAGGGGACAGAATGGGCTCAATCTATACCTCCACAGAATTAAAAGCTTCGCTGTACTTGACAGTCTTACAGCTACTCGTGCTGTCTCTCTTCAGCTCTCCTGAAGACACTGTAGATTTAGCTCTAAAGTCAGGCACATCCTCTCTCCCAAAGACGCACTGGGGTGCCTGGCCAATCGGATCATTCTCCAGAATGTAACTGGGCTGGATGATGTCACAGGCAGAAAAACAAGGGAAGGATTCATCTTGTCCCCTACACTATAATAAAGTCTTCAGTCCTGGCATCCCATCTTAGTCTTATACATGTTTCTCCTACCTAATCCATGTTGGCAGTCATTTGGTAAAATATAAACATTATACTTGTCTTGATACATAGATGGACACTCTCCATTTTTCTTACTGGTTATCTAACTGAATCATTGTACACCATCCCCATATTAATTATATAATGTGATACCTAGAAATTACTGTTTCTTACAAAAGGGATTGCAAGCATTCACTAAGGGGCAGATTTACTAAGGGTCGAATTCCTAATTTAAAAAAATTCAAAATTCAACCATCAAATTTTTTTAAAGGATATATTCAATCAAAAATGGATTAAATAGATCCTTTTCAATTGAATACAAAATCTTTTGAATCGTGCGATTTGATTTTCACCAAAATCCTTAGATTTTCCAAAACTTTGAAAAAATCTCTGTAAAGGTTCTAGGAGGTCCCCCATAGGCTAAAATAGCAATTCTGCAACTTTAAGGTGGCAAATTGGTGAATCCGACAGTACTTCATAATTCAAAAAAAAAATTTTCAATTCAAATCGAATTTTGGACTATTCCATAGTCGAAGTAGCCAAAAATTACTTCGAAATTTGAATTATTTAAATATGAATTTTCACTTTAACCCTTAGTAAATGTGCCCCTAATTGTGCCTTGTATAATGTGCATCCCTACATACACCCCTCCCAACAGTCTACAATAACATGCATTTCAACATCCTTGTCAGCCTTCCAAAGGTCATATGAATCTCTAGGTAGTGACTGACAGATTTCTTCAGATTTATTTTAGAATAATGCTTCTCTTCCACCATGTTTTATCAAGTCCATCTACTAGACACATATCACAAGATAATTTGTTGTTTTTGTTTAACATCTTTAGAAGGCTCATACAGTCATACTCTCTGTCCTAGAGGTGCCTGAGGACTCATCAACTAAGCAAAGTACAGAGGCTGACATTTAGAACTTTGTTGTTCCCCACCATACTCTACTTCCATAACACATATTTGCTTTTTTATTACTCAATCAAGATACACTAATTACCAGATAGTGCCTAAAATATATGAATGCTCAATTAGCACCACATTCACAGCTATGCTGGTGCATTCATTCCAATTCCCGTTCTGAACTGCATGCCTATTGACTCAATTGATAGGAGTTTTTGCTAGTGAAAATTTACCAAATTCAAGCATTTGCACCAACATCTCTAATAAAGTCATATATATATGACCTATATGAACCCGCCCTATTTAAATTGACCTAAGTGTACTAATGAAGTTTTGTAACTAATTTTAACAAAAGTTTGCTATGAAATGCGTGCTCTGATAAATTAACACTAGTGAAAGCTTTGGGCTGCATAAACACACTTTTCGTATTTTAGACAATTAGCGTAGTGGTAGCAAATTTGTGCCTTGAGAAGTGGCGCAAAGTGTGGCAAAGCCTTTGCAGGTGAAAATTCATCCCTTTTGTGAATTTACCCCCTGATTTGCCCCTAAGTCAACAAACATAAATAAAAAGGCAATTTCGGCAGAAAAGCGTGGTTACTGTGGGCCTTTATGTTACTGGATATCCAGCACAAAAATATTTGTTTCCCCTTAGTAAACTGCTCCCAAAAAGGACTGCAGCTTCTGCTGCTAGCTTATAAAATACCAAACATCCTCTTCTAGCCATCCATTAAGTTTTTTTATTCTTCCTTCAGCGATGTGTTCACCTAAGCAAATCCCTTACTTTCCATAAAAACATTCTTTATATACTTCTAGTTATATAACATAATAATTGCTTATGTATGCAGTTTTCCTTGATATCTACTGATATGTTCGAACAAATGAAGCATAAAATAGATGTTGGAAATTGGTGCCGTTCTTATTTGATGCTTAGGGAAGTGGCTTGTTTTATTTGTGTTGCCTCTGTTCAGTAGCCTAAGGCAGCAATAAAAGAGAAATACTGTAAAAGTAGTCTCCATTGTAGTTACATGTTACATGTTATCCTCAGATGTCATTTAATTTAATTTCTCTCCACTGCATACCACAAGCTTGCTTAATGCATGGAGAGAGAGCAAAGAGCTTGACACCATGGAAATTAATTTATAGAATGCCAGAGAGAGGTTACTGTATCCAGATTGTACATATGTCTACATTTCTGAACATTTTCTACAGTTGAGTAAGAATTTGCTCTCCATTTCAAGAAATTGACTTCACTTGTCGTAGATATGCACATATATATTACTTTGTTGCAAAGTAATACCCTAGGCTTGTGCTCTTTCAACTTATTCAGATAGTTTACATGGGATACTGCAAAAAAATTGATTACAAAATTGACCAAAATTCAGAATAAAGTAAGCACAGTTATTTGCAGCTAAGAGAGGTTATGGTACAAAAACAAGAATGTCATGTATCTCATTTAGCACTTAATAGCCTCTTTTCCATGATAATAATTAATACAAAATAAAACATACAAAATGTTGTTGTTTTAGACCAATGTCCCATTGAAACTTGAATAAAATGAAAAAGAGGTAAGCGGATTTATGGAATTACTTTCAAAATTAAATATTCTTACAGACATTTTTATGCAAAACCATTTGACATACCATTTTAATGCCATTGTTAACCACCAAGGGAATTGCTGGGTGAATAGGTTTGGATCTGTCAAACTGGATATACTTGTCCAATCAGAACACCCTAATAAAATGAAAAGAAATGTATAAAAAAATTTATTTGGATTTTTTCTGAATTCCAGATTTTTGAATTTATCATTAACAAATTATAAAAAATGTGGCAACTAAAACCTAACAAGCTGCTATATAAGTCAACAGGGGGTGTGTATTTAACATTCAAGCTATATTATTAGTGATGGGCAAATAAATTCACCAGGCATGAACTCATCATCGTCGAATTTCTGTGTTTTGCCTCCAGTGAATAAATTAGCGAAACTGCTTTGAAAATTCACAGACAAAAAAATCCACAGCAACAAAAAAATTGTTGGGCGTCAGAATAGTCGCATGCATAAAACTGTCTGGCGTTAAAATTAATTGGACACCCATTTACTGTAATACATTTGGACAAAATTGTTGCGTGCATAAAAATTGATGCTTGCGTAAAAATTGTCTAAATTATTTTGGCACCCATTGATTTCAATTGTATTTCACAGATTTTTCGCCATTTCACAAATTTTTCATTAGATTCGACCATTACTACTGTATATATTATTATTCAGGTTTTTCTTAAATTTCTAAAAATGAATGGAACAATTAATTTCTGGTTGTAAAAATAAACATAATTAGAATTTCATAATTTATGAAATAGACTCAAAGAGGTGAAAATATTTGTCACAGTATTTATCAAACGTTGAATAAAAATTTGTCACCCATAGAGTAAAATGCATTTTAAGATTTGGAAGTAGGTGACCTGGCAGAACTAGCTTATTCTTTGCTGTTTAGTGAATGATGAACAGAACATTCAAAGCTCAATTTATACATTTATAAACAAGACCCTAGTTATTATCTCACACAAACTGTAAACACATGCCACTGAAAAATAATGACTTACAGTAGTAGAGCTCAATCTCAGCCAAATGCTTCAGTAAGGCCAGTTCTCTTAGTTGAGCTATTCTCCCAGTTCACATTACACACATTACACATCATCATTGACTTAAGGTATAATATATTTTTAAATATGATAAAGATGTATCAAGCAGAGAATGACTTGATAAATCGTGTTACATTGAAAAATATTGCACTTCAGCTGGTGAAATATGAACTAGTCAAGCACTTGGCCTTAAATAAATAAACCTTAGACATAAAAGAAGCCCCCTTTTTTGTTATGAAACAATTTAAATCCAATATTTTATATTTTACAAAATAAACTGGTGCTATTCTATTTATTTGAGAGCATGTTTAAAAGAAATATTGACTAAAACAATGAGTGTTTCAAAATACGTAACAATTTAATTTAAAAAAAACAAATTTCTTAGTTTTTTTTCTGTTTAAAATAAAATTTTCCTTAATTTGTTAATTCCAATTTGGTTCCTGTGTTTGCTTTTAATGTATAATACAGGGCTAATTTACATTGGGAGGTAAAGGCACCAAACAGCTTGTGTGTTCAACTTTGTGCAGGAAGTCAGTAACAGTATTTTGCATGTATTCTTAGCTGTCCAAGGCTTCCGCTAACTTGTTTTATTTATTTTCTGTACATGGGCTCCATCAGTAGAGGTTGATGTATTGGGTCCACCACAGGCTGTGTGTTGAATACCCATCCAACTGTGTTCCACTTTGAGTGCAATGCTCATGGTTTTTTTTCGCCATGATTCTATTGTAATTGTGGTTACAATGGGGCACGGTATCTAATGCAGTTAAGGCTGATACACCGAATTTGAAGTAATAAATGTGATTTGTTATGCAACAAACTGCAGTTTGAGCTCATGAACTACCATTGGAATTGTCATGGGAAAACATGTTTGTTCGTCGGGAGGATGCCACCTAGCAACAGCTGTTGGGTTAGGCGGCAGCCTCCCGAATAGATCGCTGGAAACTTATGCTCTTATGCTCTAAAAAGAGCGGGAAGAAGTTATAGGAAAAGGATCTCTTAACTCTCGCAAGATCTTGTTCCTGCCAGAATGTTTTACAGCGCTGTGATAGAAGACGCACTTTCTGTAAAGGCTAATGAGTCGTTAGAAATGTCTCCTCACAGACAAATAAAAAGTACTAAGCAAAGGAGACAAATTCAGTCTCCAGATAATTCTTCATCCTCGGAAAAGGAATTCATAAGAAGTAAGAAAAAGAAAACCTATAATATTCAAGACATTTCCCCAGACTCTGGTAAGAGTTCCTCGGACAGCTCTCCTAAGGCAAAAAAGCCTTGTTTGAGACAGAAAAGAAAGGAGAAGAAAAATAATTTGGTCCCATTTGGGATTTCACAAAAACTACCCAAAAAGGGTAATTCTAAACATTATGACAGCAGCAGTCATTCCTCATTATAATCTGAAGCAGTTGCTTCTGATTCTGAGCCCGTTGCTGGCACTTCAAAAATATCTCAGGTGGACTGGTATTGTGAAAAAACAATGAAATCTTCAGCATCGTCTGAAAGTGGAAAAACAAGTGGCATACAAATGTCCAGAGTTAATCTCCTGGGAAAAACATCTCCACCAAAGTTATTTAATGCCAGATGGGAACTTAATGATAAATCTGAGGTGTATGATTTTGCAAAGTATGCTTTTCGCTCTTTTTTAATGAATGAGGATGACTTCTTTTTAAGGCATCATATTGGAATACCTGATATACAGGTTATGTTTGCTCCAGAAGTAGACCCTGCACTATCATCAATTACAGGTACAGCAACCAATAATTACAGGATGGATCAGTCCTTGCACAACATACAATTTAAAATTGCAGATGCAGCAGGTCCTTTGTTACTCATGCTTGATAAAGCAGAAAAAGGACAACAGTCCATAAAGAATATTCATTCCTTGCAATCCTCAAAATTAGCACTTCTCAAAGCATCCACCAGGGCTGCATTGATGATTGGCCAGGCTTTCAACCACATCACAAGTGTGAGAAGAGCTTGTTGGTTACATACCATGGACATGTCTGAACTGGCTCCAAAAGGAGGTGAAATCATGCTATAAGGCGAGATAAATCCTTTGGGGACTAGAAAAGACTTTCCTTTTCCAAAAAAACCCCTTTCGTGGAGAGGGACTTCCTAACAGAGCTCAGGGGTCATCCTGAGAACCCTCGCAGACCTTTCTTTGGCCAGAGAGTCCAGTCCAGTGGACGAGCAACCAATGCAAAGTGATCTACTGGTTATAAGAAAAGAGTGCCAGTTAAAAAGAACTCATGTATTTTCCCATTCAGAAATTATACAGCATTGGCAAACGATAACCACAGACAAAAGGGTTTTAAAGGAACAGTTCAGGGTAAAAATAAAAACTGGGTAAATAAATAGGCTGTGCAAAATAAAAAATGTTTCTAATATAGTTAGTTAGCCAAAAATGTAATGTATAAAGACTGGAGTGACTGGATGTCTAACATAACAGAATACAACACAACTTCCTGCTTTTCAGCTCTCTAAATCTGAGTTAGTCAGCGACTTGAAGGGGGGCCACATGGGACATAACTGTTCAGTGAGTTTGCAATTGATCCTCAGCATTCAGCTCAGATTCAAAAGTAACAGTTATGACCAATGTGGCCCTCCCTCAATTCACTGATTGGTTACTGGGTAACCTGTCAGTGTAAACAAAAGAGAGCTGAAAAGCACGAAGTAGTGTTCTGTTGTGTTATGTTAGACTTACAGTCACTCCAGCCTTTATACATTACATTTTTACCAAACTAACTACAGATGAAGCCACTTTGGATTGTTCATTTGACACAGAATAACTTAAATCATCTATCCCATTTATCCCACTTATCACAGAATATTGTGTCACAGCATCCCATCCAATTAAAGAGTTCACCATTGAAAACAATGGAGCTTTGGTATGCTAATGCCAAAGGTTAAATGCATTAAATGAGTTAAGATAACTTTAGATAACACAGTTTTTTCAATTAACCCTGAGTCATGACGCATTTAACTCACAAATCCAAGTGGCTGCATCTGTATATTGAAAACATTTTTTATTTTGCACAGCCTATCTATTTACCCAGTTTTTACTTTTATACTGAACAATTCCTTTAAACATAATAAGAAGGGGCTTGTACCTTCCTCTAAAATCCTTCCCACTTCAAATCTCAAAGAGATACAGAGACACCAGTGCAGTTCTAGACTGTAAGTCCAATTGTCTGTGTGCTAATGGTAGAGGTGCCGATGGCATCAATACCTATGAAGAAAAATGTACTATATGGTGTAATAAAGTCTTTAAATGCTTGCTATGAAGTAGAATTGATCGTACTCACAATGTAAAAAGATGTTTGAAGCTTATTAGTATGTATACCAATCTGAGATCACTTCGTCTTACACTGTGATATCTGTAAGAAGAAGGCGCATATGGTGCAGTAACATCGGGGGTTAATGAGAGATCCCATGCGGGATTGTATTTAGCAGACGCTGTCTGGATTATGAGCAGTATTTACTTCTATGCGTGTCAGCAGTAGTTCTTACTCGTTCCTTGAAACATTCTACCAAAAAGCTAATAAACTCTTAGATCTAGAACATGTAAAACATATAATTCCCTCATTGCTGAATTTAAAACTCGGATGTATCCTCATTTATAAGACTCAGATAAAGAGATTTCTCTAAACTCTGCATTAGATTTTTTTGGCATATAAATTTGAACAAGGGACAGCTACTATTACCCTAAAATCATAAGGTTCAGCACTAAATTTCTTAATTCCAAATTTTACAGATAGTAAACTCTATTTAAGATTAATCAGAGGAGCTTGTTTATCAAGACCAATTTGTTCTAGATATGATAACATATCATGCGAATACATTCTTGAAAACACCAGCAAAAATTCACCTGCCGAAAATTCGCTGGCGTAAAAAAAATGACGCACACCAAAAATGAAGTGAAGCATCGAAATCGACACAACGTGCATCAAAAAACGTGATGTGACTCGTTTGGCAAATTTTTTGCCAATTTGCAAATTTCGCTGGAAATTCACAAATTTTTTGGCAAAGCGAAATGGGATAGATTCGCCCATCACTAGCAAGAGGGCCTGAACTAACATTTATCCACATAACAGACCCATGGTTTTCTTCAACCCCAGGTGGTTACCACATTATCCTTATGGGTAAAACTAAAACGCTGATTGAAAAGTCATCTCCAATGGAAATGGACTTAATTAGAGATGAGGAAGATCCATCATTATGTATTGTATCAGTTTTATCCACCTACTTAGAAAAATCTAGGGAGGTGAGAGGTGATATGTTGCAATCACTCATGACAACAAGAAATCCTTTTCGTCCTGCTAAAGTAAACACAATTAGAGGGTGGATACTGCATTCTATGAGTCAGGCCTCAATTGATACTACCATATTTAAAGCACACTCTCTAAGATCAGCCACAGCCACAAAGGCAGCATCAAAGGATGTATCACTTCCCATCATACTCAAAGCTGCCAGGTGGTCTTCTCAGAGGACATTTTCTAAATATTATTGGAGACCAACAGAACAAGACAAACTGAATTTCATTCAGGCAACTACCAGGTGTGTGCTCTTCTACCCAACAGCTGTTGCTAGGTGGCATCCTCCCGACAAACAAAGAGGAGTTTGCAGGAATCTATGATCTGCAAACTCCATTAGTTCTAGGGAATAAGGATAGCCACCTAGCAACAGTGCCCATCCCACCCATACAGGTTGACTGGTGGTTTAGGTTACATATGTTAAATTGATAAATTTCTTTTCTTTACAAGATTCAACAAACCAGCTAAGGTGGACAATAATTTATCTACTAACGCTACAAAGTAAAAGAAATTCCAGTCAAACAAGATACACACTGCAATTTTATTTCAATTAAATTACAAAGTATCTCATGACAATTTTTAGTGTCAAAAGTCACTAAAAGAATGTAATTTGCTACAATTACAAATATCTTACTAAAATTTTTCTTTGTTATCGCTTCCTCTAAAGGAATAAAGGGTTACACTGTTTCAGTTCAAAAACTTGGTTTCAATCTTATTTCTTCAGAAGTTTCCAGCGATCTATTCGGGAGGCTGCTGCCTAACCCAACAGACTGTTGCTAGGTGGCTATCCTTATTCCCTAGAACAAATGGAGTTCGCAGATCATAGATTCCAGCTCCTCCTCTTTTTTTTTCAAAATGCATCAGTTAATAGTGCTGCTCTAGCAGAATTATGCACTGAAATCCATTTTTCAAAAGAGTAAACAGATTTTTTTTATTCAATTTTGAAATGGGGCTGAAAATATTGTCAGTTTCTCAGCTGTCCCAGTCATGTGACTTGTGCTCTGCTAAACTTCAGTCACTCTTTACTGCTGTACTGCAAGTTGGAGTGATATCACCCCTCCCCCCCAGCAGCCTAACAAAAGAACAACGGGAAGGTAACAAGATAGCATCTCCCTAACACAAGATAACAGCTCCCTGGTAGCGCTAAGAACAACAATCCATAGTAAAAGCCAAGTCCCAGTGAGACTGATTCAGTTACATTCAGTAGGAGAAATAACAGCCTGCCAGAAAGTAGTTCCATTCTAAAGTGCAGGCACAAGTCACATGACTGGGGGCAGCTGGGAAACTGACAATGTCGAGCCCCATGTCAGATTTCAAAATTAAATATAGAAAAATCGGTTTGCTCTTTTGAGAATTGGATTTAAGTGCAGCAGTCTGCTGGAGTAGTACTATTAAGTGATGTGTTTTGAAAAAACATGTTTTCCCTTTAAAATAATGAAACAAGACACAATTCTAAGGGCTCCTACACAGTGATGTTTGTTTGACACCTGCTCAGAGAAAAAAATTATATATTGCATTTAAATGCATATTTTACTCAAGTAAATAAAATAAGACTTTGCCACAATGTCTATATGTGAGAAACGGCAACAGAAATTTTTTTTTTATTGACGTGCAACAATTTTTTCTCACTCCAAATGCATTAAAATCATTTTTCTTGTAGCGTCTTTTTTGTTGCAGTTTGTGAATAATATTGCTGATGTGAAGTGCTAAATCTCAACAAATTGATGCCTGCTAAAAAAAATTGAACATCACTAGTTAGATCAGTAAACCTTATACATTTTAGATCTTGTATAAAATTGACCATGCTTACACATATCCCTGAGTGTTTTTAATTATGTAAATCATCTTGGCATTCTTAAAATGATGATGAAAATATTTCTTTTTTTTTTTTTTGAAAAATCATTCATGAATAGGACAAGACAATACAAGTGAAATAAGCATCCCAGTATCACAGACAAGTGTTCTGTCATTAAACGGAATGAAAAACATAGAAAAATCCAGCCTGCAAAATTAAGTTAATTAGCACATAATGGAACTGAGTCATTTTACTTTGGTAAAGAGGAATTAAGCAGAATAGCTAGAAGCTCCTGAAGAATATTTGAGGCTGAAAAAGGTACAGGACATTTTGTATTGTATACCTACAGATGTTTAAAGAACAACATGGTGTTTGCTTTTTTCCTGCTTTAGAAGTTAAACCAAGAGGGTGCCATAACAATAAAGCTGTCAAAATTATATACATGTAAATCTGGGTATTTCATAGTCATTAAGGGGCAGATTTATCAAGGGTTGAATTTCAAGTTCATGGGAGTTTGTAAAAACTCCCATAAATTACCATTAACTCAAATTTCGGAACGATCAAAATTTATAAAAAAAAATGATTTTTTTTTTTTAAACTCGGGTATATGGGATCGACCTTCTAACTCAAATTGAATCAAATTTGATTTGAGTTTTTTAAGCATGCATGCAAAAAACTCCAAATTGTTCCCAGAACGTCCCCCTTTGGCTAAAACATCAATTCAGCTGGTTTAAAAGGGTGAATAATCAATTTGAATTCTAAAAGGGTCAGTACATGATAAATTTTGAAAATCAAATTTTCGAAATTCTAATTTTTACTTCGACCCTTGGTAAATCTGCCCCTAAATGTTGACCAGTTGACTAAAGTACAATTGCTATGCATGTATAGGATATATAATATAGAAATCTGTAGAGCAGAAATACTGTACAGCTATAGTATTTCCCCTAGAGACCTATTCACACAAATCTTTTTTTAATGTTGACTAATTAGGTTTGTCACTGTAACAAATGAATCTGTCAATGGTACCTAAGCTGTATGCGTTCTATATTACCAAATGACTACTTGTATTTAAAACCCCACGTCCCAAGATTCAATATTATACAGGCCCGGATTTCTATTTAGAGCCCCCAGAGGCCGCAGTCCTCTGTCAGCCCCCCCCCCCCATTGGACTGAGCACATGCATATCCTTTATTCCTGCAGCTGGAGCACAGTGGACATGTAGATTCAAATAACAGGGGAAAATCTCAAATGTGACTAGTCCCTAGTTCTCTGAATATAAGCAAGCTTCAGGTGCAGCTGGGTAGCATGGCAGCCATTGGGGTGGGGGCATGATATAATAAAACTCTCTAATGCTATTTTCCAGTGGGTTCTTACAACAGACAGAAGGTACTCATTCAGTTATGGAATTCTCTCCCTGAGTCAGCTGCTGATTTCTTGCTTTCCTCTAGATTGTATAGCAATTAGGCAGTTGTATATAGAGGGAAAAGGTTGAACTTGATGGACGTGTATTTTTTTCAACTTAAGTAACTGTGTTTCTATGCTGTATACATGTATTTAGGAACTGTCTTATAGAAGTATAAGGGATCCTTTATGAATGCAAGTGTAGTATGCAAACTGAGCCTGCCAGCCTCAGTTCAGACAGGTTAGGTTAAAAAAAAAAAAGAGACACATATATGGACCATTGTTTATTATGTTATCCCTGTATCTCATCTCTCAGAGGAGTCGAGCCCTGGTATTAAAATTGCATATAACTCCAGATCAAATCAAGTTCAGGCCTGGTTAAAAGAAGCAGATTAGGGTTGAATGAGAGTGGTAAATTATAAAACAACTTAGGCTTCTCCCTTTTTTTTTTTTACTTTGTTGTTAATTGGCAGATATGCTCAGTTTTTGAATTCCAGACTGGATGATAAATAGGTGTGGGTCTGAACTCTAAATAGAAAAATAAATACACACTGAATCTCATCTCTGTGCACCAGGTACTTTAAGAATTAGTAACCATGAAAGACTGTGTTTTTTGATGTACAATGTTGCTTTCCAAAAAAAAGTGTGGCAGGTGTTCCTTCTCTACGGTGGCTGATTTTTAAAGTTTATTAGGGTTACCACTTCCCACCTTTGAAACTAGACACATGCCAAAATCAACAACATACAATTATAATTAAGGGCTCTTACTCATGGCCATTTGAACACATTATTTTTTAGATGCTTAAGCATTTTTGCAGAGGCCCATCATTTTGAGTTCTGCAGTGCACTTTCAATTAAATATCATTATGGGTGGTGATAGGGGGACATCAGTGTATTGTTCTATGCTATTTTGTGCTGGATGGTAGCCACAGACAAAGCACTGTCCAGCCTTACCAGATTGTAATTTGTATCAGGAAGGCTTTGATCGTTCATATGACTGCCTGAAACCAGATGGAGCAAATAATGTGATGAACAAATGGTTATCTAAGCTAACATTTTGATGATTGAAGTTCACAGGTCTTTTAATCTTTCCCAAATAACAGTGGGCTTGCTCTAGTTGCATCTGAAAGTCTAATCAAATTTTACATTTCTAAATGACCATTGATTAAAAGGAGGAAGCCGTTTCAAGTGATCTTTTAATAATGTGTTATTTACAGTTTGTCATTCTGTGCGAGGAGCAACTGTGACTGTAACTTGCAAAATAATCAATGAGGGAAAAGTCACTCCCTGTCATTTTTGCCTCTTTTTTTTAGCTTTTTTTCATCAGTATGCAACAAATACCAAATGGTACCATTTTACTTTTTTTTTAAACTTGGTAGTGTATCTTAATTGGACTAGACATACACTGAATACCATTATATATTTTTACTGCTTGTATGTAAATTTATTAATGAATAATCTGAATCCACATTTTACAACTAGTAATTGTCGAATTTATTCGCCAGGCGCGAATTTGCGGCGAATTCCAGCAATTCGACGCCGGTGAATAAATTCACAAAACGCTGGCGAAAATTCGCTGGCGTAAAAAAAATGACGCGATGCGCAACAAAAACGTGCCGCGACTCATTTCGCTAATTTTCTGCAAATTTGCGAATGGAGCTGGAAATTCGCTAAATTTTCGGCAAAGCGAAACGAAACGGGATAGATGCGCCCATCACTATTTACAACATATAATACAAACAAATAGAGAACAAAATTAAGAATCAAATATTTTTGGGCCTATAAATTAAAACTGAGATTATGGTTTTTTTTGTGAATGGAGAAAATCAGAGCAGGCATCACAGCCATAATTTTTCAAATTCTAGCTTTCTAGGCACATATCTGTATTTTAATAATACATTATCCAGAATGCTCAGGACCTGGGATTTTTTGGATAAGGGTTCTTTCTGTAATTCGGTCTCTGTACTTTGTCTAATGAAAATGATTCAGACATAAATTAAACCCAATTGTACGGTCTCATTAAAGATTAATTATATCTTATTAAGCATTAGGTACAAGGTACTGTTTTATTCTTACAAAGAATAAGTTAATCATTTTTAAAATTTGGAATTATTTCATTAATATGGAATCTATGTGAGATGGCTTTCCTGTAATTCAGACCTTTCTGGATAACCTGTTTCTTGATAACGAATACCTTACCTGTACAAAAAAATCTCAAATCTTTTTGGTAAAAGATACCAACCAACCAACCATGAATCTGCACATAGAGCTTCACCTCCATGTCTTGTAGAAACGAATATCCCCTTCCCTTGGTAGACTTGGGAAACAGTGAGAGGAACTTAGCAAAAAAAATTTATGGCAAATGTAGGCAGACACCAGCACTGGACAATCAGCATGAATCATATTTGTAGTTTTGCAGGCACTCAAGAACTAATCATCTACACAGATGTATGATTAAAACCAGTGTTTTATTAGGTATGGCATCACCTTACGCATTTTGTATCTCTGTCGACAGGGGCAAATTTATACAGGATCTTTTCAAAAAAATTTTATGGCCAAAACTTCAAATTTTTTTTTAAAAACTGGAATCAAATTTTTATAATTCCCAAGTCAAATTTGATTCCAGTTTTTAAAAAAAATTTGAATTTGGTTTTTGAGATTTATCATACTCAAATTTGAATATTTGCTGCCTCAAATGTTCCAAATTGCTGTTTTAGTCAATGGGCATACATTTTTAATCAATTTGAATTTGATTGGAATTTTTTCGAGTCGATCATATTAACTCGAGTTTTACAAATTGGATTTTTTTATACATTTTGATTGGTCAAATTTTGAGTTCATGGACGTTTATGGGAGTCTTTAAAAACTCACATGAATTCGAAATTCTACTTTTGACCTCTCCATCATAGGCATGAATGTCAAACAATAGCAACATCAGGAAGTAATGTCTGAGCCTCCTGGAAATATAAGGCCTAGGCATTTATTGTCACCACCAGATGTCTTAGGGACTGGTATCAGCAAAATTCTTTCTACTGAACTGATCCTCAGGGAAGGAAGAGTATCAACCTTGTGGTGCCTTAATGGAGTTGGAGCTCAAAATAAAATAACAAAATATTGTATTTTTCAGGTCTGAACTGGATAAAAAATAGTAGCGATACTTTACATAATGTGAAAGCATTTTACAAAACTGGCCAAATCTGAAAAATAAATTGAAGGTGCAGAATTATGGTTGGTTGGTACTGTTTACCAAAATGTAAATTTACAGAGCTTTCTGCTGCAAAAAAGGGTTTACTGAAAACTAGTTGCAAAAAATATGGAACAGAAACTATATAGCCCATATCTTTGCCGTACATATCTCTATTTATTAAATCTGTTAGTGGAAAGTGTAGATAAACTGGGAAAATATAAAACATCTAGGAAACCTTCTATTATTTTGAACAAATTACATTGAATTGTGAAAGTTTCTTTGTCATTGCATTTATATTCCTGTAGCTTTGTTTTTCCATGCAGCTTGTCTTAGAGCAAAGTGTACCCATCTGATCTATGTCCTGCAGCAGGACAAACAATCAAAGGAGCACTTGCAAATTCATGTTGTGTTCTTTGGCTTTGCTTGAACGGGGTTTGATTTTATTTCCCCATGACATTGCTGCTTGCAATTCCTGCAGCCCTATTGCTGTGAAGTGTGTCAGTCATTCAATACTCAATTCCGCACCGTGTCATTTTACTGCCTGTAATACCATGCTGCTTCAATTGCTTGACTCAAGCTTCTGTCAGCCACTGTTTGAAGTGCTTCATGAAGCCATTTCTTTTGGTATGTCACGCTTCAAAAATATTTGATAAATTAGACACTAGGGGTCAGCAGTTCACAAACTGCGGATAATGCGTAATAAATTGGCATGTTACAGAGAATGTGTAAGTTTTCATGTGATTTCAAATAGGAACTGGGAATCCGAATGCAGTGTTGATTTCCTTTATATACTGAAGTGTACTGTGTGTATTCAAAAAGCCAGTAAATATGTTCATAGCCACAATTTGGTTCAGTAATGTAACTAGAGGGGGGCAGGCCCTGGTACGGGACGTGCAGCCGCCCCACCCCCCTCCGTACATGATTTTCACCACATCTTCAACAGTGCGTGTGCTGCCAGGGGGGCCCTGAAGGGGTGCGGGCCCTGGCCCAATCGCACCCCCTGCTCCCATGGTAGTTCCGCCACTGATTCCGTTTTTGAACATGGAATAGGGACTGAAACAGCATTAGTTCCAATGAATTCCTTGAAGTAAAAAATTTGAATTTGAATCTTCAAATATGCAGATTAGGCAAATTCGACCATCAAATATTCGAATTCGAATAATCGACTATTCGATGGTTGAAGTACTTCCCCTATTCGACCACCTAGTTCACCAGATCCAAGCTGCCGAATTGGGGATCACTATTTTTGATCAAATAAAAAAAATTCGATCTATAAAATCATTTGAATCGATTAATTTGAACAATTAATCGATCGAAATATTTCTATTCGGATATTATGGTAAAATATCGAATTCGAAGGATTTTACTTCACGTGGTCGAATTTCGATTTTTTTTAAATTCGAGATTCGACCAATAGTAAATTTGCCCCATATTCTTCCTTCTATAGTATCTCTGAAATACAGTGGTTATATGATAAATAGAATGGGCAAAAATTTTGTTCACATTTATGACATTTATTATAGGGCAAGGAAAGTGTAAAATAGAATAAGGCTAGAAATGCTGTATTTTGTATACTAAATATAAACATGAACTTACTGCACCACAAGCCTTATCAAACAAATGATTTATGCTTTCAAAGTTGGCCACAGGAGGCTGTCATCTTGTAACTTTGTAATACATCTTTGCAAGACTAGACTACATACACATGCTCAGTGTGGTCTGGGCTTCTTATGGATCGTCATAAATGATCAAAAAACAAAGCTGCTTCAGTTCTGCTGGCTGGTAAGTAAGGCAGGGGCTCCCCCTGCTGTTCATAAGTATGATTGTTTCCCTGCCAGAAGTTAGGGACCGTCTGACAATGCCTATCCACAGCACTAAATGAAGGGAGAATTTCACTGCATACAGTCAGGTTTCTTATAAAAACGGTACACATTTTTTAATTAAAGCATATTCAAACCGGAGAAACCTACCACCTTGCTTATTATGGTGCTAATTTCAGGGTTCTGCCGACTTGCAGCAAAAGAATCACAGGCTAAGGCGGTTTGAACCCAAAACAATTGAAATGTTGTTTAATTTCTGTTGTTGTTGGTGGCAACCAGGCAACATTTTGAATAGTATTATGAAATGCCACTAATCAAAAAGAAAATAAATGAAAACACAAAAAATTGACCAATTGGAAAGTTGCTAAGAATGAAACAATGTATGGTCTGCTGAAAGTTCTTCTAAAGTTGTTAACAGATGTTGCATAGAAAACTACTAATCTACTGTAGTCTACAACATCGGTTTGTCATTTACAGGGATAATTACTATTATTAAATATACTTTAATATGTTCTATGCAACTTTTCAATTTTTGATCTCTTCTGCCTCTGATTTTCAGAGCTTTCAAACGACCCCTGCAGCTAAAAAGGTACCATTGTATTGTGGTTGTTGCTTTTCATTGTTAGTTTTACTTACTAATTTCCCTGTTCAGGTCCTCTCATATTCATCTTCCAGTCTCTCAGACTACAGTCTGGTTCCTAGGGCAAATTGGGCCTGAAATTTCAAACAAAACATCTACTAACAAAAAAAGTTAATATTTACAAAAACTACAAAAAATTAAGGCCAATTGTTGCAGAATGTGGTTGCCTCCATCATACTAAAAGTTAATTTAAAGGCAAACTATCTTTACAGGGGCATTGTATACTGAGACACACCTTTTATTAAAAAAAAAACAACACAATGAGGACTTTTGTTAAAGTTATTCTGATAATCCTTTTAAATAAAAAATCTAATGTTCCCAACCTTTTGTGAAATTATAATGACTAATGAATATTTTATTTTATTTTTCACTGAACTCACTCTCCCACTATAAACAGAACTAATTGAATGGTGAGCTCTGATTAAACAACCCAATCCATTCCCTAAGCTGCAGACTTTGTAATAAGGAAAAGTGTATTATACATACAGTATGGCTTATTATACATCTGTAAATGGGAAAACTGTTTTATCAACTGCTCTTCTGAAAACAGCAACTCCACAGAACGGTAAATTGAAAAGTGAAAAGTAAGTTCAGTAGAAGCCCTTTTCATTGAGCTCATAAAGAAAAATCCAGTACCATGTTCTAATGATGGGCGAATCTACCCCGTTTCGCTTCGCTGGAAATTCGCGAATTGCCGGAAAGATTAGCGAAATGAGTCATGGCACATTTTTGACGTGCGTTGCCTTCGTCGTGTCCTTTGTGTTGCGCCGTTTTCGTTGCGCCGTTTTCGTTGCGTCGTGTCGTTTTTGATGCACGTCGAGTTGTTTTCGACGCGCGTTGCGTCAAAAACGGCGCGCAACTCTTTTTTTTTTACGCCAGCTAATTTTCGCCAGCCAAATTTTCGCTGGCGTTTCATGAATTTATTCGCCGGCGGCGCATCGCGGGAATTCACCATGAATTCGCCCCTGGCGAATAAATTTGCCCATCACTACCATGTTCTTTTAATCTCCACTAACACATTTAATATACTGTATCCATAGACAAAAGCATGCATCCATGAATGGCTGTAGGTCTCACTTTACATCAGTGGCGTAACTATCGGGGGGGGGGGTTTGGGCCAGGGCCCGCACCACCTTAGGGCTCCCCTGTAGCTCGCAAGCCACTGAATCCGGGCTGATAATCGCGTATGGAGGGGACGGGGGGCCCGGCTGTGCATCCCGCACCAGGGCCTACCCCACTTTAGTTATGTTACTGCTTTACATAGCAGATATGGGTCATAACTGCAGATACGCAGAACTTAACCTTCCTTTTACCAGTTTAGTTTTAAAGAACATTTGCTTTTTGACAGGATCAGTGACCTCCATCTGAAAGCTGGGAAGAGTCAGAAGAAGAAGGAAAATAATTCTAAAACCATAAAAAATTGTGTCAATTGAAAAGTTACTTAGAATTAATCATTCTATAACCCACTAAAAGTTAATTGAAAGGTGCATCCCCTTTTAAACGGGATTTAAATGCTACATAAAACTGTTCATGTTACCTTGCATTTGTAATTAAGTTTGAGCCACTGTCTTTGAAGAGCTATTGGACACAGTGAGGATGATTTATGACCTTTGAAAAGTATTGGAAGTCCTGGGATTGTTGTCATAATGGGAGAGGAATGAGGTTAGTCGCTTGTAGACTCAAGTAGTTTAGAGATGAAAGGTAGCAGAGACATAGGTCAGAGATTGTCAAAATTGGAGGGATCAAGAAAGGGTTTTTTCAGAATGGGGGTGACGAGCATGTTTTAGTTGAGACGGAAATAGTCCAGTTGAGAACGAGAGATTAAATCAGTGGTCCTCAAACTTGGCCCTCCAGCTGTTAAGGAACTACAAGTCCCACAATGCAATGATGATGTCTGACAGCCACAGTCAGGCAAATGCATTGTGGGACTTGTAGTTCCTTAACAGCTGGAGGGCCAAGTTTGAGGACCTCTGGATTAAATATATGAGTTAAGACTTTGATTAGACAAGGATTGGTATTGAGGAGGAGTTTTGAAGGAATAGGATCAAGCGGGCAGGTGGTAAGGTGAGAAGAGGCCAAAAGTTTTGAGACTTCCTCATCAGTAACAGGGGTGAAGGAGCACAGGAGAGACTGGGGAGTGTGGATGGAGAGTGGTGGAAGCCTAGGGGGTTTGAGTAGTGTAATGTCCCTTCTGATAGTGTCTTTAGGGGTTATGTAATAAAAGGCACTAAGTTTGCCCAAGGGCAGTAACCTATAGCAACCAATCAGCAGGTAGCATTCATTAGTCACCTGTTTAAATACAAGCATCTTATTGGTTGCCATGTGTTACTGCCCCTGGGCAACCGTAGTGCCTTATATTACATATAGGGGTTAATGTCTTAAGCAGAGACAGATGGGCATGGTGGGGGTGGAGAAGGGGAAAGGAGAGTGTTAAAGGTGGAGAAAAGTTGTGCCGGTTTTTTGGAAAGGTAGTTAATGAGTGAAATAAAGTATGTTTGTTTGGCTTGGGAAAGACTGGTGTTTTAGGAACGCAGGGCAGATTTGTAGCTCCAGCAGGATTTGCTCCAGCAATGCTCAAGTCCACTTGAGTGTCTTTGGGTTGCTTTAGTATGAGCAGTGTGCCCAGGTTGAAGTGGTTTGAGTCTAGAACGTTTAGTTTTTACAGGAACAAGCTTATTAAGGGCAGGGGTGAATGTACTGTAGTAGACAGAGGTAGCCACATTAGAACACGAGATATCTGAGATATTATGCCAATGTCTTATATAACTGCCATTTCTAAGCACTTGTGAAATATTAGTACTCGTGCCATGCCCGAAGACACGAGTGCCAGCTCCAATACTGGGCCTGAATTTTTATGTAGCTGATTAGAAAAAACAGAGCCTAATTGACAAATTAATCAATTTACCAGCTATCAAAGGGATGAATTTTACAGACACCAGAACCCAGTTTGGGGCTATAAAAATATCTTTTGTTCACTGAGGAGTGGATGCAGATGTGTGTTTGCGATATTTATCAGAAGCACTAAGGCACAGTAGGTCTAACAGACAAAGTTATTGGGGTTAACAAATACTAGCAGTGTATGGATAAACAGAATTACCAGAATAAGCAGTTGCAATAGAATGGTGTCTATAGCAGTGTATGGATAACATACCTTACAACTGTCCCTTTTTTGGAGGAACAGTCCCTCTTTTGATAGCTCAACCCACAGTCCCTCATTTGTACTGGAAAGTCCTTCTTTTCTCTGCACTCCACAGCCAGAAAAAGAAACAAAGTTTCTAACTTAATTGGCTTTTAGCAGAGAGTCCAGAACAGCAAAAAGGTGCAACTAAGATACTTTGTAACAATTTTGAGATAAGAAAATAAGGAATTGTAACAATTTAGATAAGGAGAAATATTTTCAGACATGCCAAATTTTGTAAAATGAACATGGTAATTAGGGGGTGTGGTCACAAAAATGGGCATGGTCAAACAATTAAGCCACTCTACAAGAAAAAAAAATGTGTCCCTCTTTTTGCTTCCAAAATGTTGGGAGGTATGGGATAAGCAGAATTACCAGAATAAGCAGTTGCAGTAGAATGGTGTCTATAGCAGTGTATGGATAAGCAGGAATGAGAAGAGATAGGAGTTAGTTCCATGGAACTGCCTTGTTTAACTGCCATTTCTAAACACATATTAGCACTTAGGTAATGTTAGCACTCATGCCATGCCCCCAGACATGATAATAATACAAGATGGCTTAAAATACAAAATAGTATTGGGATAGAATTTATATTTTTGTATCAAAAATTCCTAATAAATAAAAATATAGTATTTTAAAACCTTCGAATAACAAAATTACATCTAAGGAAAAATTCCCTGGGGCAGTACCAGCATCAACCCAATGAAGGAACATAATATATACATAAACAATAAGATTGTTCTGCAGTGGGGAGCTACGGTAGCATTCACTATATTCCAATTAAAACCATGGTAATGTAAAGCATTCAACCATGATAACCTAATGCTTAGTGTTATATCCTCAGGAAAACATTAAAAGTATGAATAAATCTGCCCCTAAGCTAATTGAGGGATATTTCAGGGGGGGGGGGTGAGGGTAACTAAAGGTTATGTAGAAGAGCAACATGGATGTTGCATAGTGTTAGTAACAGTGTTAAAATTTCCTGAGGAAAACAGTTCACGTTGCCGGCAGATTTTTATATACTCCCAACGAATGCTGCTTCACTACATCTGGATTTCTGTCACTTAATGTGCTCTGTATAGCTGATAATAGCTTCATAGTCTAATTTTCTGGCCATAGCCTAAATAATGTGACACTTAGGGAGTTATTTGACAAATGAATTGATATCCTCACATCAGCATGCCACTGGGATATTTATTCAATAGCAATATCATTTGTGACAGATGGAAGTGATGAACAAAACATGTATGCTTACATGAATTAATTATTGCATGGCACAAACAGCTGGGATTGGTGGTCTACCCTGAAAAAGGGATTGGAGTATATATGACTGATCACACACAAACAGGCAACTATACATATAAAGAGATGGATCCTTTAAAGTACTGCTTCTTTAAAGGGGGCATACATTTTTCATAGTGGTGCACTTCTCAGATGTTGATCTAATGCAAAGCCCAGCATTTTCCAGTGTATCATCATGTTTACAGCATGATGGTAGCTGTTGTTCAGCACTTATATAAATGGATTCTTAAAGTGACATTGTACAATATTTGTTTACCAAGCACTCCAGGGCTAGTAACCCAACTGGCGCAGAAGGACTGAGAATCTTGCCTGCTTTGTTTACATGCGACTCTGTGTCCATGGTTTTGTACATTTGTTTCTGAGCCTTCACTGGATCTCTCTCAACCTCCAACAAAGCCCACATTTGTGCTAATGCATTAACCCAGGCAACAAATATTCTTCATTTTTCTTCATTATTCTTCCTGCAGCTAGTTGAGATGGTAGTAGCTATTTTTCAGCCAGGGAAAGTGCTCATAGCTTCACCTGCACAAAAAGTGGGCACAAAAAATTGCAAGCACATTAAATAGGGAATTGTGCCCATACTTCTTCCTTGCATATACTTGAAGTCAGCCATTGTGCCTGCCCAGCTTGCTCTGATGAATTATGAGCACATATTGAGGCAAGGGAAGGAACTCTTGCATTACTACCTGAACATGTAGGTATTTCCAGGGTTCTACTAAAGAGTTGTGTCAATTGGCATCACTAGCACCAATGAATCATGCCCATATGCTATTACTTATGCAATGTGCATTGGTAAGCCAGAGGTGATGCTATGCCATAACTTACACCTGATTCACAAAAATGTGCAATGTAAATAAAATGTATTTACAGCAATGCTTGCAAATGTTTCAGCTGCAATGTTGCTGGAATTATGGGGAAAATCACTGCATTGTGCTAAAAAAACTATTTGTATTGAATCAGAAAAGTGATCTTTTTATCTTCATTCATTGAGTCTTATGTATCCTAAGAGTAGAGGTCTCCAACCTTGTTTACTCCTGAGTCACATTGAAATAAAGTTCCTTTGGATGCTAAATAAGGACAGTGATCAGTGGCATACATACGTGGTGCTACCCCAAAAACTATGTAGTGTAGCTGAGCAAACACAAGAACCCATACCCACTGTCTTCCTGCCTTCAAACTTGCCTCTCAGCTATCTTACATGAGAACAAGTAAGACTATAGAAGGACAACTATAGAGGTAGCAGATCCCTACCCATTTGCCCACCCCTCCAACAGTGAAGTTGGCTTTCTCTATAGCTATGGCACTAGCTGTCTAGCCCATATAAACTACCAGCCTGCAGTATCCTGTGTTTGGTAGCAAATAGTGTGTTGTTCTAAATCCAAGGCTTGCTTCCAAACCAGGCATATAAAATGAACATCTGACTTGAAGCCACTTGGAGCACCATCCAATACATTGGCAAACAATATGTAGCAAAGTTATTCTGCAAGAAGTTTAGCAGGTCAAGCTTCCATGTGGTTGTAGCACCCCCACACCATCCTTTTTAAATGGTGGTCTTTTGCCTTTTATAATGGGTGTTTGACAGGGCAGTCTCTCTCCTTTAAAAGCCACAGGTAGAGGAGGATTAATCCTGTAATAATAATGCTATGGTCTAGGAATCTCTTTCATAAAAAAGCTAATGGCACGGGAGGACCAATGTCAAGATCAGGACAGGAAACACTTATCCCAAGGGGGCGGCAGCCTATGAAATTTATGACTGGAAGTTAATAGTTAGGACCACCATAAGGGGTTTACCTTGACTTGGTTTTGTGGTTTACCATTTTATGATCACAAATTTGTAACTTAAACCCCTGTTTGTGTAAATGCATGCACTTGCATAGATACTCATTTTCTCATGAAACAGGGGACCAGGGAATATGCATTTGTATGAAAACAACATGTTGCCCACTAGCCACCGGTTAAAAACCACTACCCTAGACTGTCTACTGTTTCCTAAATAAGAACGTAAATTCACCTTCTGTCATAAACAGATTCCTGCAAAACTCAATCACTTACATCGACAGTGTGCAGTTTAATTAAAGGACTATGTACTTATTTAACTTAGTTCTTTTTTCAGCCTTATTTAATATGTAATGATATAATACTGTTGCATGATGTGACTATCACAGGATATTAATTTACTAGTCAAAGACCCAGATAATTTATTAACATACTGTACTCAGGACATATATATTAACCGCCAGTGACAGAAGTATTATGTTCCTTATTACACATGTGCTCTACATAAATACACAAACACACATCCAGTTGAAATAATTGAACACAACCAGACTTCATGAACGCTGTATATTTGCCACACTGAGCATATAGCAATGTTAAATGAAACAGGGAAATAATGTTCTCCCAGGGTAATGGGTGCTGAACTAGACAAGACTCATTTTTCAAATCATGTCATCTAAGGTATGAATAAACACTATCATCTGGAATGAGGCTGGATCTATCTCAGCTGTTATCATTTGCCTTTTCAGCTTTATTTGTGTTGACTTGTACAGTCTAAAAAGATACAGTCCATGGGTCTCAGCATCAGCCAGAGTGATAATATATAGCACGTTATACTGTGGGTGACAGGTTCTGTTCCTCTCGCTAGTGTATGAAAGAAAAGCATCGCTTTCCGTCATTTCAAATAGTCTGACAGAATAAAGACTCTTGCGGAGGGACATCACAGACCCTGTCTATTACAATTTTATTTGATAAATCAGGGGATTCTTGGGTGTCCTGCTCAGGGAATCAGTGTCATTCAAGCCCTTGCAGTCTCTTTAGAATGACCAGATTTCGAGTTCCTCTTATTTATGCTTGTCATTCATAAGATATTTAATATGTAGACTTGTTTCAAAGGGCATAATAACTATATTTATAATATGCTAATTCCAATTTTTAAACAAAGCCACAAGAACGTTCAGGCTAAAACTGGTATTGTGCTTATTGATGCTTTTCTTTGGAGTTAGTCCAAACAGTCTTCTTGCACTTGCATTTACATTAAGAACCCTAAAGGTACCACCATCCTGATCATGGTATAAATTCTAAGGTTCCCACAGTGGGTGGTGTCAATAAGCTCAGCAAACGTGTGCTAAAAGAATACCATGGTAAAGTAATTTCAACTACAATGGCTGATGCAATGTTGTTAGTCACAAATAGTGATGAACGAATCTGTCTGGAATGCATTAAAGTCATTAGCCATTTTTACTCATGCAACCAATTTTTACCCACGCAACAATTTTTCTCACTCCTATTGTATTAAAGTAAATGGGTGTTTTTTCTTATGGCGGCTTTTTTGTCCTAATACATTAAAGTCATTGGGTGCTTTTTCTTATGGTGACTTTTTTGTCCTAATGCATTAAGTCAATGGGCGGCTTTTCTTGAGACGTCCTGAATTTTGCAGCAAATTTATGGTTGGCGAATAAATTCGCTCATCACAAATTTGTTACCAAACATGTGTTTGTTTAATATAAACCCATCAGGCTTAATTGCGGCAGACTCTACCCCCTTTGGAGCCTCAGTTACACTCAACTTAAGGGGGAACTGCATCATGGGTAAAAAGGATTTGCATCTGAAATTGCACTAAATGACTAGTGATGGGAGAATCTATGGTGTTTCGCTTCGCTGAATAATTCTAAAATTTTCTGCTAAATTTGCAAAACGATGAAGATTCGCACCGCGATTTTGACGTCGGTGTGTACTTCCTTTTTGACTAGCGACAGTATTTTTTTGACGCGCACTGCAAGATCATAAAACCAATCTTCTATGGGTGTTTTGTTTGTGCCACCTTTTTCCAGCTTTGGGGCTACCAATAAAACATTTCCCTTACTTTCAAGCTTTGTAGACTGTGATGATAAATGCATATGGCATCTTTTGGTTTGTGTTTAAATATGCTGAATAGCATTGGAGTCAATGAGAAGACCAATTACCATGTGTGTTTCACTTATTACACTGCTTCACACATGCCCTGCATTGTTAGAGGACTCCTATCTTTTTAAAAGAAAATGAAAAAGGAATATTTTCATATATACAGATGCAGCCACTTGAATTTGTGAGTTACATGTGTCATGACTCAGGGTTAATTGAAGAAACTGTGTTATCTAAAGTTATCTTAACTCATTTAATGTATTTAACCTTTTCATTAGCATACCAAAGCACCATTGTTTTCAATGGTGAACTCTTTAATTGGATGGGATGCTGTGACACAATATTCTGTGCTAAGTGGGACAAATGGATAGATGAGTTAAATTATTCTGTGTCAAATGCACAATCCAAAGTGGCTTCATCTCTATATTTATTCTTAAAAGTATTTTTCACTGCAAAGATTGGGCTGTTTTGAAGTTCCCCTTGGCTAGTTTTGGGCTGGTTTTGTAGCTGACTTTGGCTGGTTTTGAAAAGTGCACCTGACAACCCTGTTGTCACCTTTTTTTCAGCTTTGGACAGGCCCGGACTGGCAATCTGTAGGTTCTGGCAAGTGCCAGAGGGGCTGCTATCAGGTGCCATAGAAAGTCACTATTTATTGGGCTGATGGAGCCTGTTTGGCCCTCTGTGTCATTTGAATGCCAGGGCGTATTTTCACTCCCAGACCAGACATGGCTTTGGGGCTACCACTAAAATATTTTCCCTTTCTTTTAAACTTTGTATAAATGAATATATGGCATGTTTTGCTTTGGAGTCAATGGGAAGAGCAATTCACACTTATGTTTCACTCAGTTACTGCAACACACACATGCACTCCTTTACACAGTGTTAGAGCACTCCTATCATTTCAAAAGAAAAAAAGTGCTAATATTTTGCCAGTTTCTGAAAAACATCTGTACTCTTTTTACATTACCTCTGGTTGACTGGTGGTAATCTACTACTACTCTCAGTCTATATTGCTGTTGAACTAAAAAAGTACCATCTATAGTTTATATATTATTAATAGCTTACTAAAACAGGCTCAACTATGAATAATTCATCTGAACACATAATATCAGGGTGCTGTGTATTCCCACATTATGATCAATAAATCATATTTTTATGCCAATGAACCATATATTTATGTCTAAATGTAAGTAGTCATAATTGTGTTATATTATCCAAACTTCAAGTACCATATGAGTAGCAGTTAAATGAAAAATAGTATACAGATTTTGACAAAAGTTTGCAATTACATTTTTATTGCAAATGCAATATTAAATGAAAGCACAATGTTGCTATTTTACAAAAAAATAAAATATAATAAAATTAGATTGCAGGAGAGGGAGGAGGAGGGTTCTCCCTCCTGCTGTGCAGCAGGTCCTTCAGCTACCTGCTGCACTAGGCCAGGTAGGAGGTCAAGGAGCTGTTAGTGCTGCTGCTGTGCTTCTGTTTGTGTAGCAGCATCTGCTGCTGCTATGACCTCTTCCTCATGGAGACGGTGGTAGAGATGATGGTGGTATTGCAGCCGCAGCAGGTTCTGCTGCCTCCTCCTCTCTACCATCATCGGCTGCATTGGCCTCTTCTGTGGCCCCTCCTTCATCTGGATCTTGGATCCACTCCGCTGGCAATCAAATAATTTCCTTTTGAGTAATACAGCACTTGTATTTGTACAGTACAAATTTTACAGACTGAGGTGTTGTGTAACTACAAGAAAAACATAATTAATAAAGATGCCAAGTATGGGATGGGCAAAACCATTAAAGAGGTTGTTCACCTTTGAGATAACTTTCAGTATGGTGTAGAGAAGGATATTTTGAGACAATTGCAATTGGTTTTCATTTTTTAATATTTGTGGTTTTTTATTATTTAGCTTTTTATTTAGCAGTTCTTCAATTCGCATTTTAATCAATCTGGTAACTAGGACCCAAATTCCCCTAGCAACCATGCCTTGATTTGAATAGGAGTCTGGTATATGAATAGGAGAGGGCCTGAATAGAAGGATCAGTAATAAAAAGTAACAATAACAATACATTTGTAGCCTTAAAGAGCTTTTGTGTTTTACAAGGGGACAGTGATGCCCATTTGAAAGCTGTAAAGAACCAGAAGAAAAAGACAAACTATAAAACTTTAAAAAATAAATAAAGAAAACCAATTAAAAAGTTGATTGGAATTGGCTTTGCATTTGAGTTTCTCCATTTGACATCTCATTTACTTGTTATCTAACTTGTCTGCAAGACAGTTAAAGCCAACTGGTCCAATCCTAATTAAAGTATTCACTTAAATATGTTTTTGCTGTAAAATAGCAAATCATTATAAAACAAGTTGTGACTTTATTGTAATAAACAAGAGAATTCTATTTTATCTTTTTAAATAACTCTACCTTCCAGCTCCTCTTGCACTTCCTCTACTAGTGTTTTGTGCCTCCTTTTTAGGTCACTCCAGATTCACTGGAGGCTCCGGAGAGGCATCAAAGTGCCTGCGCAGCCTGTACCTCAGCTGCTGCATGACACTCTGGTGGAGTGCCTGGATTCCTTGTGTACCAGGAGGAATATTGTCATATCCCTCCTGGTAGAGGTACCTGATGAGGTACCTGAGCTCCTCCCTTGTCATATTACCAGATAATGCCATGGAACTCCTACAAGTGGGTAAGGCAATGGGTATTTATATAGGTGACGCCCATCTTTTATGCGCAACGCTGAATTTCACTGCAACAGCGCCGAAATCAATGAATTGACTACTGTTACACTAAAATACATAGATTTTTTTTTCAAAATTTTAATTTCAATGTCACTATATTTACTAACCATGCAGCAATATTAGAAGTAGCATTATTAGAATTAAAGTTGTAATTAGATAAAAAGGTAGACCTGAAGCCTAAAAAATTACACAGAAAATGTGGCATTATTGGAAGCCAAATAATGTTTAGTAGCCTTGGCAGACCCCGTACAGAAGAAATTGGACAAGCTTCTGGAAGTAGTAGCACCAACGTAGAATTTAAATTACACTTAGAAGAGGTAGGCCTGAAGCACAAAAAAATCGACACAGAAAATACGGCATTATTGGAAGCCAGTCTTGGCGACCCAACTCAGAAGAAATTAGACAAGCTTATAGAATCATGTAGAATTAAAATTACACTTATAAGAGGTAGTCCTCAAGGATAAAACATTACACATAAGAACATGTGGCATTATTCGAAGCCACCTAATTTTTTGAAGCCTTGGGAGACCCCACTCAGAAGAAATTAGACAACTATGCGGCACATAATTTGATGAATCTGCCATTGAATTGAGTGTACCAAAAATCCATTATATTGTTTTAGTTGCACATTTCACATAATGCAAACCTTCAATACAAGTATAATATAACACAACACTAGCATTAGAAAAATTGTGGACAATGTAGCAGTAGTATCTGCTATAGCAGTAGGAGCCTTGATAGGCAGACAGTGCAACACAGTAGCAGAACTACTAGGGCTAGTAGCAGGCTTCAGCAGAAGCAGCAGCAACAGCAAGGGCAGCAGGTGCAGACAGATGGTGAATACGAGAGAGCAGGCTACATCTGTGAGGGGGAGAGGAGGCTAGTCTCTGCTGTCTGCAATGGGCACTTGGATATCCCCGCTTACCCAGGCCTCATTCATTTTTATGAATGTCAGCGTATCCGTTTCTCAGTGACCACCCCACCTGCGGCACTGAAGACGTGCTCTCACAGGACACTGGCAGGGGGGCAGCCAGCACCTTCAGAGCGTACTGTGCCAGTTCTGGCCACTGGTCGAGCCTGGATACCCAAAACTACATGGGGTCAACATCAGGGTGAATGGCGTCCTGCATGCTGACTGACCCCATGTAGTCAGCCACCATATGCTCCACCCGCTGCTGGTGGTGACTTTGGGTACTGACTGCCCGTTGAGGCTTGTAAAAGTGCTTCCACACACCCGTGAGATCTCTGTATTTGCAGCTGCTGCTATGCTCTGCTGGGTATGTGGAGTAGTGGAGGCATGAGACAGGGTGAAGGCCTCCACTACTTTTGAGCACAGAGTCCTCTTCAATTGACCCACCCTTCTCTCTCTCTGGCTGGGTACAAGGAACTCACCCAACTTTCCCTTGTACCATGGGTCAAGCAAAGTCTTTGATGGAAAAGACCCGGGGATCACTCTGGAGGCAAGTCTACATATGGGCAGCCATGTAAAAGAGGTGCCCATAACCAACCTATTCTTGCCTTTCCTCCAGAAGCAGCAGGTCATCTGGCTCGATCTGCCCCTGCTCTGTACCCTCCCAGCTGCGGACAATTGTTGAGTTGGTTGGGTGGCGTGTGCCCTGCTCCCCATGCTGCACAGGCACCCAGTCCTCCTATCTCTCATCCTCCTCAGCGTGCACCATCTCCTCTTCATCCTGCCTCCCAGCCCCTTCTGCCTGCCTAGGGGGCCTACTCTCCTCCTTCTCAGGCACATCACCTTCCTCTAGCAGGCCATCCAACGTGCGCTTGAGGAGGAACACCAGGGGTATCACATCGCTAACAAAGCGGGTGGCCTGCTCAAAGGGGAAAAGTACTCGGCAGAGCTGCCTCATCTGCTGCCACTGCTCTGCGCTGAAGTATTATTATTATTAACATGTATTTCTATAGCGCCAACTTGTTTCGTGGCACCCTAAATCTGCCCCCTGTGTACCCCTGGCACTGTGCTCCAGCAGATAATTACTGACCACCCAGCACTGCTCCACCATGTGCAGGGTGGAATTCCAGTGTGTTGGCAGATCACAGATTATGCTGCTGCTGCATCCATGCCGGGCTGGCGGTGGGGGACATGCAAAAAATAGCCACATACCCTACATACCTTCTCCAGCATGTCACCCAACCCTTTGTAGCTCTTGAGGAAGTGCTGCACCACACAGTTAAGGACATGTGCAAAGCAAGGCATGTGGGTCAGATGGCCTAGGTGGATGGCAGCCAGCAGGTTGTGACCGTTGTTGCAAACAATGTTACCTGCTTGGAGCTGACGGGGAGTGAACCACCTCTGCAACTGAGTCTGGAAGGCGGCCATGAGCTCAGGTGCATTATGACTCCTCTCACCTAGGGAAAGGAGTTGCAGCACAGCCTGACATCGCTTGTGCTGCACTGTGGAGTAACTGCAGGTATGCTTCAGGGGTGGCTCATCCATAGAGGAGGAGGAGGAAGTGGGCATATGGGGTTTGCCCTGTACCCCACGGGGAGGCACCTGTAGCACAAGTGGAGCGCCCCTGCTTGCACCCTCCCCAGCACTCATCACGGTGACCCAGTGTGCAGTGTAGGATATGTACCTCCCCTGCCTGCTGGTCCACGTGTCAGTGGTGCAGTCGGAATGGGGCTGCTTCTGCACTGCCAGAAGTTTTGCCAGGGATACCTTGAGCCTCTTGCGGGAGAGGAACTGGGGGAGGGAAACCAGGAGGACAGGGGCTGAATTGAAGTGGAGGCTGCAGAAGAGGCTGAGCTCCACAGTGAGCCTCGGAATCCTCTTCCCTTGCTGCAGGGTCTGGGGAGCTAGCACCTCTTCCCTGAGGAATGGGAGGAGGTACAGTAGACAGGAAGCACAACTGCCCCCCAGTGCCTTGCCACTTTGGTGCTGCTCCCACATCATCCTGTGATGACGTTTCTTGTAGGAACTTAAATCCAACATTCCCATATGTGACCTTGCCTGCCCTCTTCAAACCTTCTGGCGGCAGAGCTGGCACACTGCTACCATCTGGTCCTCTGCCTGGCACGTGGAGGGCTGGGGATGGTCCCCACTTGTACGCCCATAGGCTTTGGACCGAGGTGCAGTGCTGCCCTGTTGCCTGCCCCCCCCTAGCAGTGGTTGGTGGAGCCGGCTCTTCATCCTCGTCATCATCAACAACATACTGTTTCCCCCCTGAACTGCTGCTGTTATCCTCCTGAGCCGGTTCCCAGGGTCTATCCCTGTCATCGCCCTCCCCAGACCAGACCCTGCCTCATACATGGAATCCATTCCCACATCCAGCATGCTGGTGTCTGACCCCACACCAGCAGCCTGCTACCCTGCCATTAAGGGACCCTGCCCAATATCCCCTACCGATGTGGGCTGTGCCATGACCTCCTCCTCCTCTTCATCAGACATGAATGCCCCCCATCCCTGCCTGATCATCAAAAAGATCCTGGGTGTCTGGGCCCAAGTCCACCTCAGGATCAAATAATGGGAGGGATGGAGTGTCCCCCAGCTCAGAGATAGCAGGTGATGCCACCTCCTGCCACTGGTGCCCGCTGCAGACGAGGTAGCCTGGGTCAGCCAGTCTACCACCACCTCTGGCTGCTGTGAGCGTATGGGTTGCAAAGCAGTGGCAAAAAAATCTGGCACAGTCCTCCTTGTGCCAGTTGACCCCCTGCGATCCAGAGCCACCTGCTGCTGTGGCACTTGCTGCTGCTGCTGTTGTTGCTGCTGTGATAGCAGCTGCTGTGATTGCAGCTGGTATTTCACTACAGTGCCCGAACTGGACATAGTACGTAGGCTGGGCTGTTATGGGGTTGGATGCCCATGGCCAGCACCACGGCCTCTTCCTCTGCCCCCCCTACCCTTCTTCCCACCACCCACCCAGACCCCTCCCCCCTCTCCCACAGCCCATCATATTGGGCACAACTAAACTTAAATGGATATTTAGAGGAAGGAAAGGAGAAAAAAAATAAAACCCACAACTAAATCCCCTCAGCACAAGTGTGTACCCACAAAGGAATACACACACACAAGCACAGACAAAGACAGTTAGCCTTAACAAGGGCTATTGGGTGATGAACAGGCAAGCAGAAGAGGGAAAACAGTAAACTGAAATCCACAACCTCCACTTGCACTGACTCAGAGGAAAAAAAGCTCACTAAACTAACTCCACTAGCTGAATAAAACTCTGTCAAACCTGCTCTCTCTAACCTACCAAAAACACACTGAGTAATGGCTGCCTCTGCAACTCCTTATATAGACAGCTCACATCTGATTGGCTGCTGTTGCTGAAGTTCCGTTTTTCGCGCATCCTTTTTCGAACACACACGCCTTCAGTGGTGAACTCAATGCACTTTGGAAAATTCGACCACGCTGCGAATTTTTGCTACGGTTTCGTGAAAAAAATTGCCCACGGTGAAACACACAAATTTGCTGCGAATCTGACCATGGAGAATTTTTTTTGGCCATCACTATAAAGACCCTTTATATTGTAATAGATGTAATAAAGGAAGAAGACTGAATAAACTTTTTAAAACTTCCCCCTATGTCTTTAGTTATTTTCCATTATATTTTCTCTTTAAACCATTTTCACCCAGACAGTCCTCCGTCATGCTCCATGATATAATGACAAATCGTCTGAAGCCATTGCGGTGGATTCCTACCTTCTGATCTTTTGTGATGGCACAGTTTGCATAATGTATTTGTGCATGGGATATTGCACTGCATAGCTAAACATAGTAATAATACAACTTACATTGTAAATAATCATAGAAAGAAATTTAGCCATTGGCAAACTCTTATATAATTAACTGTTCACAATTAATTAACTGTATTCTGCTTTGGTAACTAATGTGCCAATTAACAGTACATTCCTTTAGATACTAACATAAAAATCCATTGGTTAAAAAGATATATCAATAATAGGATATTTACAATAAGTCACAGCCTTTCACTCATACGGAGTAAACTAATTACACAGACTGGGGGCCTATCTCAATAAATGAAGCACTGGTTAATTACCCTATTCTGAATGTAACACATTAACCATTGTTCCTTGATTAGACAGACACCATAAAAGATAAGGGGGTTAGCTTTTGCTAGATAACTGCTATCGTAAGAATCTCTTGGGCTGGAAACGTTGATATATCAGTGAAGCAGAACATTTGTTGTCTACTCTAAGCAATTAGAAGACTGTCCGTAGGTACCATGTTATTATAGAAATGTGGGGTAAAGTTTGAATGAGTGAGCTCCAAACTATTCGAAGGGCCTACCCCCTGGTCCCAGGCATCCCATATGATAGATCCCATACTTAAGTACCCTGGAATATGTCTTCCAATATTCCACATCTAAAGTGGTTCCAAGTATACCTGTTACCTAACCGCAACATATCCTCAATCAAGATGAATGTCCTATTAGTACCCCGGCTCCAAAGGGCTTCTTATTTTGTTAAATTTTCTAGGAGTAACAAATAGAAATAAAGATGCAATCATGACTTTTGTGTTTTTCCTCCATTCATTCAGATGCTAGTTAAAGCTATAATATCTGCTCCAGAATGATTTGAGGCATAGACATATTTGGCCACCATTTCTCAGCAAAACTTAGGCAATTATGGCTCGCTGATCATCTGTGAACATTGTACCCTCTGTTGTTTTTGCAATTCCAAGAGCTGTGATTAATGGCTTGCTATGCAGTATTGGAACAATAGTAGTTTCTTTTACCGCACACCTCCTTCCACTAGTTTGCGTGGTGGTGCTGGTCCTCCGTTGACCTGGCCAGGTCTCTTAGCTGCTTTGTAGTTAGAAAAACGGTCCGCACACACCAGTATTGCAGTCGGGGATTGTGCCCCTTTTATTAATGCCACCAATTATCAACGTTTCGGGGGGAACACAGCCTCCCTTCTTCAGGATAAATTCACAAAGTGCACAGTGCACACTATTTAATATTTTATTCAATCACCCTTTTTCCTTCACAGATGAAGTGTCACGATAGCCCAATTTTACATGAGAAGTGCTATGATATTCAAATTGTTTGAGCTAAAGTTAACGCAACCAGGGGCAGTGAGTAAAAAATGTTTTTTTAAATATGATTTTCACTGATGTACATTGGACTTTAATGGACTCAATGGGTTAATTGTATAATTACACTAATGAGATGGGGCTTAGGTGAGATGGGAGGGGTTAAGGGTATAAAAATACAGCACTGTGCACTTTGTGAATTTATCCTGAAGAAGGGAGGCTGTGTTCCCCACGAAACGTTGATAATTGTTGGCATTAATAAAAGGGGCACAATTCCCTGACTGCAATACTGGTGTGTGCGGACCGTTTTTCTAACTACAAAGTTGCTATGCAGTATGTCATTAAGCAATATCTATTGCTATAGGTTTTCCCTCTGAAAACATTATTCAAGCATTATGCTTGCACAACAGTGCATTGTATAAGAGGGTATCCTGGAATTCATGTTCTTTCTTTCTAACTACACAGAAAAAAAATAATGATACCTTGTTCAGCAAGAAGTAGATCAGTGGGACATGTATTCCCTGCAGATATGTAGGTATGACTATGCTCTCCAAAATACTTGGGAACCTAGGATTTATTCGGTCATTTTGAAAATTGTGTCTTAGGGCTGTTGTACCTGATCCCATTTTACAATTACAAGAGGCAATGGCTGATGCCAGCACTGGTGATAAGGAACAGGAAACACTCTGAAATGCATATTTCAAAGTTCATGGGTAATCACATCTTGACAGCACCAGCATTTACAGAACATTTCTCATTTGAAGGGAAACAAATGCAGATGGAGAAGTGTTTTCCTTGGTTTTCATCAGAATTTCTCCAGCCGTCATGCAAGTGTGTTAAGTTGGACAATAAATTGGTGCAACTTGGTGAGAAATTCTGTAAATGAGATCACTAATTCCCCCATAATAGAATAATTTGCCATCAACCATGCACTGGCCAATAGTCAGCCACTGTGTGTGTGTCAAATGTGGTCAAAAATGATCCAGCACAGCTGAGAGGGTCATTATTTCAAATAGTAAGTAGTGGGTACAGCCTTAAGACAATATAAAACATTTTAATGATCAAGGAATGTCTTAGGCTGAAGTAGATGCATGACATATGACTGAGCAGTAAAGGTGCACAGGAGATGGGATGATTCAAGAAATCAAATCTGAATAGTGAGATGTTTCTGGTAAGCATTTTATTGAAATATAAAGGTTGTAAAGCATACAAATAACATAGCAGAGGAAGACAGCATTGCTATATGGAAAAAAGAAGTGGCAGCTTTCAGAGAAGATGTAAGTGGAAATTACAGCTCTGTGGCTATGAACATGACAGTTAAAATGCATTTTGTTTGTTGTTTTGACAGTTAGGTAGGACACTGCTTTTTGAAATGTTAAAGAACATCATAAATTATTATTATTATTTAACACTATTAGACCCATAAACACTTTTCTCCAGAAATAATTCTGCATAAACTTTACTGTTACATCACATTAGAGGAAGACCAAAATAGTATGTCACTTATACAGAGATTCATGTATCAACGAATATTTCCCAATATGGCATTTTAATTGTTTTATTGCATTCTGGGGAATACTGTAGTGCACACAGCGCCAAATAGAATTCTACATGGGCATACCATTGACGTAAATGTAATCAAAAAGTAAAAAAAAATGGCATCTGATATTTTTTATTATTATTGTAAAATATAAAAAGTTGATTCCACTTAAAATGTTTGTCAGTGACCCCTTTCATTTTTAAAATTGTGGACAGCCACTCAGTGATTCAGATCTTTGCCAGTGCCACCAATATGCATGTAGTACAGTATACCATAGTTTCAGTTTGGAATTAAACATCTTATCTGGTTGCATGTTTAATGATTTTTTATGTACCAGGGGAGGCATGGAACTGATTTTTTCATATCAGTCATTAGATTATAAAATAGCACTGGGGTTTTAATGTTCTCTTTATAAAAATTAATTTTTTGCTTAAGCCTCTGGAGGATTCATGTTCATGTAATTGGCCCTTTTCCAAACTTAGGGGACTGAACTTCATTGACCAATGGCATTAGAGGTCAATATATAGTTGCATCTTTAACACCATGCATCCTTAAATGTCACTGGAATAAGAGAGTACAAGACCAACCCCTAACTCATTGGCATTTAGGCAGAGGGCCAGTGATTGGCTGAAAGAAAATTTTACATTTCAAAGTTTTTGAATCTAACCTTTAAACCTATTTGTGTCAAAATGTATTTCATAGCCAATCAGTCAATACTGGTTTATATTTAAATTTAATTTGTATTCAATGTTAAAGTACTTAATACTTGAGGGTTATTAAGCTGTATAAATCTATACTGGTGGCAAAATAATTCTATTGGGTTTGCTTAATGTTTAAATGTTCAAATTTTATTTGAATATTCACTTCGACCATTAGTAAATGTTCCCCTATGTGAATCACCAAAACCTTAGTCTGAAACACATATAATTTGGAGATAAACAGAGATATGCCACTGAGTTTATAAAGAAAATAAATAGGATATTAATGTTTATTAAGCCAGGGGATGGTATATTATTCTGTATAGGCATTCCTTCATTTGATCAGCTGTGACATAAAGACCTTAGGACAATTATACATATAAAACTTGCAATATGCTTCTGTATCAGTTCTTTGCATGTAGTAATGCATGTAGTCCAATTGCTTACAGAAATGGGGCATGATCGTGTTTACTGATGGGAATCAGTAAACACGAGGAGAAAACATGCTGTGAGGGGACCCAAAGCCAAGCGAGCACTCTGGCAAAAAAGTCTCTTTGCGGACTATTTACTGGTGGGGATGGTTCCCAATAGGGCGTCAATCTGATATGCATTCAAAATACAAATGCCAAGTGAGTGCATTTTAAACACTTTTACTTTTAGAATAATAAAGGTGGTTTTACACTATCGCTGCTGCATCTATCCTACAGTTTCGAAGGGATTTTCTATATGTCATTGAACAATATCTGTTTGTACCCATCAGAAAGCTAATAATAAGGAGAGTCTCACAATATTTTTGTTATAATCACCAAAGCTGGTAGTGAAAGAAGGAGGCTGCACATAGTGTGGTGACTACTAATTAGAAACTCCTGAGCACAAGGGGTTATACATATATCAAACATTATTGGCCTATGTCTGTTTGTTCTACCCTGTGCCTTTGGCGCTGGCTTCTGTTATAAGTAAAAACAACTTGGACTTGAGGGGATACAAGTAAAGACCGGCAAGGGGACCATGGACTCAATTGGAACCTTGGGACACAGTGTATATTTTGTATTTATATAATCTATACTTCTGGACTTACACTGTAATCCAGAATGCTCAGGAACTGGGGTTTTCCAGATGTGAAGGTGTCTTTCTGTAATTTTAATGTCCATATCTTAAAGATTAATAAAACCCAATAGGATGGTTGCGTCTCCAGTAAAGATTAATATCGTAGTTTGGACTGTTCTAATAATGCAGAAGAAAAGCAACTTAATTTTAAAAAAATGTGAATTATTTGATTGAAATTAAGTCTATGGGACATGAACTTCCCATAGTTTGGAGCTTTCTGGATAATGGGTTTCTGGATGACAGATCCCATACCCACACTACAAGATACTGTAAATCAATGAGAGTCAGACGGATCTATTTACTGTATAATATTTATGCCAGCAATAAATGGCACTTTTTTTCACTGTCTGTTTGTCACGGTCGGCACCCAATTCCAGAACAAACGCTAAGCACCCTGGTCTAGGCTCGTGCTTCACCAGTAGTGTGGCCGCCTTTGGCTTCGGGAGGAGCCCTCAGCTACTCAGATGCCACCTGGACTTAAACGAGAGGTGCAGGGCAGGAGTTCTGGCCAGCGATGGGGCACGACTGTATATAAAGTCTTTAAGGCCGATGGTCACGGTACAGACAGGAGTTGGCAGATTCGTAGTCAGACAGGCCGGGTCGAGGCGGGCAGATAGCTTGGGTTGTCAGGCAGGCAAGGGTCAAACCAGATAATCAATCAGACAAGGATGAGGCAAAATCGGTAGACAAATACAGGCACAGGTCAGGATATAGAATATCAGAGTAGTCAAAGCCAGGCAGGGTCAAAACAGGTATTCAGGAACAAACAGAAGCTTTTCAGCACAGATACAAAGCACCAGGAAGAAATCCTATCACGGGCACCGATAAAGAAAAAATGTACCTTTAAATAGTTTTGAATTTCGCGCCATTGTGCGCTGACGTCATCACGCCAGCGCGCATGCGTCTATATAACCCGGAAGTGCGCGCAGCGCGCACTAGGAAGCCAGCAAGACAGGAGGAAGATGGTGCGGCGGGCGTCCCCGCCGATGGCGGCGCGGCGGGCGTCCCCGCCGCGCTGGTAAGGCGCTTTTCCTTACACTGTTCTAATTAAAGATTAAAAAAGTGTAAAAGTGGAGATGAATGATTGTGTACTACTGAATATAGTATGATTCTGTTTAAAATATTTACATGTTTCTTTGAAAGTGCACATACGAGGCAAAGCCATATTTGTTCCAGTTAAAATATTATCAAATCAAATTAGATTTCTTGGCTGGCATAACATGTTTAGGTTAAATGAAAGGTCCCTCTTGAGCTGTAGCATTATGCATGGTCTTTGTCTGTTTTATATCTATAGACTGTGTAAGAGTGTAAGCATTAAATCTTATGATGGGTGCACCAGAACTCTGAATTCTGACAGCACATTTGCAGTGATAACATCCTAATGAAATTCCCTATAAAAACTTTTTTTACTGTTACTGCTTGTAAGCTGGAAATTATATCATACATTTTTATGCTTTGTCAATTACATATGAAATAGGGACTGTTTGCTTCAGCCCTCTGGGAAAAAAATGAGACAAGGATGAGAAAACAACCTATTTCCTTATTAGGTTCAGGAGTCAAAGGACAGGAGCCGTAGGCTTCAAGAGCATAGAAGATTAAGACATATATTGGATTCATGATGGAGGGCATGGAGTTCATTTTCAAAATAAAACAGAATATTATTCATATTCCTTTTAAAATTCAGATTGCCAGCTGACCTGTGACATGTCAGGACTGTATTACATTTCCAATGAGCAGCATGTCGGATGCCGCTAGATTAGGAAGCTGTTCCCTGTTTTCAGAATTAAGATATTGTTGCTGGAATTTTATGTGAATGAAAGGGTCAAGAAAACATCTTTATTTTAATAAAGTGGATGCAGAACATAGGAGTTAGTGAATCAACAATATTCTATTTACAAAATCAGCAAAATATAACTATTAAAATTGAGCAACAGAAAGCTACAGAAGAAACTTCTGCACATACAATTTGTATAGACAGTTCTTTTGCCATGAATTAGATTTAGCTGGTTCACATCTGAGAACAGCATATTATTGGTGGCACATACTCATGCATACAAAACTCCTGATTTTCATATATATTAAAACCTATGAAGGCATAATATTCAGTTCTTTCAAGCTAATTTTTTTTTTTAAAAGTTTGCTGCATTTGGCTGTAATACAGTTTAGACAGAAAAGGGGCAGTGGAAAAAGAAGAATTGCTGTGAGCTTTTTAAAGGAAATGTAATGCCTCCGTAAAACTGTCACATTGAACCTCTAGTTTTCTAAAGTAGACAAATAAAAATAATAAAAACACAGTAATGGAAGCAATACACAGAGCCCCCATGAACAGACAAAGTGGGAAAGACTGTGACAAGATTAAGCAATTGGAACACCACTAAGTGGACAGCAACTGTGGCTGCTCTCAACTTGCAGCCACGTGCTAGACCCAAACCACTTCAACCTTGGCACACTGTTCATGCTAAAGCGCTCCAAAGACGCTCACATGCACTTGAGTGTCGCTGGTGCAAATCCCACTCAGAATCAAACAAACAAACATACTTTACTTCACTCATTACCTCCCTTTCCAAAAAAATCAGCACAACTTTTGGCCTCTTCTCACCTTACCACCTGCCCACTTGATCCTATTCCTTCAAAACCTCTCTGCAATACCAATCCTTGTATAATCAATGCCTTAACTCATCTATTTAATCTCTCGCTCTCAACTGGACTATTTCCGTCTCAACTAAAACATTCTCTTGTCACCCCCATTCTGAAAAAACCCTCTCTTGATCCCTCTAATCTTGACAACCTCCGACCTATCTCTCTGCTACCTTTCATCTCTAAACTACTTGAGTGCCTAGTCTACAACTGACTAACCTCATTCCTCTCTGACAATAACCTGCTGGGCTTTAAACCACAACACTCCACTGAAACTGCCCTCACCCGGCTATCTAATGATCTTTTAACACCTAAAACCAACAAAAATTCCTCACTACTAACACTGCTTGATCTGTCAGCTGCATTTTACACTGTAGATCACCCTCTCCTCCTCCAGTCCCTCCATCTGCTTGACCTTCGTGACACAGCCCTGCCCTGGTTCTCTTCTTACATCACCAATCGTTCCTTCAGTGTCTCTTACAACAGAGTAGCATCTTCCCCCCCCCCTACCTCTCTCTTTTGGGGTTCCTCAAGGCTCTGTCCTGGTACCCTTATTATTTCCCTATATACTTCCTCCCTATTCAAATTAATACGCTCGTATGGTTTCCACTACCACCTTTACGTTGACGATACTCAGATCTATCTCTCCTCTCCTGATCTCAATCCCAACTCTTTTCTCCTCCTGCCAGTCCACTACAGTATCTCTTCTTGGATGTCACAACGGTACCTTAAATTAAACCTCTCCAAAACGGAAACGTTTCGGCTCATCAGGGAAGGCTCCTGTGTGAAGCCGAAAGGTTGGATCTCAATAAACCTTCACCTATTTTGATTTATTTGCTGTGTTAAAAATCGTCCTTGGAGTGCTAAATATTGCTGCTATATATGTATATCATATGCTATATATGTATATATAGCATATATAGCATATGATATCTCTCTAAATATTGCTGATGTATGTGTATATATATATATATATCAGCAACATTTAGAGAGATTTTTCTGGCAGTAATTTAATTCTTTTAGAAACCCCCTGTTCATTTCATCATTAACAATAAAACAGTGAATCCTTAATTGGCCTCTTCTTCTCCAACATGTTCTTAATGAAACTGCAGCACATAAGTGTAAGTTTGTTGGCTGGCAGAACCCAATTTACAAAGAAAAGTGGGAGTGCAAGATAAGAAAAGTGTACATCTACAGAGCAGGCTGTGCAATGAATCACACAATGCCACAGTTGAGCAGAATATAATTGAGTCCAGCATCTCTGAGCATTTTCACCATAATTAATGATAATCTGTAAAAGAGGAATCTGAGATTCCAGTTCAGAGGACTATTTAATTAGGCCAAGTAATGAAAGCAACACTACAATGATATGGCCAGTTTCATGATTAATGAGTCATGCTACAGAACACAAATGTGTCGCACCGTTAACTCTAAAGGAGGCTGCATCTATTTTGGCATTTGCAAAATAGTGAGAGGCACAAAATATTTTGTACTTTAAAGACATAACTGGCAATATTTATTTCTGAGCTATTTACATGATCACTTCCCAACCTTCCTGTCTTCAACTTTTTTTTGGAGACTCCTTGCTCTGAGGTATTTAAAAATAAATATGATTCCTGTGTTAACTTCAAAATAAAATTCTGACATCCTTTGGTAAATCAATGAACACCTTTGTTTTGCAGACAAGATGTTTCTCTTTAAATATAAATCATATTTTCTATGTTAGTATATTTGCTAAACTTAAAAAGAAGCCCTTTGCATTGTGAAAAAAATCCACTTATAAGTCTTAGGATATTAAATACCGTGAGCCACTTGGGTTAACATACGCACTATACTTATACGCTTTTAAGAAAACAGAAATCCTGACATTAAAAGACATAAGTAGGAAGGAGACTGGCTGAGGGCCATAGCACTGAAGTCCACCAAATTATGTGGGTTTTACTTGACTATTTATTCTGCTATTCAATAAACACTGCAGTTTCTGAGTAAGAATGGCATGGTTGATCGAAATACACTCACTAGTGATGGGCTAATCTATCCCGTTTTGCCACGCTGAAAAATTCTCGAATTGGCAAAAAATTTGTGAAACGAATCACGTTACTTTTTTTTTACGCGCCTGTTGAATAAATTCGCCCATCACTTACACTCACCAATATCTCTATACCAAAATCATATCTCAGTCTATTTTTCAGAGTCTGTGTTTTTGCAGTAGATGTTCAATGAATCTGTTTGCAAATGTTTTTTAATCTATCTATCTGTCTATCTATCTAGCTATCATCTATTGTTTAAAGGGGTTGTTCACCTTTGAGATAACTTTTGTTAAATTTTTTTTATTTAAGGTTTTTTAGTTATTTAGCTTTTTATTCAGAAGCTCTTAAATTTGCATTTCAAGCAATCTGGTAGCTAGGGTGCAAATTACCCTAGCAACCATGCATTGATTTGAATAAGAAACTGGCATATGATTAAGAGATGGTCTGAATAGAAAGATGAGTAATGAAAATTAGCAATAACCATACATTTGTATCGTTACAGAGTGTTTGCTTTATACAAGGGGTAAGTGATGCCCATTTAAAAGCTACAAAGAGTCAGAAGAAAAAGGCAAATAACTATAAAACTATAAAAAATAGTAGAAACATAAAAACTCTTCTAAGCCCAATTAAAATCTTAACATTTTGGTTAAAACTTCTGTCAACATTTGGGGGCAGATTTAGTATTGGTCGAATTCGAGGGTTAAAAAACCCTCAAATTCGACCATCGAATTTAAAGGAGAAGTATCGAATATCGAATTCGAAGTATTTTACCTCTTTTCGATTGGTCAAATGATCGAATAGAAATATTTAGATCGAACGAGTAAATCGTTCAAATCAAACGATTCGGACGAATTTAACCCTTCGATCGATTTTTTTTTATTCAATCTCAAAATGCTTTCAAACACCTATGGGAGCTTCCCATAGGGTTTTAAAGCAATTCGGTAGGTTCAACCTGGCGAACTGGCCTATCGAATTTTTTTTAAAGGGTAAGTACTTCGACCATCGAATGGTCGAATATTTGAATACATTTTTATTCGAATTATTCAAATCATTTGATTCCATTGAGTTTTGGAAATTCAATGGTCAAAAAAAGGTATTTGAAATTTGAATTCGAATCTTTTTGAAAATTCTATCAAATTTCGAATCCTTCCTGTGAATTTAGTAAATCTGCCCCTCGGTGTCGGTGTAGGTGGAATGTCTCTTGTGTGGTATAATACTTGCTACTGTCATTGGCATTCTCTGGGCATAACATCTTTTAAAACTAGTTTAATAGACATTTTTGCAGCAACTTTGTCTGCAAAAAATACTTTGGAGCAGGCCCGGACTGGCAATCTGTGGTTTCTGGCAAATGCCAGAGGGGTGCTGTAAGTTACCGTACCCTCCCTAAGCTGAGGGTTCAAGGTGGTGCACCCGGACCTCTTCTCACAACTGGTGAGTTCTACTAATTTACATGAGAGTATTATACCCTGTTTTACTGCTATCAACACAAGTGTATATATTATAGGGTGCTGTAAGTTGCCATAGACAATCACTATACTATATATTGGGCTGATGGGGGGCTCTTTGGGCTGCTGTGTGGCCTGTGTGGGCCTCTGTATACCTGAAATGCCTATTTTGAATCTCAGTCCAGACCTGCTTTGGAGTCTATGGGTAGTGATGGGCGAATTTATACGCCGGGGCGAATTTGCGGCGAATTCCCGCGATTTCGCCACTGGCGAATAAATACGCAAAACGGCAGCAAAAATTCGCCAGCAAAATTTCTACAAAAAAAAAACATTATTAGTTTAAAAGTCATAATTATGAGTTTTAAAGTCATAATTATGAGATTTAAAGTCATAATTTCGACTTTTTAAAGTCATCATTATGAGATTTAAAGTCATAATTTTGACTTTTTAAAGTCATAATTATGAGATTAATAGTTATAATTATGAGATTTATAGTTTTTTTGCTGGCCCCAGTGCTCTTCCGTACATTGGAGTCTATGGATTTTTCCATGGCAAAATTTTGCAGCAGTGTGATGAAATTATTCACAGATGCTGAAATTTAGAAATATCTTACATAAACACCAAATTTGTGTATTTTGTAATATATCCAATACTGAGCTCGGTTTACATTTTTAAATACTTAATGCAGCAAATAATGTGCAGCAAAGTGATGAAACAAACCTTCTTTAGCATATAGAGTAAATAGAGCAATAAGGGTTGCTTGACCTTATTAAAGTAAAAATATAAAACATGATTTTTAAACTGTTACATAAAACCATTCAGTTCAACAAGTAGTTTGAGTTACATATTTCACATAAAATGATTATTCATTCTCTTGTCTATTTCTAACATATATTTATCACCGTTTAATAGCTATTCTTTCAGATATTGGGATTTTTATAACATTAATTCATCACTGTCTTGATTGACATTTGTATACGCAACACAGTATTGGTGTGCAATCAATAAAAACAAGGGGAAAGAAGAAAAATGATAAGCAGCAATACCCCATGCCTTTGTAACAAATGAACCTAAAATCAGCACTGAAACCTTGAACTGTTAATAGTTGGATAATAACCCTGCACCAGTGGATGACAAACAGTAGGGCTTTCTCCTCCTGGGGGGAACCGGAATCAGAGGCAGTGGGGCTCATCCTGAAGGCCAGTTGTAGGGAGTTTAAGGGAAAAGGCCTATTGGTTCTCCTTGATTATCATAAAAGCCTGGCTTGAATGTCAGCTGGATGCTATTTAATGTAAAATGTATTTATTTTCATATATATTCTTGAAACTATGGTTGAATGACTGATAAACCAATGTTTTCCAATGTCTGTAACCTTGTTATAGTGTATGAGGAGTCCTGATCGGTGGGTTGTTCACCTTTGAGTTAACTTTTAGAATAATGTATAGAGTGATATTCTGAGACAATTTGCAATTGGTTTTAATTTTTTATTGTTTTTGGTTTTATAGTTATTTAGCTTTTGATTCAGCAGCTCTCTAGTTTACAGTGTCAGCAATTTGGTTTCATGGGAACAAATTACCCTAGCAACCCTGCATTGATTTAAATAAGAGACTGGAATATGAATAGGAAATGGACTGAATAGAATGATAAGTAATAAAAAGTGACAATAACAATACATTTGTAACCTTAAAGAGCATTTGTTTTTAGATGGTGTCAGTGACCCCCATTTCTGTGTCATGCAGCATCAAGGCTGTCCTGGCTGCAGTTTTTGAAATTATTTTAGCTGGCAGCTGAGACTTGTTCAGGGCACATAAAGTCCTCTCTTTGTGTATTATGGAAATCCCCTTTGTTTAGTAACATACAGTATAGAAATAAACCAATAACTAGAGTGTATTTCTGTTGCAGTTAAATAAAGTTCATTTCTGACTGATTGCTCTTGGTTAAGCTAGAGTTTAGGGAAACACTGGCGAAAATGGCGATTCCAGTACCATATATTCTATTGTGGTCTTAAATTTATTCTGCCCTGAAAACTTCCGGTACAGAATAACACATACTAATGTACTATAAAGTGCTGTTGTTTTATATATATATATATATATATATATAATATATATATATATATATACAGTGTATATATATAAATGTAACAACAGCACAACATATAAATAAATAAATAAAAAATATATATATTTATTTATATATATATGTTGTGTTTTGATAGCTGAGGATGAGCAGAGTATAACAGGGCTTTGATAGCAGGTTCATGCATCCGTTACACAACAGTTACATAAACTCTATCCTTCTTAAACAGTATAGACAGTACTGTGTATAGACAGCATAACTCATGTGCACAGTGAACTCTGCAGGCCATCTTAAAGCAATAATATACATTTTCACATTGCATAGTCCTTGGTCCTGGCAGTTAGTTTTCTGATTCTCTCGGTATGCCTTATAGGTTTACCTATTTCACCTTGACATCAGTTGCAGTTGACATCAGGAGTAGGAAAATGTCCTTCATCAAATTGAGCATCTCCAAAGTCATATGTAGTAGGAGCAAGTTGACTTGCATTCCATGTGCATCCATCAGACAGTCCATATGTGTATAGCCCTCGCTGGCATCTCACTTTAAGTGGTGTAGTAAATTTGTAGCATTAATGCAGCAAAGAGATCCCTTCCAAGTATAGCAGTAGCCTTATTCAAAATGTAAAAGTCACATTTTGCAGTATTTGATTCAAATTGTGCAGTCAATGGCAAGCAACCAAGCACAGGGATTGGATCCTTTAAGTAACTGACCAGTCTCAGGGCAGGTGCAACAAGGGAATCTTTTGCAAAGTATTTCAAAATATACTTTGGTAGCATAGAAATAGCTGAATCTGTATCAAGGATCAGGATAATGGAGTGTCCCTTGTCAGCAGAAGCAGTATTGACAGTGCATATAAACTTGTCTGGAATAAATGTACCAGCTTTATCCACACTGAATACTGTACCATTTGTAGTAGTGAGTTCATGAACATCTTTAGCAGAAATATGGCAGACCTTAGCAAAGTGGCCTACCTTTGTAGCACTGTACATCTTTCGCAGGACATGTATCATAATTTTTTTATTTGTATTTGCTGCACGGTTTTGCAGTGAATCCCTTTCCTTAGCATTGTATTTTGCCTGTGACTGTGCATTATTTGGCCACAGTACTGGATTCAGAAACTGTACATTCCCTGATAGTTTTAGCCTCTGCCACTGCTGTTTCAATTTGGCTAGCAACTGTAATAGCATTTGCAAGGTTTAAATCCTGCTCTAGGAACAGTCTCTCTCTAATGCAATGTGAGTTTCATCTGTTAGATTCCCAAAGTCACAGGTAACAACCAGCTCTCTCAAAGCTGCTACAAATTGTTCTGGGGATTAGCCATTAAGTTGTCCATGTTGGTGGAATGTATATCTTTCAGCAACCACATTTATCTTGGCACAGAAAAGTTATGTACAGCAGTAAGAGCAGTTTCATAAGTTTCATCAGGTGATGGTAATGTATAGAATATACTCTGCTCCCAGGCAGTGAATAAGTAAAGCACACTTACTAGCTGCAGAAATCCCCCTGGTCAGCAGCAGTAATGTAGTTTTCAAACATATGCATCCAAGCAGTAAAAGGTATGGTAGGCTCACCAGGCTGCTGCAGAGGTAGAAGAGACATC
>CM044448.1:57920713-57933762 GCA_024363595.1 Xenopus borealis
ATATATACAGTATATATGCATATCCAATAGACTACATCCTATGCATTTCAGCTGTGACAGCAGTTATAGAACCATGAATATGGCATTTTATATTTCAACAGCCTAGATGAACTGCTTGCAATTAATGGCTAAATAATAATATATGCAGCATCACAAAGACAATCCCATAAACACTGTGTCCAAAACTGCCTACCTTTATAGGACTCATTCTGCTGCCAGTTGCATGAAATGGCGAGACACACCTAGGTACAAAAACAATATGGAAGATTGTGTAAACACTCCAGTTATAATTAATATAGGGGTATAATGTGTTTAACTACTGCCCTGTCTTTCTGCTATTGCAAACTCCTTTGCTTTCCTTGATATTCTCTTATAGAAAACATGAGAATTGTTTAAGGTCATGAGTATCAAATGCAGATGAGACTTCCACAAGAAGAAACACACCATGTAAACCATATCTCCAAGACAAACAGAAGGTATACAACATGACAATAATAAATCAAAGCTTCAACCACATGACAAGCAACGTGTCAAGATTTTCCTCCATGCCCCAATCCCCTTCATCTACAATTATTCTAAATGATACAGGTTTTGGAAAGAGAAGCCCATAGTTGTTTATTTACTGTTTAACATAGTTAAGGAAAACAACCACCCAAAATGTATTGCAAATTGTTTGTACAACAAACATTAACTTTAGCAAACCAATGCCAACATATCCTCCCAGAGGACCGACCCTGGCCCAGAGCTTAAAGTCTGGTTTCTGCAGTCTTACACACTTACCTTTTCCAATTCTTCTCAGGGCTCAAACCACCCTGCTATTCCTACTATAACAGGAAAGGGGGCTGGTCTCACTGCTGATCCACTCACCTGCTGTACTGGAACTGATAAGCAGTCCATGGAACCTTCCCCTGTTTTCCCAGGCCCAAGGCCACTATCCCAGGCCACTATCCCAGGCCACTATCTAACAGCAGCCATGAAGGGGTAAGGGGAGCAGATCCTTCTAGCATTGTGAGTAGTGATGTGTGGGTCAGGAAAAACTCAACCCACACCTTAACCCACAAAACCATGACCCACAAAATGCTGCAATTTTAGGACCTGCACAAAACCCATACTTATTTCTTCTTCCTCTGTACACTACTTCTGTACACTCCTCTGGTTCCAAGACAGGAAATCTTTGGGAGCAGAGGAGGAGTGTACTTCCCCAATCTTACCAGCATCCAGCCCTAACCCAAATCATTGCTGTTTCACTGCCTGTACTGGCCTTTGCCTATTTACTGACCATTCATTTGGATTCTGATTCTGTATTGCACTACTGTTGGTTTTGACCCTGGCCTGTGACCTTGACTACATCTTTGACTCCTGATTTTGTACTGCACTGCCTGATTTGTATGGACCCAACCTGACCCTCAACTACTGTATGTTTCTTGCTCCCTGTCCTTCTTGTACACATTGGGTTCTTTGTCTGCCCAGAACTCTGCCATTGGCCCTCTAACTTCAAGACCTGGCAGTATCCCAGTAGCAGAGGGATCCTCTTAAAGCAAAAGGCGGCTGTTCTAGGCATAAGCGTCAGCCATGACCAGGACCTTGGGATTTGTTCTGAGTTTTGGGATGATTTACAAAATGGTGATTTGCAGTTACTTTTGCACCAAAATTTACTATCTAAAATATGGATGTTCATTGGCTGGTCATATGGTCATGCACAGAAGTATTTGGAACTTTCTGGTAGAATCTATCATTAAAATGCATTGGTACTCTTTCCCAACATGGCTTATAATTTCATAGCACAAGAGGAACCTTAGAACCTAAGAAATGCTGGATCATAAATAGGCTAAATACAGTTGCAATAATAATGGCAGTTTAATTAATTGCCATTTGTAGTAACTTTAGAAAAAAATAGGTTTTTATTTGCATAGAGGCAAATATTTGATGCTAATTTTTGTGAAGTTTTTATTAATATTATTAACAGTCTGTAGAACTGTGCATTATAGATTATTCTAACTCAATGCAGGTTAGAATCTTATATTTATAATGGTTCCATGCCTATTCTCACCCTAGCACTTATTTCCTTCACTATTACAATTTCCAAATTCTTCCCCCTGCACTGGGGCCTGGTGGGCAGTGAACCAGATCAGAAGACACATTTTAATTAGGGCAGAAGAGTCTGTATCTTTAGTTTTGTTTTAAGATTCATATACAGATGACTCAATGTGTGAGGAGGTATTTATAAAGTAATTAAAGTGTGGTGCAATCCCACCACAGTTAAGGGGCCAAAAGGCAAAACTAAAAACACACTAATTAAAGATGACCAAACTCGCCTTGTCTATGGTTCATTTGTTGACCCCCACACTAATTTAAAGCAGCTCACATATCAACCCACTGACTGCTTTGCTGGATATTCCAAAACCTGACCTGTGTCACCAGCCTGAAGCTCACTAGTATTAACTTATAATTAATCATGGCAGCATTGAGGCTTGTCTTTACCTTACTCAACCCTTTCACAACCCTTTCTCCTTTTCCTCCACCAACCCAACATTGACTATACTATATGCTCTGCTGTAACTGCTTACCTTACTTAACAATTCAACAGTGCAACAGCGGTATCTGTAAGGAGTATGAGTAGCATGATAGTACTGTAAATGGCATTTGGTTTTGACCATTGTAACATATTGAGTAAAGGAGATTTTCTTAAAATGATGCTTGAGTGTGGAGTCAGTACTTAATGCACCCCTCCTAAAACTTTTTTATGGAAGAAACTGTAATGCTCTCTGTTTTTACTCATGGGAACTCATGTAAGAACTTCTACTTCAGCAGCCCAAGTAAGTTCCCATTTCATAGACTCTGCTATGTTTATTTTACTGTAACAACTTTTTCTAAACGCCCTAAATAAATCTTTTTCATTTTATCTGTCTCTTTTCTTTCCTGACCTGAATCAGGCTGCCTTGGAAATAACAAAAGGTTCTCAGTCGTTGCAACTCTGTTCTTTTTGCACTATAGCATTTGTCATTGCCAAAACAGCAGAGTTTAATTAAGTGTTGTGAGCAGCCTAGTGAGAAACACTCTTTAAATTAAATTTCTGTACATGCAGCTATTGGTTCTTTACCATTGGAACAATCAGCATGGTGTTCAGCATAAATTTTGTCTCTCAAGGGAAAGGCAGTTCTGCACACCTCTAGTGATTCATAAATGATCCTGCTTTCTCAGAACAATATCTTATTAAAGTGCATTTAATTATTTCTTAGTTTTAAACACCACTAGATGAATGGGATAATTAATGTGCTTACCACTAAACATTTTATTTACTCTTGATATATTGATGGTATTATCAGAAAACTGTGCTATGTTACAATTTCAAGTTTCATGAAATTACACGTCAAATTATCTTTTGCTGTATCAAGCAGTCAAAAATATAATGAAATACATTACTTTAACACCTCAATGGTAATGGATTGGTACAACTTTGCAAGTGTTTTAAGTTTTACAATGCTTTTAAAATTACAGCTGAAACTTGTGTCAACGATGTGAAAGAATTACAATATGAATCTGATTTTTTCCCTAAAGGAACTGGAAAAAAATAGACATACATATAAATTCAGAGATTTATTCATTGAATAGGAGTAAATATCCCATTGAATAATGTCTTAGAGGATGCAAATTAAGGAAGCAAAAACTAATACAGATAATAACTGACTTTTAAGGACACACAATGAACAATTAGACATGTCCATAATACGTCTGAGAACACCACCTTACTTTTTGATGCAAATTCTACACCTTTTTGGGACTACATTCAGGGGCAGATTTAATAAAGGAGAAGGAAAGGCTTGATACACTTGGGGGTGCCAAACGTTAGGCACCCCCAAGTGATTACAGCAATGTACCGCAAACCCAGGGCTGGTGCTCCAATCAGGAGAAATCTGCACCGGCGCCGGGTTATAGAAGCAAGCTCCACGCAGAGATCTTACTTCCGTCTTCACTCAGCTACAAATTTCCCTGGACTGAAGCATGCACATTAGAATGAAAAAGATGATTTTAAAGTTAAAGTTCTGCTTTTTTTCTAATGAGCATGCGCAGCAGCTGCGCGAAGTCAGATTTCCCCTGATTGGAGCACCGGCCCTGGGTTTGAGGTACATCGCTATAATCACTTGGGGGTGCCTAATGTTTGGCACTCCCAAGTGTATCCGATCATATGAATTCATCGAGAAATCGTATAGAGTGCAAAATGATAACCTAAAACAATTCGATAAGCATTTGACGGTCGAATGCTTATCGAATTTCGAGTTTGGTCGAACTAATTTTGGGGAATAATAGTAAATGTTCCCCTAAGAGTTTGAAAACCTAAAACTTGCCGAGTACTGTATAAGTCAATAGTAGAGGTATAGGAGTTTGGAGTTGTTTGTATCACAATTTTTTATGGCCAAACTTTATTCGAATTTGAGTTTCAGGATTTATCATTAAGGTGGCGATTTATGAAATTCACATGAAATGATCGAAGTTTGATCGAATTTGATTGAATACGAATTTTTCGTGAAATCAGATATGCAAATTTGGCCTCTTCGATCATCGAATAGATCGAATAGATCGAATGATCGGATATTCGATAATTCCATCATTCGATGATCGAAGGAATCAAAATTTTAAAGTTATTCGACTGCCTACTTCGCCAGATTGAACCTACCGAATTGTAATAGAAGCCCTACTCGAATACCATTTGTACGATCGGAGCATTCGATCGTTCGAATTGTACAACTTTTTCGGACACTTGAAGGAAATTTCACGATTTTTCAGTGAAATTTAACGATCGGTATCCGATCGTACAAATTAATCGAGAAATCGTATAGCGAACAAAATGATAGCCTAAAACAATTCGATAAGCATTCGATGGCTGAATGCTTATCGAATTTCGAGTTTGGTCGAACCAATTTTGGGGAATAATAGTAAATTTGCACCTAAGAGTTTGAAAACCTAAAACCTGCCGAGTACTGTATAAGTCAATAGGAGAGGTTATGGGAGTTTGAAGTTGTTTGTATCCTTCCTGACATTCAGGTAAAATTTGTCATGTTAAATTTTAATAATAACGTGTCGGATATTCGAATGTTGAGTCAAATCGAAATCCATTTGAGTTAAAAAAAAAAACTCACTTGAATTCAAAATTTGACCCTTGATAAATGTGCCTCCCCATATTCAAACAATTCAATATAAATTGAAGGTGTCAACTGGAGGTTGTAATACAAAACTCTGTGCTTCACACACACACACACACACACACATATATATATATATGGTAAAGATTAAGGATGAGCTGAGTATTTAGCAGCAATAAAATGCCCCTTTGACTTCAATGTGCTTGGCAAATTAATTTCACAAATTTTCAGCAAAGGCAAATTACTTTCACAAATTTGGAATTGCGTTTCACTGAAAATTGCACACAAATGTGCTGAAAGTTTTCCAGTTTGGCTGGCATAATTTCCAGTGTTTGCAGTGAGAGTAATTTGTGTGTGCCCAATCATTTAGAAACAAATGCACTGGTCTTATTGACACAGCCCGCTGAGGGAATCCTGGTGCTAACTCCACCTCTGGACTAGGTATTAGGCTACTGCAGGTTAGAGTTGTCACAACACACTGTATAAATAGGCACAGCAGCACTTAATTTGGAGAAGGAGGCATCTATACGTATGAAAGTGCAAAAGAGTGCTCTTTGATGATGTACCTTTAATGAACGGGGTTTTATACACGAGGTTTTTTTATCTCTTCCAATACTCAACCTCACCCTCCACTTCCTGTTTCCTATTTTCTGGTCAGAAAACCCACTTCTAACAACACCCCTTTACCACAGCTGGATGACCTGCACCTGTACTGGCATTGTCAGCTTGAGTGAACAAGCCCCCTGTTCTGTTCAATATTTGCTACTGTATGTCTTATGTATGTTTTGGAGAGACATACTAATCCTCTAGGGTTTTTCTAGTCACCGTACCACAAAAAGCTCATATAATTTTGTATAGAATGTCAGACAGACATTATGTAGGTTTTAAATAAGATTCACAGAGCGATGGGAGTTGTGACTCCCTATATCTATACCTAGACTTGCACAGACTTTCAAGAGTATAAAAATGGAATTATAAATATTTAAAATATATTGAGCAAGAAAATCATCTTACAAAAGCAAAACATTACTTTTGGCCCACGGAAATAGGAACTGTACCTTTACCTACCAATTATTTATGAGATCTATTTAGCATCAGACTTTATGCAGGTCTGTACTATCCTTTACTAGAAACTTTCGTTTAAGGATAATAATTTTATCAAGTGTATCTAAATGTAAAATACATTTGTAATCATTTTATGATTTGGCTTTAAATTATATTACAGATTTTAAGGAGAATGCAAAGGGTTTTTTATTACTGACATTGCAGTGTACTGCTTATTCAGGTATGGGATGAAATTAACTGCTAGATAACAGGTTTTTTTCGTCTTTGCTGCTCTTGATTTTTTTTATCATCATCATTTTGTAAAAACGCATCTTTTTAATTCAGGTGGTGCATACAATGATGTACCAGAAAGGTTCAGTTCGAATTGTGCTTCAGCTCAGAACATTTTCTGTGAGATCTGAATTTTAATCTGACAGTGAATAAGAGTTCCCTATTTTCTTTGGCAGTATATTATGATTTTTTTTTATTACAGACAGCCTTTGAATAATTTGAAGTTTTTTTAAAGGAAGAAAATGATATATGTTAAGATCAGGAATGCAAATTAATTTCATCCCTTCTGTAACAAAAAAAAGATGAGCGATATTATATAACAAATATATGATGGATGAAAATTCAGAACCCAATATTTAAGGAATATATATGCAAAACTAAAATATTTACTAAAATATTTGTCTTGGGGATGGTAATGCGTATAATAATTAAATTATAAGGAATTCATAAACTACATCCTGAATGTTTATAAAACTGTGTGTGTGTGTATAGCAGAATTACAAGTAACATAATAAACTGTATCATGCATATAATACCGGAACATTTTTTTGTAGGAATTACAATTTACTTCTATGCTGTCCTTCTTTTTCCTGCTATTAAAGGGCATGTAAATCTTGCATAAAACTCTCCCATAGCATAAACCAGATCTACAAAATAGGTGACTACACAGAGCAGGTGAAATTGTCACTGGCTAAATACCCTGCATTTCAATTAGGTATTGGCCCTAGAGGGCTGGCAAAACATTGTATTGAAGCAGATCCAGCTCTGCTGTTGCTTCGTATATTAACCTTTACTATTCTACTATGTTGAACTGAATAACATATCAATATGTGCTTAGGATAGCTGTAATTAAGCCAAACCAGGGGCATCCTAGTGAAATGCCCAATGGCATCCACTGTCTCCGCTTGATTTGAAGAAGCAGCTGCTTTGCTCCTGAATCACAGAGTAATTCAATGAATCTAAAGAAAAACCTCATCTCAGCTTCTTGCAACCATTACCTTGATCTTTTGGTCAGAATAGGTTATGGTTATAGGGGAGAATGGTAATGTAGACTAACCAAGGAATTCCTGGTGATTTAAAACATTAGACCCAATGTGCAATGATTTCTCCTCAGGCTGTAATAAAATATTTTAGGGACTATCCTGCTATGTGAGACAAAGTCAACAACATCATAGCCTAACCATCCTCATACAATGGCCTACCTCTATCCATCAAATCATGTTTATTCATATATGAGGTACAAGATAAAAATGTGTCTGGGCTTTTCAAAGTTGTGATGCTTTAATATACCATCCATTTACCCACCAAATGGCCTACCCATTGGGTAGAAGAAATACTCAACAAAATAAATGAGCAAAAAGCAAAACATCTTCCTTGGGGATTTCAAAGGAGCTGAGATTTAATATGCTATCAATTCGTCCCAAAAGCATGGGAGTGACCAAATGACTAATGATATTGCGCCACTGGAAAATATTGAGCATTATATCTTAGCAAAGAACAAATTATGTACCCAGTGTTTTTTTAGTACAGGTGACCATGGTTATCTGCAAACCTGGTAGCCCCACCTACCTACGTATCTGGTCAATGAAATTGCAGGACTCTATAGTATTAGAGAATACTCTGCAGAAGTGTTTTGCATTGTAGAGTGCTTATTTTAAAGCTGTGACCTCACAATATATGGTATGTCAGCTATTTGCAAATACAACTGGATCTTTGTATTGCATTTATTGCACTAAATACAATATATATAAAACTGTGCCTAACAAAGTACTGTCTGTTTCAGATTGTGTATCTTATATGCTGCAAAAATACAGAGCTCTTCTTTACCCATTATGTTATCATCAGTGTATTTCAAATGCAGCATAATGATAATCAGTAGCTCTATCTGTCTTTCTGTCAGTCTATCTGTCTAAGTAATTATTTAGGTTATCCAGATCATAGTTAGTTACTGATAAGCTTATGTGTTCCCATTCTGCTTTGTCTCCTTGGTGCCAATAATCTGCTGTCACATTTAGGCAGCACCAGATGGACAAGCTGTCAATCACTGCTTTACAGGCCAGTCATGTTCCCATGCATGCCTATATTTCAGCTACTGCCAGATTATTTAAGACATTGTCCTTCACATTATTGCAATAGACTTGGTATGAAACAAATTCATCTTCTGCTGTTCAAGTTCACTTTATTGAACTGGAATGAGAAACAAATGGTGACTCAATAATCTTCCTATTATATGCATACATTGAAACAAGTTTAAGAGAACATCTGCACTTCATCTATGTATCATATATTGTCTATATCTTTATATATGGTGACCAGATGTCCTAATGGGAAGTTGGGTGTGGCCAATTTTTCACTTAATGTGTTCTGTGTGTATTAACTCGCTGTTCTTCATTGAAATATTTGAATAAATTAGAATTTAACAGAAATAAAACACCAGAGGGCTCATTTATGATCACAAATGCAGATACGTTTGCACAAATTTGCCCACAGTCCATTGCATCTAAACCCTGTTCATGAGATGTACACTAGGGGCAAATTTACTATTATTCCCCATAATTACCTCAACCAAATTCGCAATTTGATAAGCATTCGACCATCGAATGGCTGCTTATCGAACTGTTTTAGGCTATCATTTTGCTCACTATACGATTTCTCTATGGATTTGTACGATTGTACGAATGGTATTCGGGCAGGACTCAGAAGCCTATGGGGGGTTTCCAATAGCCTTCTATTACAATTCAGTAGGTTCAATCTGGTGAAGTAGGCAGTGGAATAACTTCAAAAATTTTGATTCCTTCGATCATCGAATGATCGAATTATCGAATATCCGATCATTCAATTGATTTGATCTATTCGATGATCGAAGAGGCCAAATTTCCATATCCGATTTCACGAAAAATTTGTACGATCGGTATTCGATCGAATTCGATCGAACTTCGATCATTTCACGTGAATTTCGTAAATCGGCCCCTAACTGTGTTAATATGCATTCCTTGCACTTCCATATACATGCATTTTCAACCCCTGCTCTCCTGTTCAAACTGCTGTGCTTAATAGCATGGATAAACTCTGCATCTACTGCCACCTCTGGATCAGGTGGTAGCTCCAGGGTTCCTGCATCATTTGGTGCAGTGCACTTGCAAAGGGCTGCATGTAACTTGCATGCCAAACTAAAAGTGCCACTGTAATGGCACTAATTTTGACTCATAGACTGCAATGTTATCAGGCACAACTCCCCTAGGCAAATCCAAGGATGCTGAAATTTAAAAAAAAAATATGACAATTGAACACAAAAAGTGCACTCTGCTTACTGCACTTTGCAGTCATAAATACACATTCATATGTTTCACTACTCTTCAATACAGTGCCAATTCTAGGGTTACTGCCAATTGATCTGCACTTAAATCCTTATTTTTGAAGCGGGTCAAAGGGGCTGCAATACTAGTGCTGTGGGAACTATTGCACTCTCTGCACTAGCAAAGCTGAATTTCTGTTACTTCTTTCTGTTGCCCCTAATAACTGGCAACTCACTGTCACTTGAGGCATGAAGCAGCTCTGCTGCAATATTTGCCCTACTTACAGATAAAGATTGATGTACAGTATCTGATAACAATAGCCATACCATTTTGTCTGTGCCATATGCTGCAAGGAAGTTCTGCTCTGTATATACATCTCTATTTTGTCCATCTATATAAAATTGAAGGATATCTTATCACCTTCTTTGAATGCAATTATTCCATGGAAAACCCCTTTCCATGTATTCATTTATACTGTGCCAAAATAGCTGTTGGGAAGTTCCTATTTTAAATAGACTCTTTTTTAAAAGATTGTCCATAAGTATTAAACTGAGCCCTATCTTAGCTGCCATTCTAATTATTTGATTTAGCAGCAATTCTGTAAAATAAAATATGCCACATCAGTTAAACCATTCTAAGTACGTACCCTTTTTTAGCACTTCCTCGTTTGCCCTTACTAAATCTAAAGTGACGGAAGGATTTTGTTTGCTTTGAAATGACAAGACAAGGCTACTGTTTTGGAAAAAAGAAAAGGAAAGATGCTTTTATCACAGCTGACAAACTTAAATGTAATGTAAAATAAGATTTGAACCATGGCTGCTATAGAGACGAGCATCGAACATGACAGCAAAAGCCTTTGGTGTAGTAGGCTGTGGGATTAAATAAAAAAACATGGATATTTGCTTGAACCTTAAACAGAATTAATCTAGAATTTTCCTTTACTCAACTGACATTTTTTTCATGTTTCATCAGTTATATCCAAGTGATCAGACAGCCACTACATGTGGTATACTCACCAGGATTATTATCTAGACCAAAGGCCCAGAGCTCATTGTAGCAGGCATGTAATTCTTTACAATGTACAGTATGCCACTTTAGCAGTCTTGGGGTATTTTTTAAACAGCTGACTGATCCAGGCTCTCAGCTTTTCTAAACAATCATGTAAGAGGCAATGACAATTGTACTACTTCATAACAGCTACATGGAACCCTGACATGCACTTCACAGCAACCAGTCATCTATATAAACCAATTTCAGGAGTAAAATTGCATGTTGCCTTCTCTACTTGCGCTTTGAACAGTGATATCCCCTTGCAGCTAACAAAATGCATACAATTTCTCAAGGGCTGAAAATAAGTTTTCTGCTTTAAACTATTTATTTCTGTATCACTTTTTGTAATATAAGCTTAAAGTTTTTTCTTGAAATGTCAGGTTAAATGTTTTTTTTCTTCTTTTACATAAGCAAGCTGAAGGATAGATTATGTTCTGGTCACATTTGGTAAAATGTTCTATGTGTCTTTAGATAGCTTTCCTGTGTGTTATCATTCTGCATTGATGTTGAAGTTTACAATTAAAAACATTTTGTTCTAAAAGGAATCCATTATTAATGGGGTCACCGGGCCCGGGACACTTGTCCCCCCTGTCTCCCCTTATGGCGGCCCTGGGGTCATCTATAGTCAATGATTACTCACTGCATTTAGACTAGCCATTACAGAGTCTGATTTATAAGAAAGTGCACCTCTTCTCTGCCACTAAGTTTCTTCACAGTTTACCTCTACTTGTTGCTACTCCCGCTAATCATTGACTATTCACTGTAAAGCATTGCCTAACCTTGACTACATTTCTTGTCCAACGTTGCTAATGTCTTATAATTGAACTATATCCTGTAACTTGCAGTAATCCACTGCCTCCATAGCTGACACTGGTTGGTCCTAACAGTCTTGAAGCCTTCCACTACCAACCATAGATGCTTAGTATGGGATCCTTGGAATCTGAATTGAATAAAATAAAAGATATCCTCAATGTCTAATTTCTGCCTAATCAGATGACCACTCCTGTCTGGGGGCAGTGTAGCCAGCTTCCCTACAGCCTAATGGATGTGAGAGTAGTTGGCATTTTGTCATCTACTGTATGTTGGAGAATGCATGTTCATTTTGTGCATGTGTGTGGTCCTCGTGCATTCAACACACTGGTTGGATAGTTGGCTTCTTATACTGTAGCATGGAAGACTCTGTTTTGGATTAATGCCAGCATCCCAAGCAATTGCCTCTATCAGGTGGAAGCCTTCAAATGCCAATAGATTCTGGATCCAACGGGTGTAAAATATGATTTTCAGATCAAACCAAACTTGGAAAAACTACATTGAAAAGAATGTGCTTTAGCCACCATCCAAATAGACATGTCAACTAGTAGAAGACCAGCTGGATAACTAGAAATTATAAAATTGCCTCAAAATATGTCATTGTGGCATATAAGGGTTGATGATGTATTCTACCACTAATTGTATTTCAGTTACATGTTGACAGTAATGCCAAATGAATCACTGATGTTTGTGTGAAGTGTTTTACAAGTTTGTATAGATGGCTGGATTCCCCCTATATGACAGAGATATGAATATGCTTTTAGATGCATATAATTCAAAGAGATTTATTGTTATTTAGGTTTTCTTTCTAGCTAGTCTGTCTTATATGCATCCTCTGTAATTCAGAAAATTAATTAATTGGAAGGTTTAGTGGCTGCATCTAACAGCTGGCAGTTTGAGTGCACATTTTTATGGTTTACATTTTATTTCTAAAATATGCTATTTACATTGCCAATAATTCACTCAACCATTTAAAATGTTATACAAATGTATTTGGGTGTGGAGTTAACCAGTGCATTGTGTCTGATTCTGAAATGTGAGAAACAAGCAGTGCTGCACAAAAGAGCTGCTTGTGACAGCTATTTTCTCCCCTTTTCATTGTACTTCAAATGACCCAAGTAATGTAATAGCAAAGGAAATTTTCTCCTGCTTGGATGCTATTCTCATTTCTACCACTAGGACTTTTAGCAGTGAAAATGACAAATTATCTACAATGCTTAAAAGTTCTCCGAAAGGGTAAGGGGGTCTGAGGTTTCAAATAATTGTCTCTTGTTGTATTTAATGTAGTTGGGCCTCCCAGTGTGTTTATTGTGTATGGGGCTATGCTTTCATTGTAATCAATGTACAATGTATCTTGGGTGCCGCTATTACTTCTCCCACTCATTTATATATATATATATATATATATATATATATA
>CM044448.1:57934071-57968201 GCA_024363595.1 Xenopus borealis
TTGGAAATAATTGGAGTGCTGGTCCACTTTGAGTTTTACATTGGAACTTGACCAAGCACCAATCTTCAACAGTGGAAGCGTGCAGGTACTTTTTGAACAATATATATATATATATATATATATATATACATAAATGAGTGGGAGAAGTAATAGCGGCACCCAAGATACATTGTACATTGTATATATATTCTCCTTTACAGTACAAACTAATTGAGGCTAACAGTACATGGCACAGTTTTTCCATAGTGTATTTAAGTTCAAACCCATCCTAAATTATTGGGAGGCAGTATAGGCAGTTTTGCCTGTTCACCCACACAATAGCAGCAATTCTATTAGCCAATGGAGACACTATGAATTCAGGCAACTGAATCCTTCAGCAGAAGCGTCAGAAGCATTACTGTATCTGTTTACTTGTCCATTTTCCTGTTAATAGGCTACAGCTGTATGATCATTAATTGTAAGAGTATATATTTTTAGAATCCCATGCTAAGCAACTCCCCCAGAACTTACATTTTTTTATTCCTCACTTACTGTATCTGCTAATGAGATTTCTTGTGATAAAATTCCAGTATAATGGAATAGATGGATCTGCAATATATCAACCAGCTGTCTTCCTGCAATTACTGGAAGGTTGAATGTTGATTTTGTCAAAGTAGCTTTGGTGGTAATGCTTTTATTATACAGCTGCTTATGTGCCATTATTGCTTTGTCTTTTCAGATTTCTGCTGCTGCCCTTAAAGCCTCTCTAAGCAAGCCACATAATGCTAGAGTGTCTACAATAGGTCCAAGCATGCACACACATATGCACATCTATCTATCTATCTATCTATCTATCTATCTATCTATCTATCTATCAATCTATCTATCTATCTATCTATCTATCTATCTATCTATCTATCTATCTATCTATCTATCTAGATCTTCATAGACTGTCTATTTTGTGCATTTCATTAAATTATCAATCTATTCAAATTCAATATTTATAATACATTAAAAAAGGCAATTAAAAATATTTTTGTGGGTTACCTTAGGAAAGTTAATTATTAATAAAAAAAAACATTTGTGTTACCAGATAATTTTTTTTGTTCACCAGTTTGCCTCCCCCCAATCTGCCTTATTTTCCTTACCTATAGATAAAAAGCAGGTTACCAGAGTCTAATTTTCTCATGAAAACTGACAGACAGACCATTGTATAAATCACATAATACATATTTACAGAATCATAGGACAAAGAGCTTATGTGGTAAGCAACATAGTGGGAAGGAGGTCCCTGCCGCATAGAGCTTATGTGGTAAGCAACATAGTGGGAAGGAGGTCCCTGCCGCATAGAGCTTACAGTCTAAATGGATGGATGGCTAAAAAACAAGTACAAATTGGAGATGAAAAAGTGCACAAGGTAAGTCACAGTCAGTAGGCACAAACTAGGCTAATGTTTTAGGCTCTTAAGACTGAGGGAGGATTCCTTACAGAGGTAAGGAGCAGCAAGATAAAAGGGTTTGAGACGAGAGGTGGCAGTGGATGTGTCACGGTCGGCACCCAACACCAGAACAAATGGAAAGCACCCTGGTCTCGGTTCATGCTCCACCAGTAGTGTGACTGCCTTTGGCTTTGGGAGGAGCCCTTAGCTACTCAGATGCCACCTGGACTTAAACTAGAGGTACAGGGCAAGACTTCTGGCCAGCAAAGGGGCACGACTGTATTGAAAGTCTTTAAGGCCGAAGGTCACGGTACTGCAGGAGTAGGCAGATTCGTGGTCAGACAGAATGGGTCGAGGCAGGTAGATAACTAGGGTCATCAGGCAGGCAAGGGTCAAACTGGGTGATCAATCAGATAAGGATGAGGCAAAATCTGTAGTCAGATAACAGGCATGGGTCAGGATACAGATTTCAGAATAGTCAAAGCCAGGCAGAGTCAAACATCATAATCATGAACAAACAGAAGCTTAACGCACATGTCAGAGGCACCAGGAACAACTTCCTATCACGGGCAATGATAAAAACCAAAGGCCCCTGTAAGTACCTTTAAATTTTGTGCCATAGCACGCCGACATAAAAACGCCATAAAATTTCCTATAAAATACGGAAGTGCGCTCCACGCACTAAGAGCAGCCAGCAACTAGGAAGAGGAGCGGTGCGGTTGGCGTCCCTGCCGCACCACTAGACCACCAGGGTGAGTAACTCTCACAAGATGTGTATGGTGTGAAGAGAAGGTGGCTCTAAGAAGAGTGGAGAAGACAACCAGGAACATATAGCGAGACAAGAGACGAAATATAGTGAGGAGTAGAGGACTGAAGAGCTTTGAATGTTAGTGAAAAGATTTTGTATGCTATCCTTTGCTTAACAGACAGCCACACTAAGGATTTTAGTTGGGGTTGAGCAGATTCCCTTTTAGGAGAGAGCAAAGGGATCCTGGTAGCAGAGTTTAAGATTTTTTGGAGGGGAGAGAGATGGGAGTCTTGAAGACCAGTTAGGAGGAGATTGCAGTAGTCTAAATGGGATAGGTTGAGGGCATGTTTGTGAAAGAAATGGGTGTATCTTGGCTATATTGCGGCGGAAGAAACAACAGGATTTGCCAGTGTTATTAATATGATTGGAGAAGGAGAGGAACTGGTCAAAGATGACCCCTAAGCAGCGTGCTGAGTAAATCGGGTTAATGGTCATGCCATCAATAGTAATGGTGAAAGGAAGATAAGGGCTCAGTTTGGGTGGAAAGACCATGAGCTCAGTTTTGGACAAGTTGAGCTTGAGGTGGCTTTGGTTCATCCAGTAAGAGATAGCTACTAAGCAGTCTGCTATCTGGGTTTGAACATCTGTGGTTAGTGAGGGGGTGTCTAAATATATCTGAATGTCATCGGCATACAGATGATATTTAAGGCCAAATGAAGATATAAGGTCTCCTAAAGAAAGAGTGTTCAAGGAAAAAACGAGGACCAAGTACAGAACCCTGAGGCACCCCACATCCCCAGACCATGCACATTGGAAGCCAGATCCAGATCAAATGGGGTAGATTTGGAAGGGGCAAACTGGTGTATTTTAGAAGGGCTCCTTTATACTTTGTCAAGCGTATTGAGTGCCAAACATGTAGCTATAAACTTAGGGAATGCCTTCAACAAAAATTTGTATATATCCAGAAAGGGAGCAAGCAAGATTTTCGTTGCAGGATACACAGTACTTGCATTAATTGCAGAACTTGAAAATAGTTTTATCTTACAGTGTTGCATTAAAAATCCATTTCTTCAGGACTGGGATACCAGCAAAAATATCAGTGGGCCCAGCCCTGCAAGTCCTCCAGCCCATCCCTGCTAACCAGTCACCCTGTGGAGGCGGTGGCAGTCACCTTCAAGTGGACAGCTGAGATAACAGTGGGCTGCATGTAGTGGGGTGAGAACAGTATTCCACTGAATCAAACAAGAATTGTGTTAAATGAAATAGAAGGCAAATAAAAACAAATCTGCAACCATAATAAAAATGAATTCCAATGTAGTTGGGCAATACTACCATATGTGTAATTTTATTCAACATGAAGAACATTATAAACTATCACTGGAAATCTAGAACATTTATCTTTATCATGATTTTAAACTGAAGGAAAATATATTTTTAAAGTGTTCGGGTTGTTTTTAATGATAATATGTCAAGTGTTTTCGAGAATCATACCATATAATCATTTAATAAATACAGAATTTTACATTTTCTGCACATTACAGCTGGCAGTTTTTAGATATTATTTAAAGCTTTTTAATAAATTGTTATGTTTAACCAGAATAAACAGGTTTGCAATTAATTGTCATACGTTCCATTGTAGCCTCTAAATCTACAGACAGTTGGGTCCTACAAGGAAATAGTATTACTGTCATAATCACACACATAATGACCGTGACATTGCATACTTACAAGAGAAAGAGAAGTAACAGGCAACAAAGCATTTCCCAGGCAATGACAAGGTGATGTAAAGCCAAGCAAAGCATTGTTGTATGTGCTAATACACTGTGAAACGTCTGTCATTGTGTCAAGAGAAATATGCCCCTACATTTCAGGATAACAGAAGTTTTTCCTTGCGATTAGAAGGCATGACATACTGTATGATTTGTCTATAAATCAGAATTAATGGCTTTTTCTTTGTGTTTATAACATATTTCATATGCGCAAGATATGAGAAGGTGATTTAGCAATAAAATGTTAAACCTGAGCAGAATAAAGAATATTTAACATACAAATAAATGTGCCTCATTCATCAAACCCAGAAAATTCCCACTGCGTTTGTAGAGATTGTGTGTATATCACATAGGTGGTAGAAAGTGGAATATGTACAGTAGTTGCTTTTAACTCTTCAAAAATGAGGTGCATTTATACTACATATTTAGTTACAATGTATGCATTGTTGATTGTGGAAAAATATATAGAGGCACTGAAGTGCACTTAAAATTGTGATTTCTTTTTGATGACAGTTAAGAATTTTAGTTAGTCTTTTTTTTAAACATGCAGTATGTAGAAATAGTATGTCGTTATTGAGGAGGTTATCTACTAAAATACACAAAATTCTCCCTGTTTTCTAAAAACCAGTTCGGCAGAACTCTAGTCCAAATTTTTACTGTATTTCTCAATAAATGTACTTGAAAAAATCTGGTGTGCGAAAAAACGTAAAAGAATCCGAATTGTACGATTTTTTCAGAAATTGTTGCCCAATAGCTCCAATTATTTTGGATTAACACCCAAAAACCACAAATTCCTTGTATTATTGTACAAAACCCAGCACAGATCATGACATTTTCCAATTGTAAATGGGACAGCTGCCATTGACTTCTACATGACCTCAGCAGATTTGAGATGGAGTACTTTTTAATTCAGACTAGCAGCCTCTGGGTTTAATAAATCATGAAAAATTCAATGTTTTTTTTCTCTGAAAAACTTGTTTTCCCCTTTAAAACTAAAATAAAACGGACTTTGATAAATTACCCCTTATAGTTTATTGCACTTAGCACCAAGTATTACATTGAGGGGGTTATTTATTAAAGTCCAAATGCCAAAAACATGAAAAAGTTTAGTTTTTTACTATAAAATAAACACCATTTTTTAATGAAAAAAAAATTTGAATTTTAGGATCTGCTGTACCCCGATAGTGTAAAAAGTCTGAATCTGAAAATCCAGGAACTCAGACCTGGTGAAGTTGTATAGAAGTCAATGGGAGAGGTTCCTACCCTATTTTTTTTAAGTTTCTGTGCTCTGTGCTGTAATTAGTCCAAAATCTGACGATTTTGGAATTTTAGGTAAAAAATCCAAAAAAATTCGGGCTTTTCATAAAAAAATCAAGTGATTTGCCCGATCTTTTCAAGTTTGTCCCCGATCAGATTAAATCATGCTTTTTTTAATAATCAACATGGTTGGATTGGTAGTCTCGGTGCTGATAAAAGCTACTGGATGCAGTTGGCAACTTATCAGCAGTGATTGGATCAGTTAGATGTATGGACAGCTTAAGACTCTGATAAATTCAGTTTTGTTCCACACAATGTGGTTATATACTGTACATATGTACTGACCTCTTTAAAGCAAACCTAGGAAATACATTTATACAGCTGTAGAAATTCTAAAAGATCCCTCTGAAATACACACCTATATTATCAATTTTATCAGATACTTGACCTTACAGTCCAATGAGCATGGTAAGCCTAAAAAGCTAGCAGAAATGTTCTTCTATGAGAGTTAAACCTTTTAACAAATACTGGGGTGGAAAGGTGCATTTAAGTACAATGCTGCACAGGGAGCAAGCCATTCATAGGTCCTTAAATTGTTCTGTTTTTGATAATTTGATATACTTTGGATCAGTATTAATATAAATATAATAGATTATTTATGAATTGCAAAGATCTTTACAGAGCAGTACAAAACAAGAGGGAGAATTAAAACACATGGGAACAAACCAAGACAAGAGGTTAGAGGACCTTGCTTGTGAGATTAGTTTGACTGACCGTGCAATAAGAGTTTAATGATACTAAAGATTTGCCTGGAGCTTTCCTGGGATTTCATCTTGAATACTCAATATCAGATCTTCCTCTACATACCAAATTCTCTGCTTTATAATTACAGTCTGATCATCTGGAAGTAAACCTCAAGAGACTCCATCAATCAATGCTTGGGTAGACCAAACATGAAGGAATAAACAGTACTGAGCCTTTTGGAAAAAGCTCTGCTTAAATATCTTCCTCAATGATCTGCATCAAAAATGAAAAACCTCATCAATACCCCTGCCAGAAACACTCAAGCACAACCTTAAAAAAGTTAGTTAATATTTTTTTACTAAAGAATATAAATGTAAGACTTTTAACCAACATTTTAAAGGTCAAATCTAGTGATATATTCTTTTTTCACGAGAACTTTTAATGTACCCTTTATTTAATAAAAAATACTTAAGGGGCAAATTTACAAAATTCACGTGAATGGATCGTAGTTCGAATATGATCGAATTACGATCGTACCATTTTTTCGGATATTCGAATATTCAAATTTGGCCTCTTCGATCATCAAATGCCGAATTATGGAATTATTGAATAGATCGAATGATCGGATATTAGATAATTTCATCATTTGATGATCGAAGGAATCAAAATTTTAAAATTCTTTGAATGCCTACTTCACCAGATTGAACCTACCGAATTGCAATAGAAGCCTATGGGAACCCCCCCCCCCCATAGGCTTCTTTGGCTAAGTCCTGCTCGAATACCATTCGTACGATCGAAGCGTTCGAATTGTACAAATTTTTGGAGGAAGGAAATTTCACAATTTTTTGTGATCGGTATCTGATCGTACGAATTAATCGAGAAATATTGAGCAAAATGATAGCCTAAAACTATTCAATAAGCATTCGATATTCTAATGCTTATCGAATTTCGAATAGATTTGTAGGATTTTGGGTGAATAATAGTAAATTTGCCCCTGAATGCAATAAAATTACTTTAAATACAACTTTGGGAGTTTATAGTGAAAAAAAACCTATTGTATCAGAAATTTTTTCATTTCACCTCCCACCATTGACAATAGCAATCATGTCAAAATTACAGCATTAGTGATTCTAACAAGATTTTCATCTGAAAACTCACATGTGCACATAGTAAGAATCACACCAAAATTGCCCTTCTGATGGTATACTGATGCTCTTTTTATCAGGGGAAAACTATGGTGGTCAAAACACCCAAAAAGAGCCATTGACCATAGACATGTTTTGCACTTAATTGCTGCATAACTGCTAAATAAATGTAAAACTAAAGGTATACTGTTCCGTATATTTCAAATGCACCTTTACATATGGTCAATAGTGATGGGCGAATAAATTCGCGGCAAAAATTTGCCGTCTAAAAATTCGCCAACAAAAACGAGTCGCGCGTCGTTTTTGACGCGATGCGCCGAAAATGACGCAACGCGCGCCGAAAACTACGCGACGCGTCGGAAACGACGCGACGTGCGTCAAAAACGACGCGCGACTCGTTTTGCGAATTTTTCGCCAATTCGCGAATTTCTCTGGAAATTCGCAAATTTTTCGGTGAAGCGAAACGCGGGAGTGTCGCCCATCACTAATGGTCAATGTATGGAAAATAATTTAAATGTCTCCATTAGTTATAACGTATCTCTGTTAAGTGAAATTCAAAATTAAAACAATCAATATTTACAATCACTATGGAGAACAGAAAATTTATAATATAGTCTATTTCTGTTTTTTAACTACCACTTAACAGCATTAAATCAATGTGCCATATACGGTAAAGTTGCATTAATATATAAAAAACTCTGAACATATGAACCCTGGTTAATTTCAAACTTTACCCCTCAAAAAAAAACATTCTATACCTCCAGAATAGTAACAATAATATTCACCATATATATGCCAACCCACCAATAAAGTTACTTGGCCACTGAATTTTTTTTTAAGGGCTTGGCTTTTTCGACCAAAAATTGACCTATTTTGATCGAATAGGTTTCTTTTCAATTGAATAAAAATAGTTTGATCGCATTCAAATCGAAGTGTCAAATACAAAGGATTTTTGATGAACCAAATTCTTACAGCAGCCAGGAGACGTATATGTTCAAAGTGGAAACAAAGAATAGCCCCCATGACAGGTGAAGTCCAAGACAAAGTAGAGGAAGTACGAAGAATGGCATACATATCAGCTATACACAACAACAATATGCTGGCTTATGATAAGATATGGATGAACTGGATCTACCACTGGATCTACCTAACACTCCTGTAACCATCTGAAACTCCAGCTTGTATCCCATGACCTATGTAGGATTACGAACAGAAGAATACAATAAATACCCCCTGGCCAAAAGCCTCACACACCTACACTAAATCATAGAAACCTTAAACATACAAAATTATTATTGAATAATAATTCACCTTGTGTTCCCCCCATTCCACGTTGAAAAAAAAGAAATTGTACTATATTGTACTTTAGACATTTTGAACTAATGCTAAAATTTCCACTGTTTTGTTTTTAATGTGTTCCCTACCCATTTCTTTTCTGTATCTCTCTATGATTTGATTATGACTATACAAAATAACAAAATAAAGATTTAAAAAAAAAAAGAAGGTAATTCATCTAACCTTATAGTGAATGAACAAAGGTAAAAATAACAGGCTAGTTTTAAACTAGCTCTATGGTGATGACATTGTGAATTATTTAAAAAGGGCAATGTGACCATAGAGCCATCAATCATAATAGACACTGATGACAAAAAAGAGTTTCAGTCACTTCCTATCTGCAAGGAGAACAATTCAGTTTCACAGGTAGCTAAGAAGTTCTGGGTGACCTGATGTCACTTGCATTGTTGTTCTATCCTTTGAACAGAGCAACTAGATTCTCTCAATATTAGAATCAAATGAGTAAATACATTCCCAGTTCACCACCACACTCCTTGATAGTGCACACTTAAATTTGTCTAACAATGAAGAGCAGTGAGGAAAAAAACTGAAAGCAGGAATTAATTTTTCATGGATTGTTCAAGCTCAGTTGGAAGTATAGTGTCTTAAACAGTTGCATCTCTTGGACCACAGAGAGTGACATCTTGGTATCTGTTTCTTAAATTCATTCTCATCAGAAAAAAAACATTTAAAAAAAATCACATTTTGAATATAATATAACATCTAATGTTTAATATTGTGTTTTTTAAAATTTGAATATCGAATTCAAAGGATTTTACCACAATTCGATCAATCGAATAGTAAATATAAAAAATAATAAAAATATATAAAAATCAAAGATTTGAATGATTTTAACCATTCCATCAAATTTTTTTATCAAAAATTAAATCCAATTCGGTAGGTTTAATCTGGCGAACTAGGCAATCGAATAAAAATTTAAGGGGCAAGTTATGCGACTGTCAAATATTTGAATATTCAAATAGAATTTTATTTGAATTATTTTCAAAATATGATGGTCGAAGTGGTCTTCAAAAATATTTGAAAATTCGAATTTGAATCTTTTTGAAAATTTGAATCATTCATGTAAATTTGATAAATCTGCCCCTTAGTATTTTATAGCTAAAATAAATAAAAAATATTATTGAAAGTTAAAATACAGATTGAAAAGGATAAATGCAGTCATACAATAATCCTGCTTTTGATTGTCTGATTACAACAGCATATTTGCAAATCAGGTCATTGGAGGTGAACTGTCAACATTTTGGAAATCTGGAAAACTTGTGGATACATTTTGCTCGGCCCTATAAGAAAATTCTAAAGAAATTTTTCCAATCTCTTTGGATTCCAAATTTTCTATTGTAAGATAATATTTTGTATAATTTTTCTTCAGTTACTAAAATGAACACAAACACAAATATCACACTGGCACAATATACAGAAATTCTACATTCACAATATACATTTAAATTCAGATTTTGCTTCTTAATGCAATTAATTTCTAAGCCTCCAGACTTTTACACATTATTCTCTGTTTTAGCTTTTCCGTTATTGAATTACTTTTAATTTTACTTTTAATGCAGGGATTTTCTGAGCTTTGTACACTGATAATTTATCTGTAAATTTTTTCCTCTGAACTGCTTTCTAAAGTACTGCAGTATTCATGTTGGCATAACCTTGCACATTGCTTTGAAACTGTAGATCACGTTTTAATTGATAATAACTAGTGATTGGCGAATCTACCCAGTTTCGCTTCGCCGAAAAATTCTCGAATTTCCAGCTAAACGAGTCGCGGCACTTTTTTGACGCGCGTCGCTGCAACTTCGACGCGCACCCCTTTCGCAGCGTGTCGCGTCATTTTCGTCGTGTCGCGTCGAAAAGCGACTCTTTTTTTTGCAAATTTTCGCCAGGAGAATTTTCACTGGCGCTTCACGAATTTATTCGCCAGCGGCAAATCGCGGGAATTCGCCGCGAATTTGCCCCTGGCGAATAAATTCGCCCATCACTAATAATAACAGGAAAATCAAAGGTAAGAGATAACTAATTCATTTTTTCTAGCTCATTTTATTTTACTGTTACTGTTTTGAGAAAATGTAGCAAAAACCCTATTAGTGTTAAGGTAAGCCCATGAAACAACATAATATAATGCAAGACATTTAATAGCATAGCAGAATGTTAAATTACTAATTAACTCAAAGTTACTGTATAAGAAAGCCTAGTAATTTAGAGAATTATTGCAATATGCAACTCACAGTGCCATGGGGTTAGCCATGGAGCATTTTGTTGCTTTTGTTAGTGGTGGTTACTGTAAAAACCTTCTTGCATTAAAAATACTGTGCTACCCACAGTTCAGTGCTGCTAATTAGCAGCAGTTGAGATATTCATAGCAATCATATTGGCCTTGCTAATTTGCCAAATGCTACCAATTCCCTATCATTCTTTGTTTTACATCTCGCTGTCCAGTGAAAATTAGCACTGATTGTTGATCTGATATTCTTTGTATTTAGTACATAAAAAGTCAAGATACAAATTATGTTTTTTATTTGTTGTATGGCAAAATCGTAGCTTATTGTATTGTATAGCTTCAGTTTATCATAGTCTTTCTTGCTTCAATTCACATCACTATTGTTGTGTTAGTCATTTGCAACAACATGGCTGTCACAAAGTATAGAAAGTGGATAATAATGTAATTACTAGACAGGACTGAAAAATGGTTGACAACATTATGGCTCAACAGGTTCTCTTTACAAGACTAGGCTCAAGAGGGATTAAGTTTAAAAGAAAATAATCTTTTATCAGCTCCCACTCAGATGTGGTATTGTAGTGCCCAAAAAAAGGTGTGGTGAAGGTGCATTGTAGTGATCATCAGTGATGAGTGAATATGAATTTGGAAAATTTGTGAAAAGCATTGAAGTAAATGGGCATCTAAATTATGATACGTGACAATTTTCACATGAGTGACAACTTTTATATGAGCAACTCTTTTGTCCAAATGCATTAAAGTCAATGGGCTTGTATGATGAAACAGCCCCACTCTTTTCAAATAAATAAAATGCCTTTATTGGAGCCTTTTAAGGAATCACAGCTATATCTGTAATAGACTTCAATGATTACAATATGATTTGCAATTTTTTGCTGTTTTGTGATTTTTCCTCATCATCAAATTTTTTAAAAGGTTTTTCTATCAAATAAAAATCATTTGATTCAAACAATTTTGGGCAAAATCTTTCAATTTTTTTCAAACTTAGAAAAAATCAATGTAAAGGTTCAGGAGGTGCCTCATAAACTACAATGTCAATTTGGCAGCTTTAAGTTGGCAAAGTGTAGAATTTGAATTTTCACATTTTTTTAATTAAAATTGAATTTTGGGCTATTCAATAGTTGAATTAATTTCATTTGAATTTTCACTTCGACCCTTAGTAAATGTGCCCCTGGTGTCTGACTGTATTTTCAGACCATGGCCTGTCCCTGAATCCATTGCAGCTCTCCCTCCTGCGCTTGGCTTACCTGCCAGCTTTCAGCTTACACTGCTGCTTTAGTTCACAGCACAGCACCACTCCTAGCATCTCCACCCCGCTCGAAGTACCCGCAACTGGATTCACTTAATAAAACCATAACACCAGGATCTTCTTTCACATGAGTCTCTTAGCACATGACATTAAGGGACCCATCTAATCGAATTTAGATTTTTTCCAGAAATCTAAAAAATTTTGGGTTGAGATTTACATGTAAAAAAACATGAAAACGTCTAATGCAAAACTTCAGTGCTTTTTCCATTCATTAATTTTATATTTTAATAAATTCAATGACAACCGTGATTTGTGAGTTTAGCCATGGTTTCAAAAACCCCTGAAACCACTAGCATCAAACCTTTCGTAAATACGCCTCTAAGAGGCACATTTATCAACATTCAAATGAAAATTTTTAGTACTGGTCTTCTTAGTGAAGGCATCCACAGTGAATACATCAGTACCTCATTCAACACAGGCATCTGCTACAAGCAATACATTACCCTTTCACATGAATAGAACATACAGTACCTGCAACTGCAGGTAGGGAAACAAACTTGGATTTCTGTAGTGTTCCCATTTGCCATTACAAGGTTAATGGTATATGTTTAACAAACGGATTAACTACAGTACTGGTTATTAAATGTGTACAAATCTATATTAAGGTGCATATTTACTATTGGATGAATTTTGAATAGAAAAAAAATGTGAAATTTGACCAATGGAATTTTTTTTTGACCGTTTTCAATCAACCAGGTCTATTTTCAATCAATTTCGAATTGTTCAATCGCTTGTTCGAATCGAACGATTCAAACGTTTTCCAAAAAAAAATTAGATTTTCCAAAACTTAGAAGAAAACTTTGTTAAGGCTATGGGAGGTCCCCCATAGGCTAAAATGGCAATTCGGCAGGTTTAAGGTGGCGAATAGTCATTAATTCAAAATTTGAATTTTCGATTTTTTTAAAATCAAATTGAATTTTGGGCTATTCAAAGACGAAGTTATATAAGAAATTTAAAAATTTTTAATTTTTTACGAAAATACACTTCGACCCTTAGTAAATTTGCCCCTAAATATCCAGCTTTTTTTTTTTTACAATATGTGCATACTGCTTCTGTATGGTTGTCATGGCATTTGAAGCATAAGCCATAGAACAGCTCCAAGACCACTTTGAGAAGCATTTAAGGACCGGATCTTGTGTCTGCAACATTTTTAGCTTGTTGAATGCTTGCTGATGTTCTTCTTCCCATATTACATCATCTCTACTAAGTTCATGAAGTGACATTGTTTTCTGAGAGATTTGGGATGAATTTACCTAAAAAAGTAACCATTCCTAACAATCTCTCCACATCTGCTTTACATTCCTGATTCCTGTCTTATAGCTTCCACTTTGTTTGGGTCTGGTTTTAACCCCTCAGTTGACAAATTATATCCCAAATATATGATCTCTTTTAGACCAATTTTGCATTTATCCTTGTTGAGTTTAAAATTATTTAACCTAGACCTCTCAGGCACTTGTCTAAGTCTCTCATCATGTTGTTCCTTTGTCTCTGCCCAAATCAATATGTCACCAATATATGTCTCCAAACCATCAATACCTTCAAACAGTTGCTTTTCAGTTTTCTGAAAAAGTTCTGGAGCATATTTTAACCAAATGGCATCCTGAGGCATCTGTAGCGCCCAAATGGTGTGTTAAATGTACATAATGTGAGCTATTGACATATAACTTTATTTGCCAAAACCCAGAACTTGCATCCAGTACGAAAAATAATTTTGCTTTGTGGAGTTTATGTGTGATTTCCTCAACTGTGGGAAGCTGATAATGTTCTCTCATTATTGCTATATTCATGTCCCTGGAGTCCAAACACACTCTCAAATTACCATTGGGGTTTTCTACAATTACTAATGGATTCACTCACTGTTGGCTTCTATTCTTGCAATTACAACTTTAAATTGCACAGTGTACCTTTTATTCTTGTGCAGCACTTTCAAATAACACATTCCTTTAACAAGGATTTTCTGTCCTGTGTATATTATCAGTCTCACTTTAGTGAGCAGCACCTGTGTTTTTTTTCAATCTCCTCAGGCAACTGTCGAATGATATTCACCTGAGCGCCAGTATCCATTTTAAAGCTGACAAACTTATTTGCTATTTTCAAAGTAATTTTTCACTCCTCCCTGTGAGTCGGTGATTTTACCACACTAACAAATAAGCTGAAATGTTGCTTCAGCATGCCCTTTTTAGATTTGCACATTTTTGCAAAATGGTTTGGTTTCTTACAGTTGTTACACACCATAAGCTGTGGTATGTTTTGTGGTAAATGTTCATTTACACATCTTTTACAATGGAACTTTATTAAATTATATAAATTGGATATTAGCTTCACTTTCAGTTTGATTGCTACTGCACAAGTTTCTGTTTCACATTGTCCACATGTTTGCTCTCCTGCATAAAGACCTGTGAATTGTTATCTTCCTGCATTGATATTAACTGCACTTTTGTGGTTTCTGCTGCCACACACAACTGAACTGGTTTATCTAATAAAAGCATTTCTCTCAAAAGTCTCTATCTCAGATGTAATGCCACATACAAGTCTGTCTCTGATAAGAGATTCCTGCAACTGTCCAAACTCACAAGACTTTGCTTTATTTTTTAGTTCAGTTACATACTGAAGAATGGACGTGTCTCCCTGAATGCATGTAAAAAACTTACATCTCTCATATGTGATATTCTTTTTTGGATTGCAGTATTCCTCAAACTTTATCATAATAGTCTGCAAATACCATTTATCCTCTTCTGTGGCAAATGTAAAAGTATTATATATTATATATCTATATATATTATAGGGTGATAGTCTGAAAAAGAGCATCATTTTTTCGGGAGTTACCCTCCTACATTTCCTAACATATGGCAACTCAACTATACAGTGGGCACATGTTTAGGGCAATAGGACAACTTTATTTTATTTATTAAAGGTTTCCTGGGCTTGTGTAGTGTAATGTATTGGCTGCAACATATACTTCTATTATACTTTTAACTTTGGACCATATGCAAATTAGGCATTGCTAGCGTAAATGTGGTTTGCCTGGCGAAGTAATGCAGAAATGTGTAACACGGTGCACCACAGGAGGATTAGTGAGTTTAAAACATTAAATATTTATTTAGTCACGTTTAAATTTCCATAGTTAGCGTGTGCAGACAATACAAGGGCTAGCCAACCAACGAGGTTTGTGGCAGCCAGCCAAAACTCAGCCTCCTTAAATCAACCCTTAGAGCAAACCGCCCTCAGAACATGTAAATTAACCCCAAACTAATCAGTGAAATGACAAATCATGAGACCTAATAAAAATGCCTTATATCAACATCATAATTCTTTAACCAAACAAAAAACTATATAACACACATTGAAAATATACAAACAAGATAGCAATTGCAATGCCATTGACAATAAAATAAATGTTAAAAACAAAACCCAAAAGGAAAATTTACAAGATATACCTGATAAATAGAAATCGCATTACAGATCTATATGGAAACTAGGGGGACAGTCAGAAAAACAGGAAACCTCCCAATCTTTATTCATGCCCCCATAAGTTTCTATAGTTTTTAGATGATAGATCCAATAAGCCTCTCTCATCAATAATTTACAATCAAAAACACCCTTTCTTATGTCAAACTTCATAAATTATTTGGAAATAAATATTCATATCACCACCATGTTTATCTTTTATATGTTGCGCCACTGCTGACTTCGAATCACTTCTTGTAAGGGATGAAACCTGCTCCAAAAATCGGGCACCTGATTTTCGGAGCATGTTTCATCCCTTACAAAAAGTGATTCGAAGTGTTCAATGTGTGTAATATAGTTTTTTGTTTGGTTAAAGAATCATGGATGTTGAGGCATTTTTATTAGGTCTCATGATTTGTCATTTCACTGATTATTTTGGGGTTAATTTACATGTTCTGAGGGAGGGTTGCTCTAAGGGCTGATTTAAGGAGGCTGGGTTTGGGCTGTTAGTTGCTCCTGATGAAGTGCTGGGAAGCCACGCAACGCATTGAGCGGTTAGCCCTTGATTGTCTGCACACGCTAATCATGGAATTTTAAATGTGACTAAATAAATATTTAATGTTTTAAACTCACTAATCCTCCTTTGGTGCTCTGTGTTACACAATTCTGCAGAAGCTCTTTGGCTGCATGGGATCGCGGTTCGCACAAAGTGGCACATTGGAGTCCGGCATCAGTAAGTGATCCCACCTATTATTACATTTCTGACTAATTAATGGTAGTACATCTTTGCTACTTTTTTCCTCCCTGAGCTCAAATTCGCATTTTAGTGAATTAGCGGTGGACTGGCGAAGTACGCTAAGGCGTCGCTAGTGAATTTCAGCACTTTAGTGAATTTGCCCCCATGTATTGTTTTATTTTATGTGTATTGCAATCGGCACACAGAGACACAGATCTGTTCAGTATGCTTTACTCTCCTACTTCCTTGTTATACATATCCATGTGCTAAGTGGAGTGATATTATGACAGTACCGAGTTGTCCATGTGGTTTGATCTGGCCTGTTCATTGATTACTCTGTTGCTCCACCGTCCTATTCATACACGTTCAGTTCCTGTGCCCAGAACTCTCTCCTAGGTTCTCCCACAATAAGACCTGCCAGTATATGAGTAATGAAGGGCTCCACCCGACCAAAGATGGCTGCTATAGGCAGAAGAGCAGGTTTAGACTGGAACCTTGTAGTTAGTTCTGGGTTTTGGATACCAAATGATATACTTATAGCAGGTCATATAAGAATTGTTGTAGCAACATACCAAAAGACAAGCCTACTATAAAACAAGAGGTCAATTCTAGGGAAAAAAACTACAGTAAGATTTAACTACATTCTTTAATTGGGGGTCTGACTAGCATGAATTTACTAAACAAAATGTATCCATTTCTTGAATATGTTTTTTTTCCTGGGAAGAATATCCTACTATATAACACAGTTTCTCAGTGAACTTTAGAACAACACGGTTTCTTATTGTTCACGCCATGCATCTAGAAGCATCTTTTAATTTCATTGAAACATATAAAAAAAGTCTTTATAAATTCTATAACTTTGATTAATAATTGATTAAAAAGATCTACAACACATCAAAGACAGGAAGAAGAGCTTTTCCTCAGAAAACCAGTTCAAATGGAACTTTGTTGCCTTAAACATTTGTCAGATCTGTAACATTGCTAGCAAGTTATTCATTTATGTTTGAAATTGTATGTTGCAAGGATCGTTTAAAAGAAAATAGAGAAAAGAAAGATGCTCTTCTGAATTAATTAAAAGACAGATAGGATTAAACACTTCAAATTAGTGTTAATCACATATCTGAATTACTTCCTCTCTGTTTCCTTGGCTTTATGACTAATTTATGTTTAACCTTATTCAGAATCTATGATCTGAATGCAGGTTTTCAAAAAATTCACTGTTTCTGACTTAGGAGGGCAATGGGGCTAAACACTTCAAAAATGTCTTTATGATGAACGAACTATATGATGTTCTTAAATATTTTAATTTAAGATAAGGTTAGAAAATGCATAAAAATTGAACTTCCAGAAGGACGAAATCGTTTTTTCACAATATTTTTAAAAAACTTGTTTTATGTGGTGTTTAAATGTTTAAAGGAGAGATAGGAGACAAGTGTCAGGATTGCTATCAGGATTAGTCACAGCTTTAGTACTGGCTGAGTAGCCTATGTGCTAGATAACCAGATGAAACCATGTTTAGTGCTTTACAAAAACACATGAATGGACTGCAGTGCAACAGGGGCTTTAATGAGCAATTCAAAGAAAACATTAAAGTAAGCAAAAATTGCAGAGACTAGTCCATATGCAGGCATTAATATAGGACACATGGCAGCTATACAAAGAACGTGAGACAAGTCATAGTCCTGAGCTATCGAAAAATTTTAAAAATTGTCATACTGTTTGGTAAGATTTACAGAGCTTTAATAATTCAACCCCTGAGTAAGCTCACATGCTCACTACAGCTTTTGTCCCATTTACTCAAACTTTTTTTTACAAAAGTAAAGTATAATTTAGCTTGAAATTTTTTAATAAAAAATATATAAAATGTGAGCATATAGGACACTTTAAGGTTTCAGAAGATAACACAAACAGAAAAGTGATACATAGTGTCTCATTATGACATTACTTTTATTTATGTACATTATTATTTAATGCTCTCCTGTCTAAATTACTTTAGATAAGTGAAGTGTAAGGAATACAGCCAAGAAAGAGCTTGTCTAGTGTTTGGTAATGAAGGAATAAGTTGTGTGGAAATGATCTTTCTGCTTTATAAATGATCCCAATATAATGGATTGTTTATCTGGGATCAAATAGGCTGAATTATTTAATAAAATAATACTTCATCATTATGTTCAATCTATGGGTCCTCCTATAAGTTTCCCATTGGGGGCCAGCTATAAGTGAGAATATGAAACAGTAACTCATGCAACTCAGTGCAAACCATTGTGCATAAACCATTGTGCAGTCATATCTCAACCTGTAGCAACCAACCAGATGCTATGGTGCAATTAAGCATTTATATATAATGATGAGCTAACCGGCTCTGTTTTGCTTTGCCAAGAATGTGCAAACCATGAATGCCCTGAGGAAGTGACCAAAGAGGTCACGAAACGCGTTGGCAGTCTTTTCACTGTAAATGTAGCCAAATAATGTGTGCTTTGATGAAGGCGAAATAAAGCAAGATGTTTTAAACGACATTGTGTGAAAGATTGCGGTGGATTCCAGACACAATACAAGCTGTTAAATTTTATCCACGTTGCCGAGTGGTGAGTGTCAGGAGGCCTGCAGAGAGCGGAGGGCGTTGAGCTCCTCGACTCATGTTTGTTTAGAAACTGTACCTAATTAGATGTAAATCTTCGACAAACCCCCTATTGTATTATTAGCTCAACACTACCAATTTGCAGGGGCCATTAGTAGAGGCAGGGCACCCTAGGCCAGCTCGCTCCTCTTCCTTCCCCTGTTGCGTGTGCATGCACATAGCGCTTCTTGTGAGCATGGGTGTTATGCTTCTCACATGCTCATGCTTGTTAGTGCTGTGCATGCATGCAAGTTACAGCCGCACACAAGTTGAGTTCCAGGTGAGTCCAGTCCAGGGGTAGGCAGAAGAGGTAGCTGCCCAGTGCCCCCAATAGTTGCACCATAGGCAGCTGCCTCTTCTGTCTACCATTAGTTCCAGCCCTGGACCTTAGGATCAACTTCCCCTATGGCTTGGAAACCCCTACTACTATGGTCAGCATTCAAATTTCCTGCCCACAGACTTTTGTTAATGGGGAGGTGAAAGAAAGCCTTTTTTTCTTCCTGCTATAGAAAGGTGACTGAATGGCATGGATACTCTGCAGAGCCCCCTATTCCCCTGAATTGTCAGTGCAGCTACTAGTAAGAAGAGAATTGGATACTTTTGAGTTACTTGGGTGTATGTAGATGGAATTGCATCTGTTCTGGTGGTATTATACATGAAAATGCCATTGTGCCATCCTGCTATAAGTTCTGGGGTGCCATATTTCTGTATGTGCTGGGGGTATTTATACATGAAATTTTCTCTGTGTCATCGTGTTATGAGTTCTGGGGTATTTGCATCTTGCATCTTGGAGTCAAGAAGGAATTTTCTTGAGTCTAATTGGAGAGGCTTAGATGGAGTTCTTCTCCTTTCTCTGAATCAATCAAGTTAGGCAGGTTTCACTAAAAGTGTGTCTTTCTTCAACTTAAATAACTGCCCTCACTGTTATGGTTTGGTTTTCTTGAATATTCCTAAAAGCACATGGTAAAGTGTGTGGGGCATGAAAGGTGAGGCCAAAAGTGGGTGTGGCCAAAATGTGTACTTTGGGTGATGCCAACACCTCCATTTCTGGCACGCATAACCGAAACCATCTTCTGCTGCCTATGCAACAAGGCAAAGAGTAAAGAGTTTTTCTCCCTAAGGAAACCATTGCCTTAGAGAAGTTGAGGAACAGGGACCCCATAAATGAGGTTTAGGCAACAAAAGCATAGCTCTTTCATAGCATGTTACAAGAACATGAATTATGTAGACAGCTTAGCTAGAGAGCAGTCTGGTGCTAAAATTTTGAAATTATAGCTGGAGGTAGCTCTTACTGGGCATAACTAGCTTTTTGTAGTACAGCAGCCTTATCTGGAGCAACATTGTAGTTGAAGGTTTATCTTCCCTTCTGTGCTACAGCTCCCAGCTTGTTTTGAACTTTGATAATATTTTAGCAAATGATTAATCTTTTGAGGGATAATTACATGGAAGGTTTAAAATATTCTTTTTTTAAATGTTTTTTACAGTGTAACTTGGATAATTGCATTAGGTTACTTGGAAAAATGGGACAGTTTACATAAAATCTACAAATAAAGCACAAGTATATTTTGTTGGAGTGCGTAGCTCTGCTGTGAGCTGCAACTTCTTACAAGACAGCTGAGTGACAGTTTTGGTCCTTAGACAGGATGGGGGCTGCAGGACTTTTCCCTGATGGATCCTGCCAGCTTGCAGGATTCAAGCCTTATTTCTCCATAAACATGCTGAGCAGAAGATAACCCATATCAGTCTTTTATGCATCAGAGACACATGGAGTGATATCTGCTTATAATTGAAGTGGCAGCCAACATATAAAAACAACTGTGTACCATGCCACATGCTTATCACCGATAGCTGAGAATACAATCATTATGGTATTACAACCCATTTCGATGTAGTGATTGCACACCAACAATTTTGTAATAATGTCATAAATGATTGGGAGTTCTATATATTTATCCCCAGCATCACATTTCTCCATGCCCATATGGCAGCTGATAATGCTGATAAGAATAGTAAGATTCAGTGTGAATTTTATATGCTATTTGCATGAAAATTATACTGAAAAGTACTACTAATTCTTAAACATGTGCACAGTGCATGCTTGTACTTAAAGGGGATCTCCACCCAACTCAATTTCACTATATGTTTTGTTTCACTGTAATAAAAAATACTCTTTTTTGGTCTCCATCTGTTCTACAGGTATGAAATCTGCCAGGGAATCTGAGTTTAATTAGGCTCCAGTAAGGGAACCAAGCCCTTAGAGAAATCAGGGGGGGCAGGGACCCTGTGAACAAGGTTTAGATGATATAGGATAACTCTGTCATAGCACCTAAGCAATAGGTTTGTGTGTGGTAAAAATGTCCATAAATCTGTGCTAGTATTTCTCCATGCATTACTTTTTGCATGGCAAAAAAGTGAGAAAAAATGCCCTTGACTACAAGGCATTTGTGGCAAAATAAACTACCCATTGACTTCAAAACATCTGACATAAGAAAGAAATGCAAGAAAAAACACCCAATGCAAAATTTCATAATTTTACATTTATTTCTGCAGTTTCAAAGTTTAGTTTTTAACTAAATAAAATGTGTATTTTTACCCATCACTACTAAACAATTTTCCGATATAAACCAAATAAAAATGTACAAAAATGTAGTTCTTTCATTTGTAAATGTATTTTGTATATGTTGATGTTGAGAGCAGTATCTGTTCCTTTTTATTCTTTGCACTGTATGTACTGACTATGAACCAATTGAGCAATGAAGCAGTATTCAGCTCACCTTCTGCCTCCTACTGCTGTGAAATGTATTTTCTTTATTTGCCTTTGTCATTAAGGTTCATTTACCACTGCCAAATACAAGCCACCATTTTTTGTCTTGTGCCACAGGTCCATACTGTGCTTTCAAGATGAAAACAGTGCTGCAACACTGAATTAATGAGGGTCTGGCTGTGGGAAGCAAGAAGACATTCCATCATCTTGCCTCCTACCTATCCCCTATCACCTGCTGTGCTTTCACCTGTGCAGTGAGATTTCCTATTTTACTCAGCTAAGTATGTGTGTGTGTCAATAAGTGTTGTAGATGCCATATGACTTATCTTTCTATGTTGTCTCTAGTTCTGGCTAACACTCAAGCATATGTAGTATAGGGACCTTTTAAAAAAATGAACTATATACATCACATATGCTTATCCCTTGGTTCTGCACATTCCTGAGTCTCCCTGCTTCATTTGCCAGGAGAGAGGGATTGGTGCATGGGTTGGTGAATGGGGGTGGGACTCCCAGGCCACCAGTTGCAGAGTTCACCAGCCTGAACCTGGTGAACTAGATTTTAGTTAAAATGGTAAAAAATAGAAACTTTTGCATTTAGATGAATTGCTGGATTTTTGCCTTTTTGCCAGTGTGAAAATTTACCTTGCAAAACATTTCTGTATTACAGATATGTGATGAGTATGAGCACCAAAACGTTGATAAACAGGTGAAGATTTTTATGAATTTGCCGGTTTTGAATTTCTTGGATATACATATATATAAATATATAAAACCAAAAATAACAAAGTATGGTACAACACTAGTAAAGGTTTTAGCTGGAACCCAGACTAATGTGTTCATTGAATGAATGTACAAAATTCACGCGCACTCTCAGGCCCTTCAGTGCAGGTTCCGTTCGATGCACAAACCTATTAGAGAGACGGCCCACCAACATTCAAGGAAAAAAGGTAAACGAAGCAATTTAAACCGGGGTTGTACCCCTGGTGTGTTTATTGCATCACAACATTTTGGGATTACTTGACAAAGGATTAACAGCCTCGAAAGGTTGTGATGCAATAAACGCACCAGGGGTACAACCCTGGTTTGTTCCATCCTTTACCCTTTTTCCTTCATTGAATGAATACCTTACATTCAATTCTCAATTAAATATTAGAAATTTTAGAATAATCTATAGCAGAAAATAGAAATACTGACTGATGAACATGTCTCTGATTTATATCTCAATATCTTGAAATTATCTTAATATCATTAGTGTCACTTAATATAATCTGCATTTCATTGCCCTGATGTGGCATGAGATTATAAAATTAAATATGTTTCATTTTGCTAACCCAATTACACCTTTAAATATTTTACTTCAATATGTTTTTTTTTTTTCAATTTAGATTTTTTTTTTTTAACTCTGAGAGCTCTGCATACTCCCAGTGACTTTAGCCGAGTGAGATGTTATCTGACTCCTAGAGGGAGAAACACAATTTCAAGTGCAAAATGAATAAAAAATGTGAAAAAAATCACTGAACAATGAGGTAAAAAACTTTAAAAATATAAAAAACTTTTAAAAGTTCGAATTGATTTAAAGTGGTCCAATAAGATCAGTGCAGCTCCCATTGATTTCTATAGGACCTGAACAACCTTTACTTGGCAAAGTTTTGCATTAAAAGTTGTTGTGGTTTTTACACTTAATACAGTTCAAGTTTTAAGAGCTTTTATGAAAAGTATGAAAACCAAATTTTTTTTTTACATTCATGGATTGTTAGTAAATGGGCCCCTTAAGGTTGGGCAACAGCTATTTCCAAAATCTTCCCATGTAGGCTAATGAATCATTCATACTGAATCTGAGTTATAAAAAGAAGCAATAACAATAAATTTTTTGTCATAAAGAGCATTAGTTTATTAAATGGGGTCAGTGACTCCCATTTGAAAGATGAAGAAGAAAAAGGAAAAAATGAAGGTCAATTAATTAGTTGATATCCATTCTACAACACACTAAAACTTAAAGGTGAACCACCCCCTTTAATATTATCTAAAGCTTTAACAGAGATCATTTACAAAGTGCAGGGCAAAGTGCACATAGAGTAGCAAAGTAAGGATTGCCAGAGGTGTTTCTGCCATGAGGCAAGGTAAGAAATTATTCAACCAGCAGTTCCCAAGAAGTTACCAGGGGCAGCAATAAATTGCTCCTGTAACTTTAAGAGCTAAATTTTTTCTGTTACTAATCCAGAAAGTGCAGAGAGCACCATTGTGTTCTCTGTGCTAGCAATACAGCCACCCCAGACCCCTATAGACTGCCTATATAAAGTTAAGTGTGGGGTGGGCAAGGTGAGGCAACATAGCAAACGCTGACCCAGGTGACATGCTGGGGACTTTCAAATAGGGTAGATGCCTCTGAATCAGCTAGGAGTATATATATATATATATAGATATATATATATATATATACACATAGTTAAAATGCTGAACCTGAATTACAGGTGTCTAGTGATGGTCGAATATGGGGCAAGACGCCGCTGGCTCTCGTTTTGGACGCTGGCATTGAAAAAACCAATGCCGGCATCCAAAACGAGACAACAGCAAATTTTTTCCAGGCAAATTTCTCCAGCAAATGTCGCCAGCTGTGACAAACAAATACAACCACTTGTGAACACCATGAAAATATATTTTATTATATATATATATATATATATATATATATATATACATTCATATATATATATAATATTTTTAAAAATAAATAATAACACAATATATACATACAAAATATCAATGAGTATTGACAACCATAACTGACGGGAGGGTAGGTGGGCAGCTCGACCAGCGCTCCATGGTCCAGAAGGGAAGAGGAAGCAGGTAAAGCACTTCTTCTCTTTACAGCAACCCTCCTTTTCCAATGCCCACCAATCCCCATTCATTATTATGCTGCCCAGAATTCCCAGGTTCCAGACGGCCACCCCTCCTCCCAGTCCCAGCCACCTTCGCTAGGCACCCTTTGGTGCCGATCCAGCATCAAAACCATCAATATTTGTGTCTATTTTAGTGCAACTGCGGCTGTGTTTGTAAACAGCCCATATAATTGTTCAGTATCCATTGATAATACTTTCAACAATGTCAGAGAATCAAATATGGCCAGAATCACAAGTCCCACTATCATGTGCCTTTTCTAAGCAGTAACTAGGCCAGAGATTCAAATTAATCATGATACCAGAAGACAAGACAGAAGCTTTGTCAAATGACCAGATGAGTCAAGGCAGGCAGTAAGGCCAAAGTCATAACTGACAGTAGAAAAGCTCAAAGACTAGTTGGGTCACAAAAGGGTATCTTGGAGACACTAATTGCTAAATGTACAATGCACAACATTATAATCAAGCTATTAATGGAGGTTTGATGGTGGGTCTTGTGGTACCTTGTGGTGTCATCGTTTTAAACCATATATAATAGGCTGAACTTAAAGGAACTGTTGCATAAAAAAAGAAAGTGTTTTAAAGTAATGTACTGTAGCCCTTCATTAGTAAATCTGGTGTGTTTGCTTTATAAACTCTACCATCATTTATATAAACAAGCTGCTGTGTAGCCATGGGGGCAGCCATTCAAAAATGAAAAGGAGAAAAGACACAGGATACACAGCAAGTAACAGATAAGCTGTGTAGTATACAATGCTTTAGAATTTATCTGTTATCTATTGTGTATCCTGTGCTTGAATGGCTCCTCCATGGCTATACACAACTTACTTATATAAACTACAGTAGTATTTCCAAAGCAAACACACCCACTCTAGAAGTATGGGTCAAAAGTACATTCTATTGTCATTCCCTATAAACATTTCAATTTTTTGGTGTTACTGTTCTTTTAATTAAGCTGTGTAGATTTATTGTGTTATATTTTTTCCTAAAAATGCCTATTCTCTATGTTTTATGACAAAGCATATGAGACCTAAAGAGAAATTGACTTCCCTTTAATGACTCACAACACAAAGTATGGAATCTCAATTATTTTTGAAGTTTGTTTTAATTTAGAGTTTGCATTCCATTCAGTGCAGAAAATGACCAGACCAGAAAACACAAGGCAGCGGGACCTTTCCATTCTCCTAATCATCTAATTATGCCTCTCTTATCCCTAATTAGAATTAGAAACTTGCTAACATTTAACATCCACATATCTGAGTTAGTTTGTAAGAAACTATACAATGCGCTTTTCTCAGAAGATTCTTGATTGAATGCTCTGCATGTAACACTGTATCCTTTTTAATCTAGTATAATCCACTATATTTAGAAGCTAAATTTCTCACTTAAATATTATGACACAGGAAAAATTGTGTTGTTATTTCCACCTAATATGAAATGAGGCAATGTAATTACAAGGCTAAGCTAAATTCAGAAAAAGTCCAATATAATGAAAAAATATCAGATAATGCATTTAAAGAAGAAAAAAAATCTTAAGAGGCTCTTCAGTGTTGGTGCTCCAATGTTTAATTTAGCCTTGAAGCATAATTAATATTCTGATTTTAATTCAAAGAACGGAACCGCTGAGGTACAGCATTTGGGTATTTTTAATAACCCAAAAAGAACATGCTTTGAAAAATTAGCCAATATAAATATCGTATCTTTACTTTCTTTATTCAAGTAAGGTGGCTAATAGAGGTATATTCATCAAGTTAATACTGCAAGTCTTGTTGAGGGGGGATTTCTCGGGCAGGTTTTGGCTATGTATTCATTTGATACATTCCAGTGAAATAAAATTGTGTGGTTAGTCAACAATCAGAGGGAATATTAAAAATGGAATATTAAGAAACTTTTACATATTGATGATTTTAAATGGAGATCAGTAGTAAAGAAATCTTTTTTTCTATATAAATAATGAACATATTTCTGAACCAGGCAAGCAGAAACTGCATTTGTTGCACACTTAGGGGCAGATTTATAAATTTTTAGCTTACTTCGTCTAGGCAATAGTCCAAATTAAATTTGAATTTGAAAAAAATTAGAATATCGAAATCATCTAAAATATGCCGAACCGCTGTTTTAGCCTATGGGAGACCTCCTAGAACCTATTTAGAGTAATTTGGTGAACTTTGAAAAATCTGAGGGTTTTTTTGGAAAATCTTTTGAATCAGATTCTACAATCGATTAACCCGAAGTAAAAAAAATGTATTTTTAAAATAAGTTTCAATTGGTCTTTTTTTATTCGCATTTTGAATTGTTGGGAGTTTAGCCATATAGTAGTATCACATTAAAGGGGAAATTTAATTAAAGTCTAACTTAAAAAATATTCACAATGCGAAAAGTTGTGCCTTTGTGTAAACACATTTTCCTTTGCACAAATTTAATATAGCTTTTGCAAACCCATAATCTGTTCTGACTTCTTTGGATAGTGGAAGAAATTTTGCAAATTTTACAGTGTACAGTATTACGCAATTAATTTAATAAAACTTGTTTTGTTTTACCAGAAAATAAAAATGAGAAATTTTGACAAATGTTGGTACATACGTGTTTTATGGAATTTAACTGTGTAGCAAAAACAAGGGTCAAAAAGGTTGAAATATCCAGTTTATTTTAGCCAGGGTTTTGTGTGTGATAACTAAGCCACTGCTCCAGAGATGATGTTTGGGCACAAACTGCCTGATTTACTTAAATTAATTTCACTGTTCTGCTTTTGCATAAGTTTTCTTTGTCTGTTGTAAAAAGAAAATATAATGTAAAATGAAATATAAGTAACATTGCAATATAGGTTAAACAAATTGATTGTTGTGAGAAGGAAGAAAACATCTAAAAATCCCATTACACATAATTAACTACAATGTGTTAAATTGATGAAACAAAGTTAATAACACATTGATTTTATTAAATGAATGCTTCCATTTGTGTGTTAACCATAGTTAATAACAGTCACAAAATGGAATGTTTGTCAATCATGTGGAACAATCATATTAGCAATACAGATGCTTAATAGAAGCTGGTTCCAGCAGGGAGTATTGACCAGGGATAACAGCTGATTTTTAATAATGGCTGCTCATGCAAATGTATTGGGAAAAAAGTATATCAGTATGACTTGCCAATAATGACAGGTTACTATACATATGCAAGGCATGGGGGCATGTTTCTCCAAGGAATAACACTATTTACACAGTTTAACCTAGTACTTCAGCCTTCCAGACTGGACTAGAAAAAAAATTATTGGAAAATAATGTGCAATTAAATTGATGGGGATATCTATTTATATATACTGTGCTTCCTGGTTCTACAGCAACTCTAGTGACACCCAAATGGGTCTGCTATTTCATATGTGCTATTGTTCAAACTTCCAAAAATGGAATGTTAGCTTTTCAAAAGTGTGTCCCATTGCACTACAAACAGAACTTGTTCAAGAAGAACTACTGTACTGTACATTTTAGTGACACCCACACAAATCTGGCTCAAGTGGCACAACAGAGCAAGCATACCTAGGCAGTAATTCCATGGCTCACTTGTATTGTGAAACCTCTAAAGCATTTTAAATGAAGCACAAAGTAGGGACATACAGTGAAAGGCTCATGTACCCTCTATCTCCTGTCAGTCCAGTATGCAGCCCTGCTAAATGTAGAGAGCTCCAGAGAAAGAGCAATGCAACTGTTTGTGCTGTATTTTGGGAGTTGCACCTCTGGGTGCTAGGTGTAAATTTCAGTAAAACAAAGTATTTATTATTATTAGCATGTATTTCTCTATCACCAACTTATTTTGTAGCGCTGTGTACAAAGGTGATATTCTTTACAAATATTTAACCATACAATTTTATATTGTTAAAAGAAACAACACATAAAATAAATATGAAAAAAATCAATTAAGAAAATATTTTAAGTTTTGTTTTCCACCTAGAGCAAAATAAGGCTGAAGAGGAGATATTGAAGTCACACGATGTCACTACACCATGCCCGACTTCATTCTTTTTACCCTGTCTCCTGTAGGAGGCTCTGATTTATTCATTATAGTTCTCACTGTTACTTTTGAGATGTCACAGGCATGAACTAGGCCAGCTGTGAGCTTTGCAAGATCTAAAGTTTCAGATAAATATATTCTTGCCCTGCGTAATAGATGTTGAGATGCTGTTTCTGTCCTGTCACTTCCTCTTTTCTTAGCAAACGATTAAAATGTTTGTTCTGGCCAGACAGAGAAAAATGTACCATTTTCTGAATTTACTTCTGATGGATATGGATAGTGCTTAGTTGCTCATGCTGAGAGGCATAAAGGCTTGACCTATCTCATTCACTCAATATTTATTCTAAATGATGATACAAATAGAATAAATATTGAGTGAATGAGATAGGTCAAGCCTTTATTTCTAGATCTAGAAATTGAATATAATCCTTGCAGGTTGCCAAAATTAACCAGCTTGAAAGTAAAACTTGAGTGATGTAATCCAAGAACATCAGAGGCCATCATTCTGAATGCAGAGGTACTTTCTGTAGCATATGCATAGAGCCCACCATCATTTGCCACCATACTGTCAGCGGGGGCCTCCTGCAGGCCTGGGGGTCGCCACTGTAGCGAGGAGGAGGAGGAATTCGCGGCTCACGGGCCGGTAACATAGCTGGCGGAGAAACAACCACAGCAGGAGGAATTTCCGCGGCAGCAGGAGTAGAGGGCAAACGGGGTAAAATGGAATCAAGTACTTGCCCAATTCTGACTTGCTGGGATTCATACGCCTCCATGCGGGACGCCAGCCCGCGAAGGGCTCTTCCGACGTCCGGCGCAGCTTCCTCGGGATCCATGGCCCGAGTATTAATGTCAGCGGGGGCCTCCGGCTCCCACGAGGGGGGTTGAAGTAAGGATCAAGGAGGAAGTCCCACTCAGCGAGTGCAGGCAAGGTACAGTTCAGGGGAAATCCAGTAGAATGGTCAAGTCCAGGCAAGAGTTCAAACAGACAGGCAGCAAGGTTCAAGTCCAAAAAACAGGCAGGGATCAATAACAAGAAGTCAGGCAATACAGGAGACCCAGGAACACAATAGCTATAATGAGCTATACTCGGGCATTGAACCTGGGTCTCCGGCGTCCTTTTAACTTTGAATTTGGCGCCATAGCGTGTGACGTCATCGCGCCGGCGCTCCGGCGTCCTTACGCCCACGTGGAGTCCTGGGCGCCGCCATCTTGGATCCGCCGCGTCGGGAAGGTAGGGACCGCATCGAGACCCCGCTGCGCCGGGCAGGTAGGGAGTGCAGCGTGACACATACCAAGTGCAGTCAATGTGGGTCATTTATAAAAGTTCACGCATCAGATAATTGTTCGCAAATGGCTGTTTTGCCCATGCTTTTTCCTGAATGCTAAAATATTCCAGTGCTCTGCCAGTCTTTCTGGTTTTTGCGAATTCGCATTGTGAATACATTTTCTCAAATGACTCGCAAACAAGACAGGTACGTATAGGCACTTTGAGAGGTTGTTGTGGCTGAAAATAGCATTAACAGTAACTTAAATTCGCAATTTGCAAAACTGTGGTGTAATTGAAACGCAGAGTGTGCACATAAATATTCACAATTTGTGATTTTTAACCTATATAAAAAGCTCTTATATACAATTGCAATGTGAAAAACAAATATGTTTGCACACTCTTATTCAGCTTTATAAAAATAACCAGGCAGAGGGCAAATATATTCACTTTGTGAGCCAATCTGCCCTGCACGAATGAACCCCAAAGAGTTGCTGGCACATTCTGAGATTATGGGGGTTATTTGTTATGGCTAGTGGTGGGCGAATCTGGGGCGTTTCCCTTCGCCAAATTTTTCCCGTATTTCCTGAGAAATTTGCGAAATGGCGAAAAATTTCGTGAAAATAGCGAAATCAGAAAGTTTAACAGTTTTCACGCAAAATTCGGGAAATTCAAACTACTTCACTATAAATTCGTGAATTTCAGGCAATTTCACTATAAATTCGTGAATGCTGAACTATTTCACTAAATTCGTGAAATTCAAACGTTTTCACTATAAATTTGTGTACTTCGAACGTTTTCACTATAAATTCGTGAATTTCGAACGTTTTCATGAAAAATTCGTGAATTTCGAACGATTTCAGAAAAAATTTAGTGAAATTCGCAAATTGATGCAGGTGAATCTTCTCTGGCGGTTTTTCACGGCCATTTCGCGAATCTCGGGAATTCCCCGCAAATTCGAGCTAGGCAAATAAATTCGCCCATCACTGGTTATAGCAAGATTTTCTCTTTACCCAAAAAAAAGATGCGGTTGATTATGTCCCGAATCTGTTAATAGTCTGAATCAAAAAAATACTCCATCTAAAACCTGCCGAATTCATGTAAAAGTCAATGGCAAATGTCACCTTAACCATTTGAAGAAGTTTTAACCCTCACAAACTGTTCATAGCTTTTGGGGCTTGACACTGGTTTTTCTGACAAATCCATGTTTTTTTGTGTGACAATAAAAAAAGTTGTGGTTTTTCCTGAAAAGTTTGGATTTTGATAACATACTGAAATTAAAAAATGTTATGGACCTACATAGGAAAAGTCAAAGCTGGTGTTTGGTCCCCAAAATGCTACCTATACCAACACATACATATACCAACACAACAAGGTTTGTTTCTTCATATATTGTTTAAGATATTCAACTTTGTCAAAGTCATTCCTGATCTGGTCAGTCTTATGAATTTCAATAAAGAATATGTTTTACCTGCAACCTTGTTTACAATGGTTAAAACACTTATGTAGCTACTGTTTATTGGTAGTGATAAGCAAATGTATTCTCAGAAAAATGCCCCACCTTACCACCTGCAATTTTTTTTTTTGCAGAACTGCTGCAAAAATTTGCCATTGAAAATTTTACCAACACAAAACTGACACTGAGACAAAAAAACTTGCTATAAAGAAAAAATGCCCATTGACTTTAATGCATTTCTACAAAAAAGTCCCCAAAACAAAACTGTTGCTGAGACAGAAAAGTTGCCATAAGAAAAATGCCAATAAATCGAAATCATTTGAACAAAAAAGTCCCCAAGACAAAATTGTCACTGAGACTCCATAAGAAAAGTCTACATAAGAAAAAATTCCCATTGAATATTAAAGAAATATTTGATGCCTGTTGACCTTAAATTTTTCTCTATTTTGAGATTTTTTTTTTGAGTTTCACAAATTTTTCATCAAAACAAAATGGGACCAATTTATCGGACACCAAAGGGATCAATTGACAGAAGCTTGGAGGGAGGGTGAGCCACAACAACTCAGCTACTGCTCTTGTATCTTGTGATATATTTTCTTCTGTGTACACTCTACTATAAATTTTATCCACTATTAACTGTATATGAAATGTCTCTTTTTAGTTATTTAGTTATTAAATGAGATTTTTTTTGTTATTGAGGTCGCATTAGCAAACTAGGTTATAGTCTTGTTGCTCTTTCATATTTCTTGCATTATGTATTTATTTCCATAGTTTGTATTTAGTCCTAGCGGTAGCAGGACTGTATCTGAGATCTCTCAAGGTGAAGAAATTGTGTTTGACCTCAGTTATCCTTCTGTATCACTTCCCTGAAAGAAAATTAAAGAAAGTTTTATAGCCTGGGAAGTGTTTCTGAAAGTAGCATAATAAAAATATTTCTACTCAACAAATGTGAGCATTCTCCAGTTGTGTGAACAGGTCACCTTGCAGCAGTGCAATTCCCCTCGGGGGAAAAGTTTCATTGTTGACAAATAGAGTATAAAACAGTTTCTTATAACTCAACTTTTACCAGTTGACATATAATCATATGTACTATTTCTCTTACTATGTTAGTATAAATTCTATTCAGTTACTTTACATTTCTTTGTGACATTTCATCTTTTCTATAAAGTTGATTTTAATAACATTAAGCATTTTCTTTGTTCCTGAAAACTGCGCCTTATAAATAAAATGTCCTCCGGAACATTTGTCTATTATAATGCAAATCTAAGGCTTATTTTTCATTACTAATTTACTACTATGAAAAAATCACCCAAACATGACTCCTCATATTCTGGAAAATTAGGATCACATACAGATTACAAGGTGAAGTCAGTCTTTGTTCCTCAGTTTCAATGAAACACCAATAGTGCTCCAATGAAATGTACGTAAGGCTATCTTCCCATATGCCTCAAGCCTTGATTTGATGTCTTAGGCCCCAGTTTAATCAAAAGGTATCAAATAATATTCCAACCTATATTCTAATTTTCTAGAGCTGAAAGTGATTAGTTACATCAGTGATCCCCAACCAGTAGCTCGTGAGCAACATGTAGCTCCCAGCAGGTGCTTATTAATTAATTATACACTTGGAGGCAAGTTTTGGTTGTATAAAAACCATATGTACTGCCAAACACAGCCTCCTGTAGGTGCCAGTCCACATAGGGACCACGAAAAGCCAATCACAACCCTTATTTGGCACCAGCCAGGAATTTTTCATGTTTGTGTTGCTCCCCAACTCTTTTTACATCTGAATGTTGCTCACAGGTGAAAAAGGTTGGGGACCCTTGAGTTACACAGTGGGGTTCAAACTATTTTTATTTTGTAATGATAATGATAAACAAATCCTTGACAAAAGCTTTGTCAGTAAACAAGTAAAGAGTTTTTGCCAGGGAAAGATGGAATTAATGTAATGCAGTTAAAATTTTAATGGCCTCCATAACATAACATAATAGTTTATGTGCAGATGCAATGATTCTAACAATGTTTAAACAAGTTGCACACCCATGGGCATAGTCAGTTCCAATTACCCCTGAGTATGAGTAAAACAAGACTGGAGTTTTTCCAAGTAGAACTTCAGAAAACGAGACTTCCTCCTTTTCTACAAATAAGAATAGAGGTATGTGATTCATTTTCCAGAAATGCGTTATCCAGAAACTCAGAAGTTCGGGAAGGCCATCTACATTTTACATGACTACATTTTAATCAAATATTTCAAATTTGAAAAATAATTTATTTTTTCTATGCAATAATAAAACAGTATCTTGTATTTGATCCTAGGGCATAATACATCCTTATTGGAGCTTAATCAATCCCATTTGGGTTTCATTAATGTTTAAATGATCAAAGAAAGTGATAATGTGCTAAACCCCAGTTGCATTCAAACAGCTTTTTGGTTGTTCTTGATTGCTAGATGTGCCCTCATATATAATAAAAGGCACTAAGGGGGCAGATTTAGTAAGGGCCGAATTCTCAAAGTAAAAAAACTGCGAAATTCAACCCTCACTTTTTTTTAAAAGGCTCTTTCGATCGAAAATTTACCTATTTCCATTTTTGGTCTAATAAAAACTAGTTTGAATCGTTCAAATCGTATGATTCGATTGAACGATTCTCCACAAAATGCTTTGAATTCTTGGAACTTAGAAAAATTTTCAGGACAGGTTCTATGAAGTCCCCCATAGACTAAAATGGCAATTCTGCAGCTTTAAGCTGGTCGAATAGAGGAAGTTGAAGGATTTTTAAAGGGCCAGTACTTCAATATTCAATTTTTTTAAATTCAAATCAAATTTGGGGCAATTCGAAAGTCAAAGTAGCAGGAAATGAGTTAAAATTAGAATTTAAACCTAGGAGATCTAGGGGAGCGCACGGACAAGCTAGAAACCTATACTGACGACATTGCCCACAGGGTGGCTAACCTAGAGGAAGAA
>CM044448.1:57997885-58102609 GCA_024363595.1 Xenopus borealis
CTTGATGGACTCGGTCTTTTTTCAACCCAATTTAACTATGTAACTATGTAACTATAGGAATACATGTTAATAATAATAATGCAATGATTAAACGGCTGATTAGGTCAGTATTCTCCAAAAAAATCCCTGTCTGCTCTGTTAATATACAGTATGTCTCTCTAATCTCAGTTTCATACAGTTTTTGGCTGAAATATTTTTTCTTTTATTCTAAAAACTCAAACAGGACTATATCCATCCTTTTAAAATGTGATTACAGTCTAATTTCAGAAATAAACACCCTGCATCTAGACACATGTAAAAACAGGTAGACACATGTCATCAGCTTACATCCTTATCTTTCATGCACTAAAACAAGATCATAAAATCTATAAGGCATGTTTATCAAAAAGTGCTCTCTATTTAGTTGAATAGGTATTTTAAATGACATTTAAATCAAAGGGTGAAAATTAAGCTTGCTGTTCTTTCACCTTATGATAAATATGGCTAATTGGTTATTTAATTGCTCATAGTAGCAAGTCCTTACATAGTGCCATGTAAGACTTTTATACTGTACCAGTCAATTGTCAATGAGCCAGGTATAATGGCTTGCCTGGAGTTGAACCGGGGATCTGGTGTTTCTGGGCTGTCTGCATTACCACTGCTCTCTCTCTTGTTGTACCTGTTGTCAAACTAACCACATGTGATCTGTGTAAGCCATTAGTCTGGTTATAAAAAAAACCCTACCCTGCTCTGACCCATTGCCCAAGATAGGTCTATGATCCATAGTTTCTGGCTGCGATATCTTGTCCGATCATGTTATTTGACCTCTGCCTGGCCTTGAACCTTGCTTTTCTGCTGCCTGTATCAACCTCTGAATGTTGCTGAACTATTCTATTGGATCTTGTTACTGTACCACAGATCTGTTTGGTTTGACCCTGGCCTGTGACCTTGACTACGCTTCTGTTTCCTGATTTGGTACCATATCATTTGTTTGGTATTGACCAGCCTGTCCCTTGAGCATGCTCCCTGTGCCCCATCCATTCTGTATACATTATGGTTTCCTTGCCTGACCAGAGCTTCCCTCTTTTTCCTCTCACATTATGTCCTGGCGGCAAGATGGCTGCTATAGGCAGAAGTGTGAGCCAACACTGGGACCTTGGTGTTTGCTCTGGGTTTTGGGATATGTTAAAGCAGGTACAGGTTCTTGTAATACACCTCATGGCTTGTCAAATATTAATATTAATTTGACACATCCTTTACTGCTATTACAACCTCTACTCTCTGAGAAGGCTTTCCACTAGATTCTGGAACATTGTTGGTGGAGGTTGCCACCATTCAGACACAAATGCATTAATGGTTTAGATGTAGGGTGCTGATATTAGGGATCAGGCCTGGCTTATTTTCCAATTTATCCCACAGGTTCAGTTGGACTAAGCTGTAGTCAGAGCTTTGTTCAGGTCAGTAAAGTTCCTCCACTCCCATCTCTGCAAACCAATTCAGTATGGACCTTCTATTGTTTCTATGGTTATTATCTTGCTTGAAAATGCCTTCACTAAACTTGTGTCACAAAGTAGTAACCAGTTTAGAGATTGCTTGCATCCAGCTATTGTGATAGAGTGATATGTCTATGATCTGCTTCAGAATAATAAGATTTGCTTGTGCAATGAGTTGCAGGATCTTCTCTTGCTTGATGTGGCAAAGTCAGCAGCTGTTGTGCAATAAATATGCATATGTGATCCCAGTAAATATGAGATCACATTTATGTGAATATATGTATATGTGTCCATCAAACTAGCCTTGTTCTATATTTGCTTTATCTATTCACACTCCCGCCAATAGGGGCCCCTCAGAAGTGAAGGAGTTTAGACACAAAGAGCTGCTATTCTGTCAGTTGAGAAGAAGCAGCCCACCAGTAACTTTGGCTCTGTGTCTCCACTTAGTTTCTCTAATAGAATCACTACCACAGTCAAGCCATGGGCATGTAACAAGTACTGAGTTCTACAAGTTCCTGTTTAGAAATAAATAATACAGACAAGGTTTGTCTGAAAAATTGTACTACATTCCAGCATGTCATTTTTAGCCGCTTTGTTTGCATCCTGGAAAGGTTCTGTAAATTCCAAATGATAAAGTTAGATTACGTCTCCTGCAATTTAATAGATTGTACTGTAATATAATTGCTAAATGCAAATTAGGCACTGCACCACATTTCCTTTGTGACAAACACATTACAAATGACTGTGAACTGCATGTTATTAAGGAATAAACTATAATGGAGTTTAATTTGGTAGAGAGACACAATACTGTAGTTTTATAGGAGTGCTCCCGCACGCAAGAATCTTAGGGAGCTATTATATTGTATTCTGTAGAGCTCAAGCGATTATTGACAGGGATATAAATAAGAGCTCTTACTGCTATTTGGAGTCTTACTGCTATGTGGAATCTTAAGTACTGTACAAGTGTTTAAGAGTCAGTAAAATGCTTCAAGAAGTCAAATGAATCCTTTCCTCTTTAAAAGGAAAACAGATAGTATTTAGAATTGCTATATAGGTGTAATGTTTATTAAAGAATGAACTACAGGATTCTGCAGGATTCCCATCATTTGCCTCAGTTTAGGAATTGTTCCTTCGATGATGCGTTCGGGGAACTGTTAGAGTTGCAAGATAATATAAAGATAATTATAGGGTATGGGGAATGTGTTATTTTATCTTTTTAAAGGCCACCTATCACAGTAAAATTCTTTTCCCCACAGGAGGCACTGGCTTGTGATTGCACTATGGTTGCGGGAACCAGAAAATGCTCCTAGGCAGAACTTTACCTCCAGAACCAGACGATGGCTACTGGTTCATGTGACCATGTTGGGACTCTAATCATGTGACTAGTGAGTTTTCCCAGTCCACTAATTATGTACATGTATGTGACACAGAATTGGGGGGAAATAACAAGATCTTACATCACTATATGCAAATATACCTACACCAAGCGCACCTTGTCTGTGCTGTCACAGCACTCCCTAAAACCATTTTCTGGCCCAAAGTGTATTATTTCCCCCAAATGGAGTGAGGGCTCTACAAGTCTGCCCTAACAGTGGGGGAAACAATTTTACTATGGTGGGTCTCCTTTATGTTTTCTTGCAGTTTTCTACTGGTCAAGGTGAAGCTTTCCTATCTTTACATGCTTTCAGATTAGAATCCATAGTGTCTGATCAATTGATTCTAATTTATCAGATTATCCCATTACAGACCCTAAATTGTTATCATTTGTTACCGGGTTACAAATTCCAGCATTCATTACTTCATGCTTCCTCTATAGTTACATCACTGTCTGTACCTATGATAGTAAAAGATGATAACAGTATGCTGGCTGACAGGATTCTCATTGGTCTATTCTCTTGCACCTGTAATTATGTGTAAAGCTATATATAGCTGGCTAGCTGTAGGGGTTAGGTTATATTTAAATTTTCCACATGCAGCCATAGTTGAATAGCTTATAAAGGAATTAGGTTGTCTTTAAGATTTTCCTCATTTAGTTTTAAAAAAACATATTATGCGTTATATACAGGGATCATGCCAATTAAAATAATAGTCTTCATTTTGAAATATGTAAGCACATAAAGTATGACAATTTGGGGGTCTTGCATGTATGCTTAATGTGTCATATATTTTCTATAACTATCTTTTATAGCTTCTGACAGCCCACCTATAACCCATCAATCACAGACCACTAATTCCTGATCAAGTGATCAGATTTTTCTATGGTTTCTACAGCAGGGTGGACACATCCCTAATACCATAGCAGCGCTAATGCTGAATGTGCTGCCACCAGCATATTAAGAAAAGTTGTAAGATGTCCAAACAGCATTTTTACACCTGTTAGCTTGGATTTTAGAAGCAGCTGGATGGCTGATCATTGGACATCCAGAACGTAGAAACAGAGACAACCCCTCAACATATTCCTTGCTTTAGTAACATTCATTGGAATGGGCAAAAATGCAAATCCCATTATATTCTGAAGGTTTTCAATTTCTGACTAGTGTTATACAATGCAGCAACGTTCAGAAACAAATGGGTTTGTTGCAGTGCTGAAGAATCCTGTTCTAAAGCAATTCATTATTAATGGCTGAATATTATTGCTAAACAGTTAAACAGATTATTTCACAAGGAAGAGGTCAAGGTAGTGGAAAAAACGGATTTAATCAAATAAACTCTCAATCTCTCCAAATAGCATTTTCATCTGTCTATCTGTAAATTCATCAGATGGCTTGCCACAGAAAGTACAGACGAGGTTAATCTGCTATGACTGTTAAAACTTTCGTTTTATGCCTATTGAATAGAGATTGAGAAATGGACGGGAAGTGGTACAACTCTGTGCATCAATATTTTATCTTGCTGCCAAATACATAATATCTCCACACTCCTAAATAACATTATTTGGCTTTATTTCATTATCATTGATGGTGACTTGCCAAGCTTTCTATAGACAAGTAGTCAGGATTTTGCTACATAAAGGACAGTACTATTCATTGCCCGGATAATTAAAAGTTATGCTATCATGTACCATTAATAGACTTATACAAACATCACTTTAAGTTGTATGGTAGCTCTGAATAGCAGAGTGGTTCTACAATGCACCCATGCTCCTACCATTTTTGCATGTTGTTGTCAGTACCTTGTGCTTCAAGTCTCTATACAGTAGGTGTCCGAGTAGCTCAGGCCTGCTGTTCACACAAGTGTCACTTTCTGATATGTATCTTCTCAACTAATAATGCTAATGTCTGAATATAACTTAAGCAATATTACATACTGTCCATACTCAGCTACAGAATATGAACCATCTAATTCAATTGATACCTGAGTAAAAAGGAATAAACTAAGGCTAATGGCACATGTTTTACTGGTACTTAAAGTGCATTTATTTTCACCTCCATTATTCATTACCTATACTTTAACTAGCCTTGGCATAAACTTACATCCTCTTTGAATCGTTGCCTTTATCAGACATATTCTGTAGGAATCCATTAAAAATTTCCATGTAGCTGCAGCATCCAAAATGCATTCCTTTAAAGGGCCAGAATATGGGCTTATGATGAACATACTTTTTGCCTACTGATAAGCTATGATTTTGTCATTTTGTTAAGGTAAACATGGTGATTGAAGCTACTCCATGTTTGGCATTTAATACATAATTGACTGCTGCTAACAAAACAGTCAAAAGATAGGGTGATAGGAGCGTGTTGCATACTGGTAATATTATGGTCTAACTCACAAGGGCTACACATTTCTTTGTGACTAAGCCAATAGGTAATCACAATAAATGCACCTATTGAAGAAGGAGAACCTTGGAGCTACCACCACCTTCTGATCAGACAGGAGCTTCAGGGTTCCTTTCACACCTAATGCAAAAAGATGTAACTCCAATTTGCAACAAAGGGTTTGTGAAATTCCATTAGATTTGGCAAATTGCATTGTTTTAGTCACAGCGCAATTGCATCAGAAGCAAAGCCCCCTTGTGAACGCAATGATGCTGGAATTCTAAAAAAAATGCTGCATTACATAGTAGCATAGTAAGTAAGGTTGAAAAAATATTCCGTCAAGTACAACCTTTTAAGTCTTAACTACTGCTAGTAGATCCAGAGGAAGGCAAAAAAAAAACCCATATGAAGTCTCTCCAATTTGCCTCAGAGGGGGAAAAAATTCCCTCCTTAATCCAAAATGGCAATCGGACCAATCCCTGGATCAACTTTTACTACAAGCCATCTTTCATAAACCTGTATTCCCTCCCTTGCTAACTATCTTATCTGTGGTTCAGGGAGAGAATTCTACATCTTCACAGCTCTCACTGTAAAAAAAACTTTCTGAATATTTAATCTGAACCTCCTTTCTTCTAATTGGAATGGGTGACCTTGTGTCAGCAGGAAAAACATACTGGTAAAAAAAGCATTAGAGAAATTATTATATGATCTCCTTATATATTTATACACAGTTATATCACCCATTAAGCGGCTCTTCCACACTGTGAACAACCCCATCTTGGCCAGTCTTTCCTTATAGCTAAGATTTTCCATACTTTTTACCCTATTCTGTACCCTCTTTAATTTAATAATGTCCTGTTTGAGCACTGGAGACCAAAACTGTACAGTAGTGAAAGAATAACCCCCCTCCCGTGAATCAATGTCCCTTTTAATACAGCCAAGTTTATTACCTACAAGGCCTCCAATGTCCTTTTCCATTATGGATTTGCTTAGTGGTGTCCCATTAAGGGTATAAGTGGCTTGGATATTTGTACATCCCAGGTGCATGACTTTACACTTATCAACATTGAATCTAATCTGTCACTTATCTGCCAAATTGCCAGTTTGTCAAGATCCTGTTGCAAGGATGCCACATCCTGGATGGAATTATTTCGGCTTCATAGTTTTGTGTCATCTGCAAACACTGATATATTACTTACTATACCCTCCAATATGTCATTAAAAAAGTTAAATAAATTGTAGCAAAATGTAATTGTGCTTACACCTGAAATTGCACTTTACTCTTAGCGTGTGTGTGATGTACATGACCCCCTCATTGTTTCCTGTAATTCCAGCACAACATAGTAACATAGTAAGTTAGGCTGAAAAAAGACACAAGTCCATCAAGTTCAACCTTTTAACTTTTTTTTTTATAAACTGCCTAACTGCTAGTTGATCTAGAGGAAGGCAAAAAACCCCATCTGAAGCCTCTGTGACTTTGCAGGGATTTGCACCCACCGGACTTGCGCCCAATGTATCAAAACAATGTGTATGGTAGCAAATCAAAAGTGGCTACATTTTCAGGGATTGCTTCACATGTAGAATATTTGTAAAAAAAATAAATAAATAAATAAAAATCAACAAAAAATTTAAGTGATTATTAGGAGCAGTATGATTGGCTAATTCATGGACTGCCTTACAGTTCTGACAAATGCACATATTAGTGTGGCCCTAACCTTGCTTCACAGTTTGCAACACAGAGATGGTATTTTCAGCAATGTGTGGAACACTCTGATACAATGCTTCACCTTGTATAGTGCTATTCCACTTCATTCTTTATTAACTGCATGAACATATGCCATTCTAGGAGAGCCTAATAGTTACAAAATGTCAGCAGCAACATTTAAACTGCTAAAATGTAAATGATTTTATAAATTTGTAATGAAAGGTAATTGTCATGTAAGAAAAGTAAGAGAAAAACAGATATGTGCAAATGCTATGCGGACAGATATCCTTCTTCCTCGCTCAACGCCCAACCTGTAAGTGCCTTTTAATGAGCTCTGTAAGTATCATTTAAATTGCATTAGATGCATAAGTAGAAATGTGAATTATACAATATTTTATTTTTTAAACATTAGTAAAGTTCATCATCAAAGTTCACAATAATGGAGTGTCCTCATAGAAATTTAATGGGCAAATTCAACAAACAAGAAGGGAAAAAAAGGTTTAAAATTCTCAGTAAAATGCAAACTAACTAGAGAAATGAAAAACGTTCTGCTAAGGATAATTGCAAATAAAAGAATATATTGAAATTTTATCTCCCACCAAATAAAATGACCAATTGCGCTTTAACGCCTTTGTTACAAAATGGCTAAACCAGTTAAATATGTCAGATGTTAGAAGATTAGAGCAGAGATCAGAGCTTTTCTCTGGCCACCACACAAAAAAAGTTGGTTCCCAGGAAGATTTGCGGCAACCATCTTTAAATGCTAGAGCTGCTCTCTGCTTCCATGACAAAATCTGCAATTCTCTCCATTTATTTACACACCATCATCCCAACTAGACATCACATCAGAGTGGCATGGTCACAGCTGACCCCCATTTTATTATGCTCTGCAACTGAACAGTAGTCTTGCTTTACAGGATGTGTGCACCCTCCTACCTCCATGCAACACACGGACAGATATAAGCAGAAGACTGTCAGTGTGCATTTTCAAATTCTGTAGTGATAGACAGGGGGAAAATATGACTGCGTATTAGAGTTTGTCATGTCCCCATACTTCTCTGTAAATGTCACCAATAAAAGGAAAAGTAGCACTGCACAAATCATTCAGCCAAACACCAACCCTAATCTAGTAACTAAATGTATGCTTTTAAATGTATGTAAATGAATCTATCAGCATTTGCTTTTATATCATATCTTTCTTTCTCTCTCTCTCTCTGTTTTTATCTAATGAATGCTTTTGTTGATTAATTGGTTTGTTTCCTGTCGTGCCTGCCATGTGACCAATTGGTCTGCCTATTAATTGATTATTTTATTCATTTGTCCGTTTCCTCTTTGTCTACCTTTTTGAACTTTCACTAGATCTAATGTCTATTGATTGGTCAGCCTTTTGTCTATTAATTAGTCTGTCAATCAGTTGGTCTATCTTTTGATTGATTCATGAGTCTTTATTTCTGTCCTTTGCTCTTCATTTCTTTGTCTTTTTGTGTCTATTTATATTTCATCTATTGTCTATTTATTCATTCATCTCTCTCCCTGTCTCTTTCTGTCATCTATAAATATCTACCAATCTTGGCCTGCTTGTGTCTGCTATCTGTCTGTCTATCTATCTATCCTCTATTTATTATTCTTTCCCCCTCTCTCTCCTAGGGATGGTGCGAACTGTTCGCCGGCGAACTTGCTTGGAAGAGATAGTGTAGGGAGAGAGCTGTTAGTGATTTCAGGGACAGTGGATAGTAAGTTTGCTGGCTAGTAATCTACTGTTCTTCAAACAACTGCCATCTAGCTGTGTGAGCTTGTTCACATTCTGTCTAAATATCCATAATATTACCCTCTCCAGAAAAAGCACCTGAGTGACTTTTTTTCAAGCAGCCATAATATATTTTACGTAATCCGTATCCACCGCTGTAGTAGTGTATACGTTGACCTTGTAGCCATTATTTGCCCTGTAGGCATTTTTTGCCCAGTGTGTTCTTCAAACAACTGCCATCTAGCTGTGTGAGCTTGTTCACATTCTGTCTAAATATCAATAATATTACAGTGTCCACAACCACCACCTGAGTGACTTTTTTCCCATTTCAGATACATTTTTGCCCTTGATCCCCCTCTGGCATGCCACTGTCCAGGTCGTTGCACCCTTTAAACAACTTTAAAATCATTTTTCTGGCCAGAAATGTCTTTTTTAGCTGTTAAAGTTCGCCTTCCCATTGAAGTCTATGGGGTTCGCGAACCGTTCGCGAACCGTTCGCAATTTTCCGGAAGTTCGCGAACATGTTCGCGAACTTTTTTTCCGCGGTTCGCGCCATCCCTACTCTCTCCTCTATCATTATCTATCTATCTATCTATCTATCTATCTATCATCTATCTATCTATCTTTCTATCCTCTATTCATTATTCTTTCCCCCTCTCTCTCCTCTATCATTATCTATCTATCTATCTATCTATCTATCTATCTATCTATCTTCTGTCTTCCTTTCTGTGCTTGAGTTTTTCTTTCCATATTTGTACTTTATATTTTCACACTGCCAATTCCTGTCGTAAAGTATTCTCTCTGTCTGTATATTTTATATTTTAACCAATGCCATTTATGTATCTTGGTTTTTGAGTTAAAAATATATAAATATGCCCACTGGCAGGCAATATATATGCATATATTTGCAACAGAGAGAGATTTAAATAAAAAAAGGCAGATTTTACATTCTGTTCTAGGAATGAAACCCAAATTCTAGTTAAATAAATTGTTCATTTATTCCTTTCATTGCATGCAGGCGATCTACATGTGGTCATTAATTATAAAGAGACTAATATAGCACCATATTTTCATTCAATACAATGTCTTGGTATATATCAAAGGAGTCCCATAATTAAAATAGAAGGGCCATGGTGACAATTAAAATTACAATCTATATGGGGAATGAAAGTACAATTCTGCCATTTTTCACCCTGTCACTGTCAGAGCTGTGCCACATTCTGGTCACGTATCAGCTAAAGCAGCCTAAATTCCCCCTCACCAATGCAACCTGGATGCATTAGCAGCACCTAAGCACAAGCCTATGCAAGTATAATTTAATACCAAGCTACAGTTTGCAAGTAATAACTTATAAAGTGATATTTAAGTGGTGTTTTAAGCACACTTTTGATGGCTACAGCTGCTTTTTACTAGTAAATGCTTTTTTCTTTGAGTAGTGATTATGAGTCCTAGGTGAAGAGGTTTTGTGTGTAGGACTGCCAGTAAGCTTTACTTCCAGCTGCCAATCTCTTTACTTTACACTAAAGGAAAAAGCTGCCTCGCCCCTTGTTCTTTCCCTTCAATGCTGCTGTCCCCTCTTCCTGATGATTGCAAAATAAAAAAAAATTATTTCCACATAATACTTTTCTGCTTTTCCCTCTTAAACCTTAAGACCTGAACGCTGTGTATGCACTCTTACACCCTCAGCTGCTGGAGCAGACCCTCCAAATATAACACTTATCTTGGTAAACATCCGCATTAATGGCACACAGAGATTTTCCCCAGCAATATACTGCTTTCTACAGTCTATAAAAGTCACAAAACGGTGAATTATTACGGTTTCTTTTTAAACAGAGCGCTCGGATATGAAGCATGCAAAGGGACCTGGATGCTTTTGTAAATTAAAGCAATGACATGGTCATTTTTCCCCAGTTTTGCATTATACGGGCACACTGATGCATGTTGCTTTTTGAATTCTTATTATATGTGGGGTCAGGGGTTGGGTGTCAGCAACTACTGTTAATTTCACGGGGTTAAGGGAAAGTAAATTCAAAGAGAATACAGATCACTTAGCACAGAAAAGCAGCTTTTCTGAAGTTTGCTGTTTCAATTGTTAAACATATGCTTCATCTGATGGCCCAGTGACATGTTGATGACATTCTGAATTCTAGTGGAGTGGTTCAGCCGTACTGCAAAGTAATTTTGTTACCAATCTCAATGTGTTGGCTTAGAGTCTACCTTTGAACTAACAAAGCATTGCAACTCCACTCAACTGAAGCTGAAAACACATTTTACTCGCATTTATTTTTACTCACCCCCTTCCCTAGTGGATACAGAAATGAAGCATTCAGCAACCATTACATTAACTAGAAGGAAACTGACTATAGACTTCTATTTTTGTCTGAATATTTTGGAAAACATCAATATTTAAACATTCAGTGTTGTATTTGCTTTTGTACCTGTAAACACGCTTCTATCGGGCAATGTATGAAAAGGTGCAGCGTTTCCCCAAGTCTAGAAATCCATAGTAACCAATCAGTTTTTTATTTAAACAGCGGACCTTTACAGCTTACTTTGACCCTGGACACACATGCTAGAATAATAAGAGAGCAAAACTGGACTGAAAACCCATTAATACAACGTGTTGAAAGCAGACAATACAGTTTTCATATTAGAGGATGCAGGAAATTCAGAGGAGTACAGAGTAGAGCATGCAGTCCTAAAAACATGGTGGATTGTTCCCATTTCTTGCACTTTGCATCTGTTTCTTGCACTTTGCATTCAGCCCTGCGCTTAGTAAATAGCCCTAAGTTACATAAATCTCTCCATGTTACCTAAATGTTTCCATGTATCAATAAAATGTTATTTCAATCATGAAAAATACAATCTTGGGGGGATCTAAAGGATGGATGTGATTGGCTGTTTGGTATCCCCTATGTGGGAGAGGCAGTCTAAAAGAGGCTGTGTTTGGCAGTACATCTGGTTTCTATACAACTAAAACTTACCTCTAAGCCATGTATTGAAAAATAAGCACCTGCTTTGAGGCCATTGGAAGCAACAGTAAATGGGTTGGTGAGCAGCATGTTGCTGACGTTCCACTGGCTGGGAAACACTGCTCTAGATCCATGTGGCATGCAGTATCAGAAAAGGCAGGTTTATGTTTAATAAGTAGTGTGAATATATATATATATATTCTCATAGCATATATATTCTCATAGCATAAAGGTCGCCAGGTGGGACAGAAACTACGGAAATGCTGTGTTATAGAATAAAAAGACACTTTACTGAACAAAAAGAGAGTTCTGATCCTTATATCACAGAAAATTGATCGTGCACACACCAGCAGTTCATGTATATATATACAGTATATATATATATATACAGTATATATATACATGATATATATATATACATAGTAGCAAAGGACAGAACTCCAAAGAATATAGTATCAAAAAACATAAAGGGAAAGAAACAGCAATATATATATATATATATATATATATATATATATATATATATATATATATTAGAACAAAATGGAGTGGAGTTAAATCCCAGTCTGTGACTTAGTCCATACATGGGCACATTATATAGTGAACAAAAAAGTCTAGACAACTTGCTTGTGTAACAAAAAAGATTTTTTATCAAGCAAGTACTATCATATCATTTATAAGCATTGGCCATTACTGCGTAAAGCATACCCCAATATTCTAGAGTTTCAAGAACCTCCATTACTATTGTATAAGTGTCCAAGAAATCTTGGATTGGTTAAGGCTGATTTGGGCACAGAGCGGGTTGACACACAGAGGGTCTTGGCACCTTTTGGGGATGGCATGTTCCCTTGTGGGAGATGCAAGCAGTGTTCAAGTGTAATTTGCACAAATGTATTTACACATCCACATGTACAGGGAGGAAATTTGACATATAAAGCCACTTCACATGTGATACAGAATATGTGGTATACATGCTAAAATGCCCTTGCAGGCTTGCTTATGTTGGAGAAAATGTTCAACCCATACAGGATTGAATTAGCAAACATAAATTCACGATAAGGAAGGAGGTACTCAAATTAACTGCCCCAGCTCATTTCCATTCTGTGTGACACCCAGTGGCAACCCTTAGATTTCTTGTTTTGGAGTCTATTGCACCTCCATGACCCTGCAACTCCAGATATTATACCACATTGTAATACTGGTGGATGTGGGGCTGTTATAACGTGACATATTCTATATATTTGATTACTATGACATTTACTTTGACCAATATGCTTAAAAGTCTTTTTGACATTATATTTATGTTCACTGTATGTATGTAAACTACGTGCTGTTTATTTGCATATTGGTCTTGTATTACATTGGAATTGCATATTAAAATATGTCCCAGCTTCGAAACAATGCATAAGTACTTGCTTGATAAAAATAATTTTTTTTTTACACAAGCAAGTTGTCTGTAGATTTATTGTTACAATAACAATGTCCCCAGGTTGTACTCACGCAGGAGCTGATAGGATATAGCAGATGTAAATGCAGTCAGACAGATATGACACAGCAAAATAGTTGCAGATCCCAGGAGTCTTTAAAGTCAAGGGTACATCAATTCCACACAAGACAGATGTTACCAGTGCTAACCTAGGTCCCTATAACTGAGTTCCCTGCACTAAAGGCAACAAGGGAAGCCTTGTGGGAAGCTCGGTGGAGCAGCAACTGCTCATGCGCTAACACTATCTGCCTTACTCACCTATAGAGTTTATTACCAAACTTCCCTAGGCTGGCTATACCTCATTCATGGGGTTGCCTGGTCCCCGACTCAAGCACCAAAGGTGTCAGGTCCCTTTGGGGTATGTGACTTAACTGGGCCATGCTGTACCCAGGCTCAGTGGGGCACATCTAGATGGTTAGGACACCAGCAGCCAAAGAGGAAGAGGCCGCTACTTACACACTCTATAAGGCAGTGTGGCAGGAAATGGTAATTACACCCTTTGGCCAATAGCTACTTGTTATGTAAATGGTAACATAGGCTTTTGCCTAGTAACTAGAAAGGTAAGGATGTAACTCTATGGGAACCCTAGTGGTACTATAGGTCCCTACAATATGATATAGAAACATAGAAGCTATTTTCCAGTTAAGGGATCTTTCCGTAATTTGGATCTCATATCTTAAGTCTTAAGAATCATGTAAACATTAAATAAACAAACCCCATATGATTGTTTTACCACTAATACGGATTGATGCAGCTTAGTTCCCATCAAGGAAAAAGGAAATCATTTTTTAAAAATGAGAATTATTTGCTTAAAATGGATGGTATTCCCATTATTCAGCTTTTTGGATAATGGGATTCCAGATAATGGTTCCTGTACCTTTATTAGATATTCACACGTGCTTGCATGGATAGAAAACCTCATGGTTAAACTCATTGTAAAGCCAGTGCCATAACTTTAGACACTCTGTGCCCACCTTCTTATATAGACAGTGTAGTCAGTGCTAGATATGTTATATATACAGTGTATACAGTACATGCCTATGGATGAAATAAAAAGGGTCCGATGTTAGTTATTAATGATACACTAAAAAAATTCAGATTGATACCTTTTTGCATTTAAAAAAGTTTTTTCCCATGTGTAGCCTGTTGCAGCAAGTTTTAATCCTCCATTGCCATTTGCAACAAAATCACCAAATAGGCACATTAACATATTTATTTATTAAGGTGATGGCACCAAAATACACTATTTCTGTGCTTTTTATTTTCTATGTTGCTATGGCTTTATCAGGCCCCATGGTCATATACAAAGAGCTTGCAGCTCAGTCATTTAGAGTTATTGAGATGTGAACTAAATGTGGCAATACCATCTATGGCTGCAAATTGCTTCTAGCTTTTAAACTGCACTGACTAGTTTCTAGTTAATCTTAGATCATTCACTCGCAAGAATTAAATGAGCCTGAATGATGCTCTTTTTCCCTTTTTTTATTGTAAAAAAACACAAAACACTTACTTGCTCTGCCCCAAAGTGAGAGATAATTCACTTAAAATCCTATAAAACAGACCTGTGATTTAATATTAGTTTGTGTCAGAATAATAGCATGTTCTAGACACAAGTAGAAAAAATCTTTCTTTCTTTCTTTCTTTCTTTATCTTTCTTTCTCTCTCTCTCTCTTTCTTTCTTTCTTTCCTTCTTTCTTTCCTTCTTTCTTTCTCTCTCCCCCTCTCTCTGCCTCTGTCGCTATTTGTGTTTATACCTATTTGACTGTATTAGTCTTGGCATTTAACTGTCTGCCTACAGTACCTATATGATAGACAGAAATAGCTATCTAGTTAGAGAGATATTATCTCGTTCTTTCTCATACACTCATTCACTTAATTTGACATTGTTTTTCTCTCCAATATTTTGATGATACCAATGATGAGACCCTGTAGCCATAAAGGAAAATGCTTAGTTATAAGATTGTGTTTACTTTGTGTTATGAATGATGCTGAACAGAACTGTACTGTGCATTGTACCTCCAGATGGTAACAGCATTCTGAGTTGGGAATGTAATAATGTTACCCTGAGTTACAGGGGTACATGTTACAAAAGAGCACTATCTACACTATTTATCTCTGTCTTTCTATCTATCATATATCAATCTATCTTTCTGTAACATCAGATTTCAGCATTGTATCCTTCTTTTTCCCTTCCAGTAACAGATAGGATTGTTAAACTTAACTGCAGACTAAAGTAACTAAAAATGTATGAACTATGAACAACAGTAGCATCCCTTTTCCAATATTTTTACAGTGAAGACATATTTATGGTATGTGCAGATACAGTAATACCTGACAAGCCCAGCTCACTGAACTTTAGGGTCTCCTTGAAATAAGGAATATGGAGTCTGTGGTCCAGTTCACTTATTAACGTTTTTCTGAATAGTTTAATCTGTATAGTCTGTAAGGAACAGGAAAGTCAGCCAGCCAAATGACAGGAGAACACTGCAGAATAGTGCAAAATCCTATTGGTGTAATCTAATAGAAACATTCAGAAAGGGTAAAAGTATTCTGTTCCTTTATCAAAGTGACAGCTTCAGTAAAAAAACATCGTCACATTTTCTGAATGCATGCGGCATCTTCAAGGAGCATAAGAGCACTGATGGTGAACCATCCAAATAATATAAAATATACTGCAGTGTAAAGCTGTTTCTTTGTGGGAAAAAAAAGTAGTTTCAGTCCTTCCCTTTAGCATGTTTTTATTTATGCACATACACCAAAATAAAGTCAGTCAGAGGCAATTATTTATTTTACTGTAGCAGGTGTGAATGTTTTTATAAACCTGGAAAATTATCTGAACTATGTTTAAGTTTTACATACTCTATTTATGCACATCCGCCATTATAAAGTCAGCCACCCAATCAGTGGCAATTATTTATTTTAGAGGAGCAAAACAATTCCAAAAATTATTACGGCAGAAGTGAATGTTTTTACGAACATGGAAAACATTCTGCATTTTTTCTGCATTAAAATCAATTCTTTATCAACTTCAAATTTTTTTGCATCTCTTTAAATTGCATTATAAAACACAAATAGTTAAATTTAATATTTCATAACTTTCATGTATATTTTATTATTGAACTGTTCTATTTTGTTTTAATTTCACATCAAACTATCACCAACCAGTAACTGTGGACTTTTGCCTCCATTTGTTTACTTTCTCACCTTAAAGTGGACCTGTCACCCCAAAAAAATATTCAAAATCCTATTTTATCACATTAGTAAAGCAAAATGAACATTAATTACACTATATAAATTATTTTAATCTTGTTTTCTTCAGTCTGGGAATTCATAACTATCACAAGCAGGCAGGAGCATTTTGTGGACACTGTTATTAAGGCAAGCCTTGCATCATCTCAGAATCTTGTTTGTGCACCTGAATGGGAGACCCAATGTCCATCCCCATGTCCTGGCTACACAATTAAATGGTTAAGAGAACTGGGGAAATGTGTGGGGAGCAGTGGCATCTAGGAAGTGCTGAATGGAAAGTGAAAGTAATTATCTGCTCCGCCTCTATGCCTAAGGCATAGAGGAGTGGCAGACAATATTTGATTGACAGCTGAGATTTTTAAATGAGCTTAAAACAGCTATGAATGGTTTAATAAAATTTTGAAATTGGATTTCATGTTTAATTTGAAAAGGACTTTTATTATACAGATTTTTGTGTCTGGGTGACGGGTCCACTTTAACCTGAACCAAATCATTTCCCATGCTTCAATATACTTTGTGATAGAATTTAAACTTATTTCCATGAAATTCTCAAATGATACAGAATTTTTGCTTTGCATAAAGGCATAAAGCAGCGTCTAATATCCCCCTATACTCATCTACTAAGTGGACATTCGCATTGAGACATAGGAAAAAAGGGAGCCACAACTCTTGTGTGGTGACAACTGTACAAAGGCATGACATCTGACAGTTGTGACAGTCCTGAAGAGGAAACTTAGATGACTCACTACATCCATGATCCAATTACAGCACACATTCCTCTGACAGACCCAGCAGCTTGACTCCAGCAGTGGAAAGGACAGTATTGATCTCTTGTCAGAGACCAGTTGCCTACTCGCAAATGTGTGAACTTTGAAAAGCCATGGTACCCTCTTAAATGATAGGGGCAGTCAGGTTATATTATTCAGGTACAAAGAGAGGTTCAAAGGCTAGCAGCTAAATGCTGTAAACTTGAAGAAATCATAACAATATGACAACCCAATCATTCTCAAGTAGCCTGGCTCATCTAGCTAGCTACTGTCTATGATCTTCCTTGATGAAAAGGCCATTGCAATTAGTGCATTCAGCTTTGTTGTGCTGTGTGACAGCAAACCAGATAGTATAATGGCAGCTGCCAATAACTCAAACTTGTAGAAAACAGACAATTAAGTACTTGATTCACACTCTTCTAGTCTCTCAACTTCAGACCTTTGGCTGCTAAACTGTACAAGGGCAGCAGGGTAAGATCTCAATGAATAAAGGCTCTTGGTGTGGGGTCAATTTTCGTTTAACTGTTAAGGTAAAGATGCAGAAAAAGAGTCAAATGAGAATAGAAGCACCAGTTACAGTCCTTCTCTCATACACTGTATTATAAAAAAAAATTATCTTTCACAAGAAAATTAATTTATAGCACATTTTTAGCAGTGGCATACTCTTTGTTTGTGAGCTTTAGCTGTTAGATGTGGGTAGCAATATATTTTATAGTCAAACTCATGACCTGTTCAACACAAACCTCTATCTATCCATCTATCTTTCTGTCTGTCTGTCTATCTATCTGTCTATCTTTAAACACAATGCCCCCTTGGGGGAGCCATAACACACAAAGGAAGATTTTCTAGCCTGGAAAGAACCATACTCTACAAGTCAGTCTCTCTAGCCATCAAACTTGAGGATCTGACATCACTGCTTTAGGATTTTTAGCACAATCAGGTTTCAGATGGATTGCCTCAGATGTGTACACTGTTAGAACTGCTTATACTTCATAGGTGCTGGGTCAGATAATATTTGAAAAAGGGACTAGCTCCCGAAACATGCCGTGAAGTGAATACACCAATAAAGGGTGATTGCAGATTAAGTGCTGCCGGCTACTGGTCTGTTTAAAATCTTCTTAAACTCAGATAATATTTAGCATATTTAGCTATAACTGAAAGGGTAGGATATTTAAAAGTGTGATGGATAAGGAATAATTAGGAAACCTAATAAATAAAGCAAGTAGGTTATAGATACTGTAGATAGATAGATAGATAGATAGATAGATAGATAGATAGATAGATAGATAGATGATATATAGATAGTTAGATAGATAGATAGATAGATAGATAGATAGATAGATAGATACATAGATAGATGGTATCACTACCATTCACCTCATATTCAGACTAATCCCCTGTATTGATCACACCTGTGATACCCCTGCATTGTTAACACCTGTGATACCTCTATTATTCACACCCCTAAACCCTTGTACTGTTCACACCTGAGACCCAGACTGAAGCTGCCCACATTGTTCACATGTTCACACTTTATAGAAAATGCTAATGGGGCACCAGCACTGTCACTGTATGTAGTACATCTTAGAGTGGTCCTGATAGGTTTCCCTTTCTCTTGCTCTATTCTGCCTTCCCTGTGTTCACTGTGTGTGCCCTGCTATTCCTGTTTTTGACATACTCTGCCTGTGTATGCCCTGCTCTGCCTGTGTGTGCCCTACTCTGCCTGTGTACTCTGCTCTACCTGTGAGTGCCCTGCTCTGCCTGTGTGTGACATACTCTGCCTGTGTGTGCCGTACTCTGCCTGTGTATGCCCTGCTCTGCCTATGTGTGCCCTACTCTGCCTGTGTGTGCCCTACTCTGCCTGTGTGTGACATACTCTGCCTGTGTGCCCTGCTCTTCCTGTGTGTGCCCTGCTCTGCCTTTGTGTGCTTTGCTTTACCTGTGTGTGACCTACTCTGCCTGTGTGTGCCCTGCTCTTCCTGTGTGTGCCCTGCTCTGCCTGTGTGTGCTTTGCTTTACCTGTGTGTGCCCTAATCTGCCTGTGTGTGCCCTACTCTGCCTATGTGTGACATAATATTCCTGTGGAACATAAGCCTGGTATTTGTTCTGGTGGTTTCTTGACATTTGAAAATAAATTAATGTTTAATAGTGATGGGCGAATTTATTTGCCAGGGCCGAATTCGGGCCGAATTCCCGCGATTCGCCGCTGGCGAATAAATTCTCGAATCACCAGCGAAATTTCGCCAAAAAACGAGTTGCGCGTCGTTTTTGACGCGACGCGCCGAAAATGACGCGACGCGCGTCAAAAGCGTCCCGCGACTCGTTTCGCAAATTTTTCGCCGAATCGCGGGAGATTCACCCATCACTGTTTAATCATGTGCTGGGGGTGCTATAATATCCAAAGGGGAAGAGGAGGCATATGGATTTAAGGGTATGTCCTAATATGACAACTTTTTTCACATATGTGATAGTGATAAGTGATATCACTGCAGTGAGCACCAACCATTTGGTTTTTTGGTGTGCTACCACCATTAATGTGGACATGTTCTTGTGGTAACATGTGTGTGGTTTAAAGTGTATGTGGTTTAAAAACAGGGAGTCAACAGTAGTTTCCATTATTGGCCCTCCGCTATGTAGGCCAGAAAAATTTTGGTCCTCGATACCACAGAAGTTGGACAGCACTCATGTAGATAATATATGGTAGATAGATAGACTGATTGATAGCAATGGTTGCCCCTACCAAAAAAGCACCTTTAAATGTAGCTCCCAACTCTGAAGGTGTTAAGATTCAGTTTTTATACTATATTAATAATTTTTTTATTATGTGCCTGGAAATGTTCTTTAATTTACTAAATTAATTTACTATAGAACATATCCCTGATATTTTCTACCTTTTATAAAATACATTACTTAATCATTCAGTGTCACTCATGAACACACTTGCACTGTTATTAGTCATTAGGTTAGCTGGCCCTAGCCTTCTTCATCACCACCCACAACACTCCTTTAAAGGCAACATTCTCCTTAAATTAAGCCAGCAGGGGGCATACCAAACAAACCATGGTTTGATATAATTGAGAGGTAGCCACCTGAAAACAAAAAAACATTCAGGTATGGTATTAAAAGGAACAACCCAAAATTAATAAACGTTATAAAAGGCAAAAAGGAATAATCCCTAAAGACAACTTACACCCTACAAAACATAATATCATGATCCAAAAAGAACAAGACTCTGTTCCAAACACAGTTCAGCAGGACAATTCTAGAAAAAATACTTCTAAAAAAGAGATTTCCCAAACCAGTCTTTTTAAAATATCATTCGACTGGCCTGATTTCTCCTTATAAATTTGTAAAAAAAATGTACACTGAAATAAGCTGTGTGTGTTTCACACTGTGTGTCAAAATCACCAGTATAGTAAACATGTTTTGTACACGTTTCTAAACATTAGTACCTGTTTCTTTACCTCAAATATGACTTAGACAAGAGTTGTATAACTTTTTATTTTGCTTTCTATAGAATTCTCTAAAACACTCTTGAACAATGCTTTAAAGTACAGTAACTGATTCATAACCTGTACAAGTAGTTGTATACGTTATGAGACAGATGTCATAACTTTGGTAAGAGCTCCTGAAGGGCTTCTAGAAGCAAAGACAGTGGACTGATGTGAGTAAGGACTCTCAATTTGTCCCACATTTTTCACTCCTTTCTTGCCTCTCCCTCAATATTCCTCGTCTACCATCCAAGGCCTTACTGCTTGCACTTCAGTGGAAATGTGATCCTTTTGCAGCTTGTGTCCAACCCATTACAACTTACATCACTTGATTTGAGTAGCTATCTGCTCCTCCATTCTTATCTAAAAAGGCTTTTACTGGAGATAAGTCTGAGCCAGAATATGGCACTGATCCTTCTCAAGCACCAGATGAAAAAGAATTGGAGGCTGTTGGTGATCTCAGAAGAAACTTTTCCAGGTTTTGCACCCATATAGGAGTGCAGACTTGACATTTGTTCTAAAGATAAAAAAAATCAAAACATTTTGGTCGGAATTACTGTATCTTTACAGCAAACACGTGTCATCTCTTTGAGGATACTCTCCTTGTTTTACAAATGAATAGCCCATTTTATTCTGTTTCAGTTTGCATGGCAAGAATGCCATTGATTGACATAGTAGGCATGTTTATTATATTTAAATTTAAAACAAGTTTTACTATGAAAATTGTATTTGGTTTAAGGTTGGTTTGAGAGTTTATAAACAAAATGACAGATCAGTCAGCAATGATTGGAACATAAAATCTCTATCCCTCATCCCTATAAAGTTATGGAAAATATTCACTGCTTCATACTCTCTGTCAGTCATCATTTAACTGCATTAGTGGTGACAGTAGGGAATTCATCAGGATAAATTGTTGATAATGTAGCCTACTGTCAAATATACCATAAATTTGTGTTGTACTAGGCTAGAAATCTTCTGCTACACTCTGCTTAAAGCAATTGTTTTATAATAACTCATACAAAATGGTCCCAAGAGATAATGCAATCCTGTTTGGTATATCACAGAAAGATAAAGAACGCTTGAATTAACATTAAACACTAAAACTGGTGTCTTCTTGTTTCTTTAAGTATCACCACTACACAGAACAGAAAGCATTGTAAAGTTAAGTGGCCTTTGGGGAAGGTACCACAAGCTTTGATGTAGTCACAGTAAAAATTCAAAGGAATTAACTAAAATGCTCTTTTCACTTTTTTATTTTTAGAGAGCCAGTACAAAGTATGACCTTAAAAAGGAGTTAGGAGCTTGTCTAAATAATCTTATTTTTTATAATAAAATAATAAGCTATTGACCTTTATTTTCCTTCATTTATGGTAACTTAATTATGATCCACAATGGTCATTTGATTCCACATCTCTCTTTCTAATGTATGTTCTTCATCATCATGCTCTGATGACAGAGCCATGGGGTTTAGGAACCCCAAAACCAGCATTCCAGCATATCAGTGATACCATCCCAGAGTATTTACTTTGGTACAATTGTCCTAAAACTGCTGCCCATGCACAACAAATAGGAGGCGTGCTCTTAGGTATGCTTAATTTTCACTCCACACCAACGTTGCCAACATTATACATGGACTCCTTTAATCCAATTCATTAGATATAATTAATTAGGGTAAATTGGTGATGTAAAATTCAAACGATATATGGTTAAAAAACTCATTATTCCTTTTTCTTTTCCTTTCTATTCCTCCTTTCTCTTTTATCTGCACCCTCATGTGGCTCACCGTTTTGGCCCGGGTGCAGTCCACCCCTCACTTAAGGATGGGAGGTCTATTAGTACATTACATTCTCCCCAAAACTGGATGTGATATAGCTTGTATAAAGGGATTAATCTTACCCCAACCACGAGGTGACCCAGGTGCAGCCGCCCCGAGTCCGTCACCAAGAAGGACGTCCAATAGTCCAACATCACAATGTAGCAGCACACTCCAAAGTCACTTTACAAAACCTCCGACTCACAGATCACGTTTAAAATCAAGACTTTATTTCAACATCTGATCGAAATACAAAGCATCTGAGGTCCAACGCGTTTCGTGAAACATCACTTCCTCACTCTCAGGTATGGCCAATTTTTTTTGTTCAGATTTTACATGTTATCACCAATGAATATGGATCCAAGGGAGTTAGAGCACAATCTATTGATCGCTATTCTCCATTGAAGTGACAAAAGGTGTGATAAATAGAGACCCTTCCCCCTCCATTGCATGTACACCACCAACCTGGTTAGTTGCATAATGTAGTTCATTTTGATAATGGGTACAAAACCTAAAGTCTAAATCTTATAACCAGGATGGTGAATATTATAAGTAGAGGACAATTTACTTGAACCAGAAACAAATATATTGCATTAATTAATAGGGAAAAGCTAAATCTCCTAAAATATTTCTTTTCATTCCTTTTTACAATTTCAATAAATGCTCAAAATATACATCATATTGACTTTTGCTGAAGCTTTACAGGTTTTAGTTGTCCAGTATTTTTATCCAGCTGTTTGTTTATTTTATTCAGATTCTTGGGGTATTATTGCAAAAAATGTATTGAATAAATCAAGAAAAGTCAAAGAGTGATGTTTTGAGGAAATTGAGAGAGAGAAAGAAAACACAGACATGACTGTACATATGCAAAAATTATAAAAAAAAATACCTTAGGTCTTAGAAAATTGGTTTAATTAAATTCTGAAAAGTTCTTGACAGAATGTTACCTACTGACTCTAGACTGATATTTTCTGTCATATGATTTTGTGTTGCAATATATTAAGTAAAGGAGATTTAATGGTCAGCAAGAGTGTATTGAATGTTATCCCAAACCCAGTACTAACTCCAAGGGTCTGGTCTCAGCCCTCAGCTCTTCTGCCTATAGCAGCTGTTTTAGTTTTTGGGGGGAGCCTTCCACTACTCAGATGCCTCCAGGTCTTAGTGAGAGAGTTCTGGGCCAACACGGGAACCAAACAAGAATGGATGGGACGGGGGAGCAGTCTGCATAGTCAAGAAACAGGCCAGTCAAACCAAACAGGCAATGCTGTACTAAAGTGAGTAGCAGGAGCAAGGTTGGGGTCACAAGTCAAGGTCATACACTGGGAAGAATCAATGCGGTACCAACTCAGAGAGTTGTCAAGACAGGCAAAGGTCAGTACATGCAGCAGGAATGGAGGAATCAGGGACAGGCAAGGATTCAATAAAAGTAAGAAACCAGTAGCACAGAGAAACCAGTGGGCAACACAATTAAGAAAAAGAAGCCATTTAAATATTTGAACTTTGCACCAATGTGAAATATACTGGAGAAAACAGAGCATGCAAACCCAGAAGAACAGTGCACTAAATCACAAGAGCTGGATGCTGATGCAGCAGGGGTCCCCACTAAGGGTGCAAAGGGGTGTCCCCTTTGCACCCCCTCTAGACCACCAGGCAAGTGCTTCACATTACTCCCCCCTCTAGAGGGGGTGACTAGACACCTAGGCTTGTCAGGAAACCTAGTATGAAACTGATGTTTCAAGTGGCCAGCATTAACATCAGACACTGGAACCAAAGACGTCTTCTAAGGACCATAACCTTTCCATTGTACAAGGTACTGCACTGTACCTCTGGCAAGGTGAGAGTCAACCATCCTCTGAATCGTATACTCAGGCTGTCGGACATTTCTGTCAGGCTTTAACAGAGAAAAGTGAAACATTTTTAAATTCAGGTTCTGATAACCTCAGAAATTAAATATGGAGAAATGAATTTAGGCCCTAATTTGGCAGAAGGAACTTTCAGTGGAATACCTGATATTCAAGTGAATCAGATGCTCTCCTCTGAATATACTGCTGAATATAGAGAACTTTTTGCCAAATCTCAGCGAGGTGGTCAACTAAAGAGTTGACAGCAGGCACCTTTGAGCATTGGCTTGAAAATAAATGGTCCTGAGGAAGTGCCACGAGTTAGGGCACGAAACGCGTAGACTGCATGTACTTTACATTGCCACCCAAGCTATGTTTGCCTAATAAAGCCAGATTTTACTAAAAGATTCAGCTTCCAGATGTCTTCAGTTTAGCGCCGTTGCGCTGGCTCACACACACCTTTGGCTGAAAATAAATGGCCCCAGGATTGTAGCCAAAAACTGTAAAACATGGATATTTGCCAGGAGAGTGAGTGGCATTATTAAATGAAAACTCAGCCCAGGGAAGAAAATCTGCCCAGAGAGACTGATTGCTGGAGTCATAACACCTTAGGTATTGTTCCAAAAGACTGATTACTTCTTAATTCTAACCGTTGGTCTGTGGATCGTATGCAGACTAGAAGGACCCATGAGAGAACAAAATGACCGCAAAAATTTTGACACAAATCTATCCCATTTATAAACACTAATAAATGGGGCCCCATGAAACTTAAATATATTGGCTAGAAAAAATTCAGCAAGAGACTTGGCTAAGGGCAGAGTGGGAAGGGAAAGAAAATGTGACATGTTACTAAAATGATCCACAACCACCCAAATAACCATGTTCCCTCTAGATGGAAGCAATTCTACAAAAAAATCCATGGATATATGAGTCCATGGCTTTACAGGAATTGTGAGTGACTGCAGCAGCCCTGAGGTAAAGATCTGGAGGATTTGGAACATTTGCACATTAGACATGAATCAACATATTTGCCAACAATGTGCCTCAAAGTTGGCCACCACAACAAATGAGACATAAGGGAGCAGGTCTTACTATGGCCTGGGTGACAAACAACCTTAGAGTCATGATTCTCAGCCATAACTACCTGGCACCAACTTTTTTAACCTGTGCTTTAGACAAAGAGGAAGACAGGGCTCAGGGCTGCCACAATTATCCCCTTAGGTACAATAGGAACAGGTTCAGAGACAACACTTCTAGAAAGGGCATCTGCTTTGGCATTCTTTTCTCCATGTCTGTATGTTAAAACAAAATTGAAGCGAGCAAAATGCCCACCTGGCCTGTCTAGGATTTTGGTGGTTAGCAGATTCAATATACAACAGATTCTTGTGATCAGTAGGACTGTAACCTGCCCTCCAGATGTCTCCACTCCTTCAAAAGCCTAGTTTATGGCCAACAATTCCCTGTTACCTATATCATAGTTAATTTCCGCTGGGGAAAACTTTCTATAGAAAAAGGTACAGGGATGGATTTTACCAGTAACAGGGTGTTGTTGAGTCTGGATGCTGGAGAACTGCGGCAGAGGGGAATGACTCTTTCAAAAGATCAGATTCTATATGGACCAAATTCTGGGATCTGTCCCTTTTTTAGTGAGGGCAGTGATTGGAACCACCAAAGTGGAAAAAATCTTTATAAACTGATGGTAATAATTGTCAAACCCCCAAAATATCTGAATGGCACTTAATAAAAGGGGTTGTGCCCAGTCTATGATAGCCTGAACCTTTGTAGGTTCAATTTCTAGGCCACAATGTGAAATTATGTACCCAAAAAAATGGTAGATACAGTAGCTTCAAAAACACATTTTCCAGGCCTCAGCCTATCCAACACCTCTTCAACATGAGCATGATGATCAATTAAATTGGATTTAAAAGAGGTTAAAAAAACAAAAAGTGCCCTACACGTGTGCTGGAGTAATCCACCAGGCAAAGAGGTGTGTGCTCACACATGTTCACATGGCCAGTTCTACATTTATGAGGGGCTGGAAGGAGGTGGCACATAGATGTCACATATGCTTGCTTTGACATTTCATTCAGTGAGAGGAGAAGATCATAACCATGTCCCAGAAACAAATGTGTGTTTTTTAAATGAGCAGTACAGAGAGCACTTTTTTGCCCCTGCAAAGAAAATCTAATTTTAATAAATTTTCCTCAGACACTCTTGCCTGAGACCCCATTTGTACATATGCTCCAATTTTAACATTTTATTTCACTTTCTAAAGCAGGCAGTCAGGCTATACATTAGCTGCCTCCAAGCAGCAGCTAAGCCAATGTGGGTTGTCTTTAATATTACTCTTTTAGAGGTTGAAAGACAATAGCATTGAATCCATGAAATGAACAGTTTTAGAAACAATGGATGTAGCCAGTACAAATCTTTCTTATGTAGAAAGCACATCAAATACAATTCTGTTTTGATTAATAATTCTCCCAAGTTTTCTGTACAGTTCACTTGTCACATGAATAATTGAATATGAATGAGAGCTCAAGTAAATTATATACCTAATTTCAAATATAAAATGACTACCCGGAAAAATAAATTATTTTGTTTGAAATGCGTCTCGAGCGTGCCCTTGGAACACATACAAATTAGGTGCTCTTATCCTAAAATTATTCTATAATAATACTATATAGTTTCTATAAAGAAAACATTTCCATAATTCATTATTACTTCTTTCTCCATGTGGAAATGGTGAAAGGAAAGTGAAGATGTGTAAGTAAAACATAATATGAAAGCACACATGCGCATGTTAATAAAGAATGTTACCAGAAGCCTTGCACAAAATAAAATGTGTTCTGTTATCAATGGAATTTACTTTTCCTATTGAACTTGATATTTGCTGGTATAACAGCAGCCTAGTGATCAGGGAACAAACACATATTGTATGATTGTTTAAGTGTAAACTACAAAGACTGAAGTGAAAAGAAGGGTATTGCTCATATATGTGGGGGCCCTTGCTTGGTTTCCTGATACTGGTCATTTTAGAACCTGAATCCTGTTTGTCTGATTTGATTATTTTATCTATTTTTCAATATAATGCAAGCAGTGTCAGACCAAATGGCAAGGGTGCCACAGACAAGCCCCATCCTCAATAGTCTTCCCCATCAAGGTGATGAGTTTTGGGAGTAACAAACCACCATCTCCATTAACGTTTTCCCTCAGCCAGTAACAGGAATGACAGAAAGCTGAATTTTCAGTGGGAAGCTTAGTATCTTGTGTCTCCTCACAGTTGAAACCTGGACATGTGCCTCTTCTGCCTATCTCTAATTAAGTCCCTGGTACTAGAAAGTTTATTCTAGCAGTACACATTTAATAAAAGACATGCTTGGGCAATGTAATAAAATACAAGTTTGCCCTGTAAGATATTTGTTATAAAACAGATGGCCCTTAAATTGATTTTTATTATATTATCCCTCCCCTAGGCTGAGATACTGTAGTTTTGTTATAATTAAGAGATACCTCAATCTGTTTGTATCTATTATTTTATAGTATAGGTCTACTATGCCACTTCTCGTGACCAACAATCTTATGCCAGATGTGAAAGAGAAGCCTCTACATATTTCCTTTCATCAATATGGCCCTCACCATCTCCCAAGGGAAATTTGGCTGCACAAATTGTGGCTGCACAGTCATTTTCATTAATTTTATTGTTTCAATTACAGATGGGTTTTGTAATCTGTTAAATAATCTTTACAGCAGAGCACCATGCAAGCATTGTCCAATAGTCTTACATCCATTATCATTATGTGCATTGTTAATGGGAAAGCATCAAGTGACACTGTAGGAGACTGCACTTCTTTTTCTCAGCTTGTATATAGACACCCATTTTCTAATCACTCAGAAACACAGGGGCATTACATGTATGTGATTATTGGGTTAATGGCTAAGTTACAACATTGCCAAGGTGCAAAATATCCTTTTAATTTAACTATAATTTATTTATATAGAATGAGTAATCACATGCCTATAATAATTTAGAACAAACAAGATTTTACAATAATTTAACAAGTTCTATACTAAAAGTATGCAGAAGAATTAAAACAGATAGTTGATGAAACAATTGGTTATGATTGTTTATGATATGCTGTATAGGGTATATCAGATGGGCTTCTCTAAACAGATGGGCCTTTAGGTGACATGTGAAGGTTTTGAGACAAGGGAAAAACATGATTATGGTAGGGAATTTTAGAGACAGGCAGAAGCTGGAGAGGTATTGCAAATCATGCATGAGAAGAAGTGATGAGAGGAGAAGAGGTGTAAAGGCACTAAGAGAGCATGGAGCTTGAAGGTATGTATTTTGAAATCACGGTTGAAACACAGAGTGGTGTTTTATTATTAAGATTCTTCAACCTGAGTGTAATTAGTCTAAATTTAATTCAAGATCAAGCAAATCAGTAATGTCAGTAAATGTATTACATAAGTGAGCAGCAGAGATAAATTAATTAGTGTAATATCCTGCCTGGAGTTGAACCAGGGACCTGGTGTTTCTGGTCTGTCAACCGAAGCCACTGCTATAATCGTAGTTGCAAATAGGCATCGCTTTGTTCACCTTTTATCAAGCTGATCCCATCTGTTCCCAGGTGATCAGTGTAAGCCATGAGGCTTCCTATAAAGACCCCTGCTCTTCACTGAATCATTGACCAATATAGGTTAAGTTTGCTAGTTCCTGGGTGCAATTATTATTATTGATATCTGTGTTTGACCCTCTGTCTGATTGACTCACTGCCTGCCCTGGCCTGTGACCTCGACTATGTTTGTGTTCCAGATTTGGTACCGTATTGTCTGATCCTTGTTATTTGCCCATCCCATCCCTTGGCTATGTTTCTTGTCCTCCGTTCCTGAACCATGTCTGGTACCCTTGCCTGCCTAGAAGTCTCCCCCTGGTCCTCTCACACTGACTCACAGACCTGGAGCCACCCGAGTAGTGGAGGGCTCCACCCGAAGCCAAAGGTGGCTGTTAAAGGCAGAAGAGTGAGCCCCAACCAGAACCTTGGGGTTTGTTCTGGGTTTGGGATACCAATGGTAATATTGAGTCTAGACGGAGTTTTTAATAGTGATGGGCGAATTTATTCACCAGGGCCGAATTCGCGACGAATTCCCGCGATTTGCCACTGGCGAATAAATTCGCGAAGCCAAAAAAACGAGTCACGCGAAAATGACGCGACGCGCGTCGGAAACGACGCGACTCGCCGAAAATGACGCGACTCGTTTCGCGAATTTTTCGCCGATTCGCGAATTTCTCTAGAAATTCGCTAATCTTTAGGCGAAGCGAATCGCGGGAGATTCGCCCATCACTAGTTTTTAAAACAGACTGTGGTTAAGTTAAAACACCTGAAAAAGATTGTTGCATATTTCCAAAGTAAGTGTGTATTTGGATAATGTTGTGCAAAGTATAGTGGCAGGATTTGTCACAAGTTTGGATTTAGATTTGAGGTGTTTAAAAGGTCTTCATAGGCTCTAAGACTTGCTAAAAATGAAATCGTTTGCCATAATAATTGTCCCCTATATACACCAGTAGTTTATTTTTTTTTCATTTACTAGTATTTATTAATTTGCTAATAAAATATTTATTTATCACATATTCCAAGCACAATCTTTTGGCTTGACTGTTGTGCCCCCTTGTGATAATATGTACATTTCCAGCACAGTCATATTATATTTTAGTTCAGGATTAAAGCTGATATTTGCATTATGTGTACAAAAATGGAGAGCCAATCCAATCAGCATTTTCAATGCAGCTACCCATAATAACAGTGCAGTATGTTGAACACAATTTCAATTCACCACAGCACAACCTTGCACAAGTTTTATGCATTGTGGATAAAAGTTCTTTATGTGGTGTTATGTTATGGTGTGTTATCTGAGTGTATATTTAAGAATATTTTTACAATGTAAGCTGTGTTTTTTTGAGAATATGAAAGGTATTGACATAAGGGTCGAAGTGAATATTTGAATAAAATTCTAATTTAAAAAATTCAAATTTCAAATTAACTTTGGGCTACTTCGAATGTGATCGAAAGATTCAAATGATTTTTACTCGATCGACTAGAGCCATTTTAATAGAAACCAGTCATATTTGATCAAAAATTACCCCCCCCCCCAAAAAAATTAGATAGTCGAATTTCAAAGTTTTTTCACTTCGAAATTCGACCATTAGTAAATCTGTCCCATGATGTAGAAAATCATGAAAGCAATAAAGATGGGGGTGGGAAATTTAAAGACTGGCACAGGTGCAGAAAAACAAATAAATAAATAAAAAAGAAATCAGCTAATTAAGGGAAAAAGAAAACTCACACATAGATTACCTTACAATTTGCTTTGTGCAAGAAATGACTCCAGGAATTTGAATACTTTTATATTTGCATCCCCTATTAACCAGTTCTGAAAATCTAGGGAAAAAAATCACAACACGTAGACATTTTGACAAATGCATTGGTATTTTTGGGAAGCATTTGGTGTTTTCCTGGCTTTTTGGGCAAAATTCCAAAATATTTAAAAGAAAGTGTGACTTTTGAACAAAACTACCAAGATAAACAAAATCAAATAGACAGTAAAATCCAACAATTCCAAGAAAACTTGCGTCAAGCAAATAGATGGTGAAGAACAAATAAGTCTTTAAAAGCTATAAAGGCTATAGACATGTCAAAGGCAGCTTTTTAATTTGAAATGAACCCTGGACCTTAGCATTGAAATTTGCAAGCTCTAACCCTTAAACCATAATGCTGACAGTCTTGGCGTGTTAGAACTTTGCCATTGATCTAATGTTTTGATCAAGCAAAAAGTTTAATTTGTCACTATTGGACACCATTGGTCAAGTATATAGTATTTTAAATGCAGTTGTAAATATGTTGTCATTGTTGATTGTTAAGTATAATTCAAGGTATGGAAAACATTGTGGAATCAAAGAAAAACATATTCTGTCATATGTGACAAATTACATCAGTTTGATGTGTTGAACCCAACAACAAAAGGTTAATTACAAAATAAGGGAAACTAGTGCTCTTGCAGTGTACTTTTCAGAGTGGAAATACATATACTGTACTCTTGAAATGCATACTTATTCAGCCAATCTCAGTTACAACGTCTTCCAGGTAAGAACTGAATCCTTCATGAAGCAGAGATTAAGACAAGGCAATCACAGCAATCCAGCCATGAAATTAATAAATGTTTAAATTACCTAAATTAAGAGCCACAAAAATACAGTATGCTATAAGCCATGTACCATGAATTCTTTCTTAAATGAGAATGTAGATAAAGGGCTGTGAATTGATGACGAATCACAATAAAACATTCCCAAAGGAAGTGTGGATCAATATTATGTTGTTATGATTAAGACATAATAAAAAAATACTGAGTTAGATTTACAATACCTAAAATAAATGTATTAAGATTTGTGCAGAGTCACAAATAAATAAATAAATATATATATATATATATATACTCTATATATATATATATTTATATATATATATATATATACATATATATAATACCAAAACAGGGGGGTTGTGGGAGCACTCTAAAGGCTTTAAAGTATATATATAAGTATTATAGATGCTAATGCATATACACCCAAAACAGGGGTTATTTTGTTACAAAGTTATGATCATAAAGTTGATAAGCCACCATACCACGTCAAGGTAAACCCCGAATGGCGGTCCCTAACTTGTTTTATTTATTACGTGCATTCTAGCATTAGAGTGCTCCCACAACCCCCCTGTTTTTGATATTGTATGTATAGCCAGTGGTTGTAGCACCCCATGCCCCCCCCCCCTTAAACTAGTGGTGATCCTATGCTTTTAAAATTGGGCGTTTGTTTTGGGAATATCTCTCCTTTAAAAGCCTGATTGCTGGCTGGGGAGGATTTAGCCTTCAGTGAAAAAACTGCGTTCAACGGACATTGAATACAGGTAATGCTAGAATGCACGTAATAAATAAAACAAGTTAGGGACTGCCATTTGGGGTTTACCTTGACGTGGTATGGTGGCTTATCAATTTTATGATCATAACTTTATAACAAAATAACCCCTGTTTTGGGTGGATATGCATTAGCATTTATAATACTTATATATACGTTAAAGCCTTTAGAGTGCTCCCACAACCCACCTGTTTTTAAGTTAACATTCTTATTTTTTAACATAGTTTTATATATTGTACATTAGATTGCTTGCATTGGAGCTTATACCAGACTTATCCCAAACTCTTCTTCCCTTTGCCTAACTAGTAGTTAATGCAACTATACAGGATATTCCCGTGCTCAACTAGAGTGATGGGGGAAACTGCATCGTATTGCTTCATTGAAAAAATAACACCTAATGAATTGAAGTCAATATGGATTTTTTCTTACTGTTTTCTCTCTTTTTCCCCTGAAAAAAATGCTAAGTTTTTACATGGTAAAACTTGAGCACAGATTCACAAAAACTTGTGGAAGCCAAAATTTCACTACAAATCTATATCAAGCAAAAAATGTGCTCTTACTTACTCAGCAGAAATAAGTGTTATAATTATGTGAAATATTTCTGATTTATAGGGTCCCTTATGCGGAAACCTATTATCCAGAAAGCTCAAAATTACAGGAATACCATAGAGTCCATTTAAAGCATATTATTCTAATTTTTAAAAAATGATTTACTTTTTCTTTGTAATAATTAAACAGTAAGTTGCAATTGATGAATCTATATTGGTGGCAAAGCAATCTTATTATGTTGTGGTGAATTATGAAAAGATCCCTACAATTCTGTTTAATAGATATTTACCTGATTGGGCATCCAATAGCAATATTATACAAGCATTTTTCTAAAAAAAGGAAGGATAAATGAACAAAGCTTTCAATAGAAAGAAACCTCACTGTGATGCACAATTTAGGCCGAATTTAATTTCCATTTACTATTAATAAGGTGTTTGATTACAAGGTAAGTGTTTGAATGTCATCTCTTGAATTAAAATAAACAATAAACATTGAAACTGCATCACAGCGGGGGAAATGTAACTATGCAAATCTTTTGAAATGTACTGGAAAATTCATTCTTTTCTGTCACATTAAAATTGCAATTGACTATACACCTCATATTACACTCAACTGAGACTTTAATTGCAAAGATTCCGGTTATAGATCACATTAGGATTTAGTTAAAACTTTAGAACACATTATTTCCAATCAAATGTTCAGCCATCATTCAGAAAGATTTTTTAAAAGGTGATTAATAATTCATTTGGAAAAAAAGGGGATTAAAAAAAAAGATCTATATTTATACTATCTTCTCTGCCTCCATAAACTACCTGACAATTGTTCGGTAATGATGCCCAGTAAATTCTTTAAAATGGTAATTTGTCATTCTGTCACTTCATTTGTGACCTAAAATTCCTCACTTGAGGCATCATCAAATAAATTAATCACTTTACAGGATCCATTCCTCTAGTCTGCACGTTATTATGGCAAGCTCTCTTGTTTTTCTGTTCATTTACATATATTTAATGGCTCAGCAGTGGTTCACTATGGCACATAACGCACACATCTCATTACAGGTGAAATATTCTAACTGCCGCTATCACTTGGAAAGAAAATAACTCTCCCTGTTTAAATTTACTGATGTAACAAAACCATGATTCTCCCCTATGAAATGCTGATGTCATCCATCAGTGACAATCAATGCAATTATCAGAAAAGTACACCTCCTCTAGCATCCTTCCTTCATACTTCTATTATTTGAGGAAGGTAATTAAACTCATAATTTTTAATGAATGTAAATGAAGAAAGAGGCTTCTGCCCTTCTCTTCAGCTTTTTTACGGCATTGATTTCAAATTTCATAGGCTGAATTGCTTGAACTCACAGAAAGATAACCAACATAATGTATGAATTAATCATCTGTTAAAAATGCTAATTAAAAGGGTATGTGTTGTTAAATAAATGGCACATATGCCTCCTTTATTATTTTCCTACCATAAAAATTAACTTTATGCTCTACAGTCACTTTTTGTACTTGTGTAAGTAGTTACCACTAGATGTAGAAAGGAAACGTCCAGTAAAATAGTACCTGTATTGTCTTAGATGCTAACTACCTCTATAGCAGAGGTATAGCATCATAACAGACACAGATTTTCTATTTGAAGAAAGAAATAATAATGTCAATACATAGAGCTTTTTTCAAATTCTATAATTTTTTTCTTTGCGCAGTTTCATTATTAAGGCAATCCAAATGAACCCATAAGACTTTTACTTTCATCACTGCAACTTCTGTAGGATAATAAAAACTTATTGCTAATTTGATAAGCTTATTTCCAGATCCAATGTTTATAAAGCCCAGCAAATCCTTTGGTTCACCCAGTTCTCTAAACGCCAGCGAAAATTCGCCTGGCAAAAATTCGCTAAAAAAACGAGTAGCGCATCGTTTTTGACGTGACGAAAATGATGCGACGCGCGACGACAACAACGTGTCGAAGTTGACGCGACGCGCATCAAAAACGTGCCGCGACTCGTTAATTTTTTTGAAAGCGAAACTGGGTAGATTCGCCCATCACTAGTTGAGAGAAGAGTGATACCATATGTGAGTTTCAAACAGTTAAACATAATAATTAACCTTTGGAGTGATGCATCCACACTAGATAGATAACACCCTTTGTTTGAACCTCCTAATCCTTAATACAACCTTCTTAGATTAAAATTACATATATAAAATATGTTACTTTTGAATCAATTATATTATGATTCTGGGTCATATTAGTAAAAAGAGTGTCCTTAAAAAAAGGAAATCATTGCAGAATATGTTGTTTTTATTATTGTATTCATGAGAATTCCATTAATGATAATTTTTTTTAAGAGTTCTAATGGTTGAGAGTGTAATAACTGGACACTTTGCACTATTATGTAGCTCTTTATATGATGGTTCTATTCATGTTTAGGTTTTATTTTTTGATATTCACTGTTTTGGTGTGCTTCAGTAAAATTTTGGGGTGTTAGTTAGATTGTGCCAATGAGACCGAGTGGCCTTTAGAAAAAGGAATTCGGGCTATCTAGTTTGTCTTGAATCTACAGTATATGCACCTTTAAAACGAGAATGGCTATCAAAAGTAATTTCATCAGTAAGCACAGAGGTTACATTAGTAAGTTTATACCAGGGAAAGAAGGACAGGGAAAGAAAAGTGTCTAATGTAGGGTTTCATGCATTTCAGGATCTATTTGCACATGTATTTTTCATATAAGGGAATGCTGCCATTTATGTATAGCACAAGGTAGACAAATCACCCCCATTTAAACCATATTGATATAAAATTAACATACCATATGGCTAATTGGCAAACTGTGTGCTGTGCATTACACTAGTTCATATTCAGTATTAATTGGCTTAAAAAATTGGCAGCTCATCTCATCTACACAACCTGGCCACATTCAACCTCAGATATATTTCAATATATCCCTACAAGGTGTATTGTTCCTATTTATTAGGTGGGCTGCATTGAAATGCACTTTCATAGGTGCAAAACAGAACTATATACTAGTGATCAGCTAATTTTTTCACCAGGGTTGGATTTGCAGCTAAATTCTGCATTTCGACATCTGCCAATTTTTTCGTGAAACTTTGACAAAAATACGCCATGAAAAATGTAGCAGCAACAAAAAATTCACCAAGACAAAATTGTGGCAAAGACAAAAAATTCAGAAATGCCCATGAAAAAAACTTCTTTTTACCTCAAAACGTCATCTTAATAATGTATAAGGCAGGCCATTCGCAGAAAAATGTACTGACCAAATATAGAGACGATCACTCTAAAATATATTGTAAAAATGTAAACAGATCTTGAAATGGTTTAAAAAGCAGGTTTGTATCAGTCCATCATGTTTCAATAGACAGTAGAGTGGGAGGCCAATGATCATTATTCTATGCTGCATAAGCAGGGAATTACAATTATAAAAACATTGAAAAACTGAGAAATGGTTTTAAAAAGGAAAATAAAATGAAAGCTGTTTGTGAAACAATTTTTTAAATATCCACTGCATCCATTAATTTATAGACATAATTTTTATTTAAGTAATTGTAGAAGGAACCTACCTTTAGTTGACATTGTTGCTATAGAGGGGTTGCATATATCTGTGTTACAAAATGGGAAAATGTTCCTAGTAGATAAGTAGACGTTTTTACTCTACCAAGTTATGACATATTTCCAAGAATGGCCTTAATGGTAAACAGTGCTGAACAGTCTTGTAATTCAAATACAATTACTTAACAAAGTACTGGAGATATATCACAGCTTCAGTAATAGATATCTGCCTATTATATGAAAGGCAGTAAGAGTTGACATTAGACATGAGTACTGAATGACTTATGAGCACAAACATGGGGCCAATGAGTTCATATTTATGGAAACACAAGCACATTTCCATTAAATCGGACACTTGCTTAAGGAGGCAGAACAAAATATTGGTTAATTATGGTGGCTGTACTTAGGAGGGGAGAAAGATTGAAGCCAAATCAAGGAGGTGTTGAAGTCATTGGTTGAACAGACCCTTATGGGGGAATATAATATTGGTCACAATGTGAATAAATGTTTGCAAAGTGGCCAATTTTCCCTTTGCAAACATGTTGCCTCTCATACAACAGTAGGGTAGCAATTGTGAATTTTAGAGATTGAGATGGTATGTAGTGTATGTAGTATGCAGTGTTTGTAACTTGTAAAACTGTAAAATGTTTTCATGAAAATGTTGTTACATTTGCTCCAAAAGTTTAAAGGTTTTGCAATGCGCATATAAGATTTGCAATGCAATAAAAACCAAATGAAGAATATTACATTGCAACGTGCAAATTTTTACTTGCAAATGTGTTCTCTTTGAAAATTTTATTACATTCCCCCTTTAAAGCATTAGGCCAGATTCAATTCATTGAGAAAAAGGTTAAACATGTAAATACTCATGGATGAGATTCAATTTGACATACAATTCAATTCAGAAAAATGTATCTCACATTTATCATGTGAAAACTCAATTGAAGTCTATGAGAAAGAGTTGGAACTAAATTTCGAGCAAAGTTTTTACTTCTCAGTAGGGATGGCGCGAACCGCCGAAAAAAAGATCGCGAACATGTTCGCGAACTTCCGGAAATTTGCGAACGGTTCGCGAACCCCATAGACTTCAATGGGAAGGAGAACTTTAACAGCTAAAAAAGATATTTCTGGCCAGAAAAATGATTTTAAAGTTGTTTAAAGGGTGCAACGACCTGGACAGTGGCATGCCAGAGGGGGATCAAGGGCAAAAATGTATCTGAAAAATCCATTGTTGACACAGCGCTGCGTTTTGTGCTGTAAAGGGAAAAAAGTCACTCAGGTGGTTGTGGACACTGTAATATTATTGATATTTAGACAGAATGTGAACAAGCTCACACAGCTAGATGGCAGTTGTTTGAAGAACACACTGGGCAAAAAATGGCTACAGGGCAAATAATGCCTACAAGGTCAACGTATACACTACTACAGTGGTGGATACGGATTACGTAAAATATATTATGGCTGCTTGAAAAAAGTCACTCAGGTGCTTTTTCTGGAGAGGGTAATATTATGGATATTTAGACAGAATGTGAACAAGCTCACACAGCTAGATGGCAGTTGTTTGAAGTACAGTAGATTACTAGCCAGCAAACTTACTATCCACTGTCCCTGAAATCACTAACAGGCAGCTCTCTCCCTACACTATCTCTTCAGCACACACAGGCAGAGTGAAAAAACGCTGCAGGGCTTCGGTTTTTATAGGGAAGGGGAGTAGTCCAGGGGGTGTGGGGGTGGTCCAGGAGGGAGAGCTTACTGATTGGCTGCCATGTATCTGCTGGTCTGGGGGAGAAATGGCAAAATAAAAGCGCCAACTAAGGCGAACCCAAATTGGCGAACGTCGCGCGACGTTCGCGAACTTCCGGCAAGCGCGAACTCCCGATGTTCGCGCGAACAAGTTCGCCGGCGAACAGTTCGCGCCATCCCTACTTCTCAGATTAAATGGAATGCATGAGTTGTCACATGATAAAGCATGAGATAACTTTTTCTCACTGAATTAAATCTGGCCCATTATTTGCTTAACATTATCTGATTGCACTTTTTTTCTACTTGCACACATTTAGCAAACAATTTGGCTTCAGAAGAAAGCACATTCAAAACCTACCATCCAGCAGAAGTCATGTCTTCTGGTGAATGTGCATGAGACAATCTGTGGAACAGTGAAAAATTTGCAAAACACATTAAAGTCTATGGGACATTTTTGTTGTGGCAACTCTTTATCACAAAATACATTGGAATCTTTGCCCGACTTTTTTGTCTACTGCAACATTTTTTGTCAACTGTGAAAATTTATGCTTTCCACACACATTATTTGCTGCATGGGAAACTTACCACATGTAAATCATTGGTGTTGTTACACAAAACTTTTTGCTGGTGGCAAAACTCAGAAATTCTCGGTGAAACCATACATGGAGAAATAATTATCTCGTCACTACTCTTGACTGGTAAATACAAATAAAAATAATGGCTAGTGTTGTAGCAAACATCCTGCTCCAGTTCTTCTACAAGTTCATTTCAGAGGATGTTTGTATCCTTCTGGAAGTGTTTCCTTCAAACTCGTAATCGTAAATTAATATAATAAATATTTGCATAACATATATTCATAATTTAACCAAACTCTATTACTGGTTCTGTTTTATGACTAGAAGGTAATTAAAATGGTAGTAGCTTTACTGTACTCTTGAGAGATTAAACTTTCCAGCAAAGTGACCTTAGCACATATTTTTTAAAGTTAGAAAGTTAAAAGAAAGTTAACCATGAAACTACTATTGGCCAAAGTAATGCTTACAATTCTTCAAAACTATTGTTCTTGCCCAAATCAATGTACCTTTATTATGCTTACTCGCAGAAAACTGCCGTGTGTTTTTTAACAAATATATATATATATATATACTGTATATATATATATATATATAATAAGAGCTGGTTTACTTGTATAAAAATTGCTAATTTTTCACTATTTTTATAATAAGTAATCAGACATCATCAGAGGTTATACCAAGGGGCAGAAAAAAACTTCAAAATTTGACCCTCAAAGTATTTGTAAAGGGCTTTTTCAATCGAAAATCAACCTATTTCAAACTAATAGTCAATAGTCAAAGTTGAAGGATTTTTAAAAGGGCCAAAATACGAAAAAATTGAATTTTCTATTTTTTTTCAATTCAAATCGAATTTTTGGGCTATTTGATAGTCGAAGTAGCCGAAAATTGCTTCGAAATTTGAATTTTAAAAATTAGAATCTTATTCAAATTTTCACTTCGACCTTCAGTAAACGTGCCCCTAAATGTTTGCAGATATGCATCAATTTAAATGAGGGTTTGAACTTGAAATTAATAGATACAATATTTAGTTAATATACTGTATGAGAGACCTTGTTTATGAAACCATGGAGAGATGCTAATTTAACAGTCTATTCCTATATTTTGATGAATCTAGATAAATTTGTAGAAAAGGTAAAGGTAGAATTTCAGGATGCAGTTTGGGAATAAACAATACAGAGTTACAGCAAATAGATAAAAGGGACAGAATGAAAGGAAGTTGTATGATCTACAGAATAAAAAAAACGTAATCACCACGAAAACCACATTATTCCATTAATTTTAAAATATAATGTTTTAAAACACTCATGACATAAAATTGCTTGATTTTTCACCTTCCATTGATTTGTATAGATGCTTGCGAGGTTTTAGATACTGAATTTTTAAAATGTGGTGATTGATAGATCACCTGAAAATATCTGAATCTGAATATGAAAACAATCAGGGCAAAAACTGAAATATAAATAAATCTGACCCCTTGACCAACAGATGAAGCCACTTTGGATTGTGTGTTTGACACAGAATAACTAAACTCAGACTTCACACTTGTCTCATTTAACACAGAAAATTGCATCACAACATCCCATCTAATTAGCTTTGGTATGCTAATGAAAAGGTTAAATGCATTAAATGAGTTAAGCTAATTTTAGATAACACAGTTTCTTCAATTAGCCCTGAGTCATGACACATTTAACACACAAATCCAAGTGGTTCATCTGTACCTCAATTCACTACTACTAGAGGACGATAATAATTATGCATCAGAACATTTAGGACAATGAAATAAAGTGTGCAAAATATTATTGGATACTATCAGTTTGTAGACCTAGCCATATATTATGCTTTAAATACATAAGCCTAGTTTGTATCCAAAGCTCCTGTGACAGTGGATTCTGTGCAAGACCCTCTGTCAGCCGTTTTCTATTGCATCTCCAACTGTCAAACTGTAATGGTAAGAGGTAGGAAAGGAAGTAGTGTAATACACAGCAATTTCACTCGCCCAACCCACAGCCGTAATAAACTACTGCATTAGAATATGTTATAAACATCTCTTCATTAATATGCATAAAAATCACAGTTTATATATTTTATGTTATCTATCACCCACAACCACAAATAAAGGAGTTTATTAAAACCCCCTATAAATATAAGAAATAGAATCAAATGTATCTATAAACAAAAGGTCACCACAGAAACAGTAATATGTTTTCATCAAAATGCAGCATTGCTTCACCCCTTGTACATAAACACAATAGTGGCATTTAATCAGTAAGAGATGAGTGTATTTTTTATTATTGCAAGAAGCTTATTGTTGTCTGGGACTTGTATTCTATTGCCTTAACAGATAAGTATGTAATTAAATGAAAGAGAATAATTCTGGATTTATTCTATGAAAAATGAATATGTATTTGTTGGAAAGTGTTAGGATCAAATGTTGGAAATTTGGAAAAAGTGTAAACCTTCCAATAAACTGTTTCTCAGTCATGGGGTCTTCAATGACTGGAAGTCCCAGCATACATTTTTGTATTTGTTATATTTCAATTAAGTTTTTGTTCATATGATCATCAATGAGGTAATAAACAAATTTTGCTCTAGTATCTAAACACAACTATGGCCCAAATCAGCTTGCCAAAAAAAAGACAAAAAAGTCACCACAAGAAAAAACACCTATTGACTAATCCATTCAGAGTTAGAAAAAATTGGCACACATAAAAAAAATTTTGTTGCCTGTTTACAGTACTTCAAAGTGCTTTGTGAATTTTTCAGTTTCGCAACTTTTTGGCAGTTTCACTTTTTTTTTTTGGCGAAGCCATATGGGACAGATTCACTCAACCTTATTGATTATTTGTATTGCAACAAATGCATAGGATCTGGAAAAACATAGGAGAAGCATAAAGTGACTTCTACGGGTAGTTTTTGTACATGAAGTCACCTACAATTGAATTCATGTGCAAAGAACTACCCATAGAAGTCACTTTATGCTTCTCCTATGTTTTTCCAGATCCTATGCATTCGCCAAAAAAAAGTGAAACTGCAAAAAAGTTGCGAAACTGAAAAATTCACAAAGCACTTTGAAGTAAACAGGCAACAAAATTTTTTTTATGTGTGCCAATTTTTTCTAACTCTGAATGCATTAGTAAATAGGTGTTTTTTCTTGAGGTGACTTTTTTGTCTCTGTGACTTATTATAGAACTGTGTTAAAGTCAATGGGCATTTTTTCATAACGCAACTTTTTTGTCTTGACAACTTTTTTGTCTTGACAACTTTTCAGCCGAAGTTTTGGGAAAAAATTTGCTCATCACTAATAATCAACAATGTTTTTGTGAACTGGTTCATTGTAAATTAAAATGGGATGCTATTAATAAGGTGTTGTCACACAGCACACAATTTTTGGAGGTTTATTTATTAAAGGCTAAATTTTACTGTTTTAGAGGGTTTTGAGACCATGACTAAACTCACAAACTATAAAACCACGACTGTCATTGAATTTATTAAAAGATCCGAATATAAAAAGAATGAATACCTCCAAAATCTCTAAATATTCAGGTTTTTTAGCCGATTCCTATAAAATATCAGAAAACCTCTAAAAGTATGAAATAATTTAAAGCGATCCAACAATATCAGCGCAGCTGCCATTGACTTCTACAGCACAGTGAAAGCTTCTACTTCAGGCAATAAACTTAGAATGTAAGCTTCACGGACCAGTAATTAAATAATTATGGGTGGAATAGTATATAATTAGAAATAGTGATGGGCGAATCTCCCGCGATTCGCTTCGCCTAGAGATTCACAAATTTCTAGAGAAATTCGCGAATCGGCGAAAAATTCGCGAAACGAGTCGCGGGACGATTTTGTCGCGCGTCGCGTCAACTTTGTCGCGCGTCGCGTCAACTTTGACGTATCGCGTCGTTTTCGCCGCATCGCATCAAAAACGATGAGCGACTGATGCGCGACTCGTTTTTCGGCGAAATTTCGCTGGTGATTCGCGATTTTATTCGCCAGCGGCGAATCGCGGGAATTCGCCGCGAATTCGACCAAGGCGAATAAATTCGCCCATCACTTATTAGAAATATTGTTTTACATTAATTATAATAATAATATCGTTATTTGGCTTGTGTCTGACTTTCCTTTGTGCTTTTGCATTTTCAAAAAATGCTTTGGTAATTTGTAAAATATAAAAACATGAATTAGACAGAAATCAAATGCAAGATGAATCCTAACAAAACTAAATATTTATTAACTATATACACATATAATTTTAATAGTATTAAATTAATAACATTTTCAATGAATGATAGTTATTTCATTTTATCAAAATTTCTTTTCATGTATAGTATTGTATTCCAAAATAGCGAAAGTCTGCCACTGCCCAATGGTAAGCATATGTTTTGAGGTTGTGAATCTAAATAGCTAGGTCAGTTTGTGCCTGTAGGTCGACAGTTCAAATGATTTTGGTCCAGTTTGACTGAAAGTCATTACCACCTGACAGCTGCCTGGTTGCCTTTGTCAATTCTGCTGCTTGCCTGAGAAACATAACTCCCATTGGACATATGTCTATATCACAAACAACATCCTAAAAATAAGAAAGCATATTAGCAGCTTGAAATGGGTGGTAATAAAAGGCCTAAAAGTTACATGAGATAATTGGAACAGAGATAAAACTCCCAAAAAACATGGATTCTCCATTTTTAATTTAATAATAAATAGTACCTCAATACTAATCCTTACACAACTAAATTAATCAGAGAATGCCAATGACTCCTTTACCAACAAGTAGACAGACAGAGATCTCTGTACAAACATGGAGGCTCTTCTCTTGTGTCCCTTAGTATTCTTGCAAATTCTGTCCAGGGTCTTTGTAAATTACCTATATTTATAATTTCTATAAAAGTAAATGTGTATTATTTATGCTTCAGTTATAACACTGATACTGATATTTAAAACCCCACAGTTTTATAAGCTAAAATTGATCTACAATATAAGACAGAACACAAAGCTAGAGCTGCAGAGAGAAGGTGATGTTAATTTGTACTGCAGAATCTGTGAAAGAGTAGAGAAGTGAGAGATTTGCTATCCATAAAGAAATTATGTGAGTATAACCTTCTGCTGTCTACATAACAGAACCTGGCAGTTCTTCACTATCAGAGGTTATGTTTGCAGGTGTGCTCACAAGTTGAAGGGTATACTCTACCTGAAACATGCTTACTTGTGATATGTGCTGCTATAAAAGCATCGATTGTAAGTAGATTGGGCATTGTGTGGTGGCCGTTATCTCCAACAGTTACACACGTCTACACTTTTTTTTTAGATAACCTTTTATAAATATTTGTTAACTTATATTTGTTCTGAATCAAAGTCTAACATTTACAATGGAAATAATTTTGTACTTTCAGAAAAAGGCTGTTTGTATAAAATAAAACTAATTTGGAAAAAAAATTAAAATTATATAATTGCCCAAAGCTTTCTATTGGATACAACATCCTAAAACATTCATTCTTTTGGCTGCTCTGGGATAACAAACCTAAATATCAATTTTGATCAGCTAACTTGGATGGATTTTATCCTGTAGGATCCCCATATGCAACATATCTTCAATCTTTAATATTGCCTTTTTTTAAATTAAAAGCATTTTGTGTTTAGAAAATGGCACTTGTCCAGTGCATTTACCAAGCATATAAAATGCATTTAATGAAACATGAATTTAATTTGTTTCCTTACTTGTCCAGGAAACTGAACAGGGTAATCTCACATCAAATATTAAAACAATCAATATATCTAATCAAAACAACTGATTAGTTTGGAGGCATTACCTGGAGGATATCATTGGTGTCATGTGTGTGTCCAACATTTTAATGGACTAGAAACTACATTGATATAACTGCTAATTTATCTTTTAAGAAAAATATCACATTTCTGATTATTTATTCTCTTCCATGTAAAACTGTGAAATCTCAATATTTTCATTTAGACTATTATAATGCTATTTTGGTACACTCTCTTAAATAGCGATTAACCATTTGCAATGCAGGGCCCTAAATTATCCTTGTGTATGAAAGATACTGGGAACTACGATTTAAAGAGCAGTGCCTCCACCTAGTGGGCACCAAGGAAGTAAGTCCACCAGAAACAATGAACACACAAGTTTACAGTAAAACAAATACTGTATAATCATTATATTTAACTGCAAAAAAAAAAAAATTGGTCATTGAATACATAATACACTCCTACACTGGGGACACATGGAACCTATCTAACTCACTACTAGATTTTACTTTGACTGTCTCTCTAATACAGTGCTTTAAGTATCACAGTCCCATTATACTGAAAGGGGTTAATGACCACACAGTTCAATGTCCTTTCCCAAAGCACTCTTATTCCCCAGGTAGCGATACCTTTTTACAGTGTCAGACTGGCCCACCGGAAAACCAGGAAAACGCCTGGGGGGCCAAGGTGTCAGTGGGCCCTCATGCTGCTAAACTTTCTATGAGAACAAAGAGGCTAAATAGATTGAATAATTGATTATAGTATGTAAAGAAAACAAACTAGGAGAACAGAGTTTGATTGAGGAGATGAAGAATGCTAGTACTGAGGGTGGGCCCCTGGTCTAAGGTTTTTTGGTGGGCCCCTGCTCTAAGATTTTTGGGTGGGCCCCTGGTGTCCCATTCCGACACTGCCTTTTTAACATAGTACCTCTCCCTTTGGAACTCAGTAGCTGCTCCCACATGGCAGGTGCATGAACAAGACTTGTTTTCACACAGGGGCCCCATACTTGTAGCCTTGCCATTATCCTCCCTTAGTGGCTCATTCCCCTAGGTGCTCTCCGCTACAGTCACACTTGAGATTACAGGCAGCTCTTCGGCAGAGTCAGTCTCAACAGTGGCTCTATACTTCCAGAGCAGCAGACCTTTCATCTAGATGTACATAGCATGAAACAGCAGCCTTTCTGCACTCTTGGACACACTGGTTCTGGCTTCCACAGTGTGTCACAGGATCTTCAATCTTCAGGCTGGCTCCAAGACTCATCTGGAGTGTGAGCACTCCCAAGAATCTTTCCTAATTGTCGGTATCCCAGAGCCCACCAAGGGCTTCACCACCCATGTGGCTTCTCTCTACGGCAGTCCTATCCAAATCCATCCTGGGGTGGAAGGGAAATACCTGAACACATGGCAGCTCAGCTTTTTACAGGGGATTTCCAAACAAGTTGGATTTTCAGACCACAGGGGAACTAAATCCTATGGTTCCCTACACTTTTTAAACTCTGCAAAAGGGAGATAATTCTGTACAGAGAAGAGATTTGATCAAGAAATGACAAGTTATGATAAACTAGAACAAAAACATCGTGTTAGAAGTACCTGTGCTGCTAGAATAAGAACAAAGTAGGAAAAATATGCATTTGAAGTGTAAAGAACCACTTTGGGCATGACATTTTTTAGTAAGGTGAATGTGACTTTTTTTTTGCTTTAGCATAAGAATAAATCTTCAAAATGGAAACTAGTGAAAGAGAGACTAAAAAGAACAATATTAAGGGGCAAATTTATCAAATTTTGCTATTCAATCGTTCGACCAATCGAATAGTGCCAAAATCCTTCCAATTCGATATTCGAATTCAAAGGATTTTTATTCCAAAAATATTCCCATGGTCAAATTCCAGGGTTTAATAACCCTCAAATCGACCCTTAGTAAATCTGCCCCTAAGCATAGCCACACTTCTTTTAGGGTAGTTCAATACTGCTCATAGCAGTGAGTAGTGTAAAGATCCTGGCCCAGATCTAAGGGAACTATCACTAAAGCTGGCCATAGACGTAAAGATTTTTGAAAGATTCAATTGTTATCGTGAGACCACGATTGTCTCAAAACGATCGTTTAAATGCCTGATGTGTCCATCAACTAAAAAGACCATTTCAGGCGATATTGCCAGCAAAACTGAAGGATCACAGCCTGCTTGACCCTGCAAACATAGGTAGATTGCATGGGGACCGTAAAAGATTTTCTAACCTGGCCGATCAATCATCAGACCAATGTCGGACGAAAAATCGTAAGACGAACGATCGTTTGTATCCCACTAATCGCACGATAACTTGACAGATTGGTCGGACTTCCCGAAGATTGGTCGTTCGGCAGGGAAATATCGTTGCATCTATGGGGAGCTTAAGAACAACGAATAGAAACAGAACAAGTGAATGAGATGCAAATTACATTTTGAACATGTGACACACTCTGTTCTCTGTAGATGCTAGATTTTGCAACAAATTTGTGTTTAAATGCAAATGACAAAAGGTTTGTCAAGTCATGAGATACAGGACCTAACAGTGGTGAGTTTAAAGGGGACCATACACTTGATGATCCTGTATGTTGTCTGCTAGATTGGCCCATGGACTAAATAAACTGTTTATATTCAAGGTCTCATACAAGTTATGGCCATCTTTGTATTTTTCCATTCTTTTCTGCAGATGCACATATACTAGCAGACATGCCACATCTGTAGATTCAATTTCCAAAATTGCCCAATTGTCAAAACTGATCTGCTGACAAAGCCCAGTTCAGAAACCTCCTACAATAAATCAGCCTGGGGCGAGTCTCATGTTCTACACATTTTACTACACATTACTAGTAGCTCATGTTTTAAAGATATGTTAAGCAGATATGGATCTACTAAGAGCAATTCAATAATAACACAAAGACGAAGATGAAGTAAGAGCTTTAACCTTAAACAAGCACAGTACAGTGTTTTCCCCCATGATTCCAACATTGTTGTAGTCAACAGGGGGAGATGTGGCAAACAGGAGGCAAAAAGGAATTAGCAGCTCCATGCATAAATACATGAAAATACAAGTATGAGATCAGAGATTTTTGTGCAACTGTCAGCAAGGGTGAAATTTGTACAACCACAACTGTACTAGTACTTATGAATTGTCCTTCTTACATCTATAATAGTAGTAACTCCCAACAGGCTTAATTTCCAAAGTACAAAACCTATAAAATGTAAAATAAAACAGACACTTTACCATTCCTTGAATATTTGGGAAATTTGCCTAAATATACCAGTTAATGACAAGATTTGCAAATATTGCACATTTTTATAATGTTGGTAAATTTTGATCCATGTATTGCACTTGCTCTTTTGCTTCAAGAATATATTTTTTTAACAGAATATCAGCTTAATTTTTTTTCTTTTAATAACATGCATGTTAGCCAACTGTGAACTGTGGGGTGAATAACAACACAGTCTGTCTCTTAATGTAATCAGTATAATTAAAAATTAACATGCATTAATTGTTAGATTCCATGTAAACAGCTGATTTTCCACTTAGTGCTGTCTTATGCACATATGATTAGGCAAAGTCCAATATCCCTAAGTAAACAATTGGGGCTTGAAACAGAAAGCACAAAATAATTCAAACTAAGTAAATTGTTAAAATAGTCTAAGTCATATTAAAACAATTTAGCTAATAATTACAGCACAGTACAAGCAAAGAGAAAATCACAAAGGACCTTTGTAATTGTCTGGATATTATTTGAGCATTCAAAAGAAATTGTAAATCTGGAACAAAGGTCTTAACTGTAGGTTTCCTTTTTATTAAAATAGAAAAGAGCAGAGCTCTGATTTATTGCCATTATTATTTTATTTTCCTAATACTATATATATGTATATATATATATATATATATATATATATATAAATATAGCTTAAAGAAAAGGGCTTGCACTCACAGGAATTCGCTGAAAACGAGTCGTGCGTCAGTCGCGCGTCGTTTTTGACGCGACGAAAACGACGCGATGCGCGCCGAAAACGACGCGACGCACGCCGAAAACGACGCGACGCGTCAAAGTTGACGCGACGCGCGACAGACGCGTGACAAAATTGACGCGACGCGCGACAAAATCGGCCCGCGACTCGTTTCGCGAATTTTTCGCCGTTTCGCGAATTTCTCTAGAAATTCGCGAAAAATTCGGCGAAGCGAATCTCGGGAGATTCGCCCATCACTACCTGTGAGTGCAAGCCCTTTTCTTAAAGATAATTATTCTTCTCTGCTGGCTTTGTTGCACCCAGGCATATTTTGTTCTTATACAAGAGTGCTGGCTCCCTGGACTGTGTACGTATATATATATATATATATATATATATATATATATAAAATACAAAGCTGACTGGTGCACGCTCAACTTAAATCATCTGCCTGGGTGCCGGAAAAGCCATAACACATCCTCAATAAATACTCCGCACTCCAAGGTCTTGTGCAAAAAGCAACAAAGCTTGTGTTTATTCCCTCAACGTTTCGGCCTCCTTACTGAAGCCGTCTTCAGGAGAAAAGGAGAATTGTACAAACGTGAGTAATCCTTATAAAGGAGAAAATTGGCGCCAAAATTGACTACCTGTGACATCATCAAAAAGTATCCGTGCTCGTTTGTCATGCAATTAGTGTAAACATTCCATAATAGATCACACTCTGAGAAAGATGAGTTTAAAAATCTTTAAAGTGCTCATGTGCCATTAGTAAAAAACAACGCCGCTACAATGCGCAGCGTCAAATATATCTATCTGTGCATAATCACTCACATGAGCGCCTCTTCTAAAGTGCCCTGTGCAGATCGTGTCAGCGTTCGGGGTGGGTTCATGTTGACAGCATGGAGTAATGGAAACTCTTTGGCACAGATCAGTGTGAGCACGATCGCTGCTGTCCGTCCAACTGGTGGCGAGGATGCTAAGGGAGATGAGTGTTACCCAGAACTGTGAACCCACCCCAAACGCTGACACAATCTGCACAGGGCACTTTAGAAGAGGCGCTCATGATGATGTCACAGGTAGTCAATTTTGGCGCCAATTTTCTCCTTTATAAGGATTACTCGCGTTTGTACAATTCTCCTTTTCTCCTGAAGACGGCTTCAGTAAGGAGGCCGAAACGTTGAGGGAATAAACACAAGCTTTGTTGCTTTTTGCACAAGACCTTGGAGTGCGGAGTATTTATTGAGGATATATATATATATATTACAGGGTTTTTACAGTGTAAACATGAAGCTAAAATCATTTGTAAATTGCAGGCATGGTACCATAACAGATCAAAATAATCTTAACAAATAAAACAGATATATAAGTATAACCCAGAGCATGTGTATACACATTAAATCAAGGGCTTTTTTTAAATTCTTATTTACTTTGGATAACTAGTGCATTCCTTTTAATAAGTATCTTAATTCACCCAGTGTTACCCTGTTTTCATGCATTTTGAAAATCAACTGAAAATGCAACATTGTAATGTATAATATAGCTAGAACTAAGGTTAATAACAAGGCTCTCTGTTGTATCACTATAGTCTAACACAATTCTATTGTGTGCAAATCCTTTTCAAAATTAAGTTTGTAGCATAAAACATGACAACAGAGGGAGCCTTGTTGCTCTTTCTGAGATTAATTCTTTGAAATCAAATGGACATTCAAGTACTCACTAAGGGGTGTACAGTATTTATTAACTCTGTAAAATGAAATTAATAGAAACAACTATATAAAATGCTGTGCAAAGATTTTATCAAGGTGTGTTTTATTTTACACAATGAAAATGCCAGATTTGCCACTGTTATTTCACACTGCTTCAGAACTTTGTAAGTTGTAAGTTCGACGGCAGTTGCTCAAGGGAAAAATGTGTTAAAAAATTATGCAATTTTTATGCTGTTTTTATATGCTGTTTTTACATGCCGATGGCTGTCGATATTTGGTGAAATATTTTTACACCACATAATAAAACTGCCCCTTACTGTATATATACTATAAAGGCAGTTAAGTTGGATTGAAGTTTTTGAGGGTGAGGGGCCTGAGATGGGAGTTGGTTATTTAGAGGACTTTATGCATTTGTAGTTAAAACACTGGCTAGTAATATAATGCTCAGATCTCCCCAATTATTTTTTTTATCAGTGAGTCACATTCAAATGTAAAAACTGTAAGCAAGCCGCAAACGCATGAAAACATTCCTACAAGCCATAAATTCAAAACTGAGCACCAGCTTTGAGACCACTGGAGCATCATTACAGGCAGTATTTAGGGATAACTGTTATTAAATGATTGGACACATACTACTCATTTGTTTTGCAACATGCAATGGATATTGGTAGTTTTTATATAGAGTTGCCCAATGATAATTTCAACTCTAGGTTCATAAGAATAATAAAGATGACTTGAACAGAGGCAACCTCAGATTAGTCATATCATTTGAAAAATGGCTGCTACATGACAGTAGAAAATGCATTTAGATCCCTCCCAATACACAGATCTGTAGTGGCAGCCCTTAGCATAAAATTAGGTTATAGACATATGAAACTATTCTGCAATATTTATCTTAGAATAAGATAATAAATACAAGTTCACCTTCAGAAAAGGCACCCTCATAGACTTATTCTTTCCTCCACCCCTCTGTTCAAGTTGCCCAAAAAATTAATCTGTAGTGCTTGGGAGCCAGTTGGTATGTAAGTAGGTGAAAAATAAAATAATTTATTATTTAAATAGTTCAGGCAATATTTAGTTCAGCCGCCAATGGTATGGTTGTACTGAACGGTAATCCCCCTATATAAGGAAATGCATGAGCTAGTCAGTTCCTTTTTTGGCCTAACATAATTAGCAGGCAAGACATACTGAGTCAGACCAAGTACCTGTTCCTTGCTAGGATTAGTTAAAGTGGTAGTGGAATGCTATTAGCTCACATTAAGAGCAATAGGATAGCTATCAAGGACAGCCTGAGTCCCCATGAGGATTGAGTATTTGGGTTAGCATCCCTGGGCAATTGGGCCCCAGATTGGCAGCCTAGTGGTGCTGTAATGAGACAGCTTGGGATAACCTTGGGCCACTGTATGAGGAACTCTGCAGAAAGCAAGTGGACAGTATATTGGAAGAGGAGGTCTTGTCAATAGCTAACAGCTAGTTCACTTCCACATGACAGTGGTCCTGAATGCTCAAAACAGAGAAAAAGTGGCACAAATAAATAGGCATTTGGAGACTGGTTACCAGTAAAAGGTTCAATTACAACAATTATTGCAGTGTGCAAAATGCAGGGCCTGTGCTATGTGTTTAAAATAAAGTAAAATACAGTACAATGAGGTGCAATGTAATATGGCCATTAACAGTACATGTACCATTTAAAGCATAAAGAGGATTTTTTACTCATAATGCATGTCTTTTCAGCTTAGTTGTGACTGATGCATCAAAACAGAAGGAAGTGCACATTTTGTGAGATATCAGATGTGGCTAAGATTTTCACAGTAGCAATTGCATCATTTCCAGTGCTTGCATTAAACCGATATTTGTGTGTAATTTTTTTTTGGTGCAAGACTGCTGTACTTATTGACTCATACCACTGTCCCTGAAATGACTATTATATTCAAGGTGATCGTAGCTCCAGGGTTCTTCCTTTTCAGTAAGTGTATTTGCATACGATTCTACAAAAACACAGGATGGACAAGACAACACATGGTACACATATAAGGAAGTATGAGGTGTGTGTTTGGATGCTAAAATCCTTAATCGTCAATAAGAACACCATTTGCCTTCATTTTAGCATGACCCCACTTGAATCTGCATTTGTAAATATATCTATAATTACCATGCAATGGCACAAACAGTAGTCATATTCATCTATGCTGAGGTACCATGTATCACATAATACAGCCATGCATCCAATCTTCAGCCAGTCCTTCAATGACAAATTTTATTAGCAATTGTTATTAATAGCTATCTTTAGTCTTCTTTTGTAAATCAACATATTAAACCTGGAAAGGGAAATTGAAGTAGATGCTAAAATGTTGTCTTATGTAGTGTATACATTATAGCAGGGAATATGCCTTGACTATTGTAAGAAAATGTATCTTATGATCTTTGGCTTGTAGTATCAAATTATACCACTGTTTTAATTAGGTACCCCCTATTAGAGAGATATACTGTGTATATAACACCTTATACAACTCCCTGGTACCGTATATCTTTGTTTAATACAAAAAGAGACAAATCAAAGCACTGTATTTTTAATAGATTCATACATGCTCAATATTTAATTTTAGTTAAATATAGATATATATTTTTCTTCACAAATTCTTTTTTCAGAAGCTGCATCCTATGAAAGTACACGTGTTTGATCGGAGAGCATTTCCAGCATCTTGGGCAATGTATGTGGATTACACTGGAACAAGTTCAGCCACCGGTACAGATTTTGTAATGCAGAAGAAGATAAACTCTCACGGTTGTCAGCTTTGATAGATAGCCCTGGGTAGGTAGATGCACATTTTAACACTGTCCTGTAATTTTCTTTTTCCTTTACGCCAATTTCACTATTTCTGACCTTCTGTTTGAGAATATAATTGTGTGCGCTTCATGAAAAGTCTGCTTTTTTTAATGCTAAATAAATTCTGAATGTTAAAAATAACCATGCTGATTTGTTCGTTCTTTCACATTAAGCAACATTTAATATTCATTTCACATTTTTTTCTATTAATTAAAAGTAAACCATGTATTGTATGGTACATTATCCCTCTAACAGCCCCATGTGGAGATCATGAAGTGGAAGACTAAGTGAAGACTTTAGCATTTAGTTTTAGCCAGAATCATTTACATACAGTGTTAGACAAGTCCAAGTGTAAATAAGATGGAATCTAAGATTTCTTTCTCAGCTTAGATGTCTGTGTTGCTATTGTGTCTCTCCAACCATCTGGCTTAAAGGTGAACTAAACACAGCTGTACTGATTAATATTACATGCAGAGACTTAATTTAGAGAATCTTTAATTTGTGTTGTATTCATATGAGTGAAAAGAGCTATTCTGTTTTGTATAAAAACAACTAATTAAAGTAGAGAGAAAGGATGGCCGGTGGGAGTGACACAGGAACTGGGGAGCCATGACAAGCATGACAGGGTTAGGAATGGGAAGCTGTAATGTTAAAGGAAAACTACAGTATACCCCCCAAAAATGAATACTTAAGCAACAGATTTAAGTGGCATATTAAACAATCTGACCAAACTGGTATATATATTTTAAGAAATGTTGTCCTTTTACATCTCGCGTCTTCAACGTCCATTTTCTGATGGTCTCGGTGCTGCCTCAGAGATCACCTGACCAGCAATACTGCATCTCTAAATGTACCAGAACGAAGTGTAGACGCAAAAGACATATTAGCTGTCTTATGCAATGTATTTTTATGGAGACTTACATTGTTTGGGGTATAGTTTTCATTTAAAAGCATAGGAATTGTGGGGCTTGCAGTTTACAGCTTTGGAGGAGGAGGGGGAAGGGTTCAAAGAGGCAGGAAGTAGACTTTGAGGCCTCTTATACTTAAAGAAAGTCATCCTGCTTCCTAAAATACCATGGTGTGGTAGAGAGATGGAGGTATTCTAGAGGTTGGGGGTTAGTAGTGAGTAACAGTGGGAGTGGATCACCTGGGTGTAGCCAGTGGTGGTTGTGCAAGGTGTGGGGGTTTGACAGGGACCAGGCCTGGTGCCAATGTAATGGAAGGGTCCTGCTGAAAGGGGAACCTTAATATAAGGGTGGTAGAAGACTGACCCCCCAGTCTTTATTATAACTGCACCCTTCATCGGCTATTAAATATGCGTTAATAAGAAAGCTGGTCTTTTCCAGCTTATCTATCACTAGGTTCAAAGTTATTAAGCAATGATTATATGGCATGGTGCAGAGAGACTGGTGAATTGCTAATGTGGTGCTACTATTCAAAAAGGGATCCCATTCTCTGCCTCAAAAGTAAAGGCCAGTTTGTCTGACGTCGGTGGTAGGAAAGCTTTTCGAAGGATTAATTAAGGATAGGATACTGGACTTCATAGCAAATAACAATACTATGAGTTTGTGCCAGCATGGTTTTATGTGTAATAGATCTTGCCAGACTAACATAATTTCATTTTACGAGAAGGTAAGCAGGGACCTCGATTCTGGGATGGCTGTGAATGTGATTTACTTAGACATCGCTAAAGCATTTGATACAGTCCCACACTGGTTAAATTAAGGAATGTTGGCCTGGAACATAGTATTTGTAACTGGATAGAGAACTGGCTAAAAGATTGACTACAAAGAGTGGTGGTAAATGGAACATTTTCTAATTGGACCAGTGTTGTTAGTGGGGTACCGCAGGGCTCTGTACTGGGTCCCTTGCTTTTCAACTTGTTTATTAATGACCTGGATGTGGGCATTGAAAGTACAGTTTCTATTTTTGCAGATGATACTAAATTGCGCAGAACTATAGGTTCCATGCAGGATGCTGCCACTTTGCAGAGTGATTTGTCTCAGTTGGGAAACTGGGCAGCAAACTGGAAAATGAGGTTCAATGTTGATAAATGCAAGGTTATGCACTTTGGCAAAAATAATATAAATGCAAGTTATACACTAAATGGCAGTGTGTTGGGAGTTTCCTTAAGTTAGAAGGATCTTGGGCTTTTTATAGATAACAAGTTGTCTAATTCTGGGCAGTGTCATTCTATAGCTACTAAATCAAATAGGGTTCTGTACTGCATAAAAAAGGGCATAAACTCAAGGGATGAAAACATAATTATACCTCTTTGTAGATCCCTAGTAAGACCTCATCTGGAATATGCAGTGCAGTTTTGGACTCCAGTCCTTAGGAGGGATGTAAATGAGCTGGAGAGTGTGCAGAGACGTGCAACTAAACTGGTAAGAGGAATAGAAGACTTAAATTATGAGGGTAGACTGTCGAGGTTGGGGTTGTTTTCTCTGGAAAAAAGGTGCTTGCGAGGGGACATGATTACACTTTACAAATGCATTAGAGGACATTATAGACAAATATCAGGGGACCTTTTTACCCATAAAGAGGATCACCGCACCAGAGGCCACCCCTTCAGACTAGAAGAAAAGGACTTTCATTTGAAGCAGTGTAGGTGGTTCTTCACAGTGAGGACAGTGAGGTTGTGGAATGCACTGCCGGGTGATGTTGTGATGGCTGATTCTGTTGATGCTTTCAAAAGGGGCTTGGATGATTTTTTGGACAGACATAATATCAAAGGCTATTTTGATACTAAACTCTACAGTTAGTATAGCTATGGGCATATATGGTTTGTGTGAAAGAGTGTAGGGGCGTGTGTGTGTGGATGCTGGGTTTTAATTTGGAGGGGTTGAACTTGATGGACTGTCTTTTTCAACCCAATTTAACTATGTACTGTAACTATGTAACTATTTACTGGTTACTTGTGAAACCCTTGATGCTCTTGAAATTGCATACACTAGCTCAATAAATTACCCCTATTGACACCTGCTCTTCTCTATCCTAAAAGTTGAGGAAAAATAGTCTTTATGGATTATTCAAAATACAGTATCTAATGCATATTAAAAAAAAAAAGTAAATTTTTGTATCCTAATACTAATAGAACAGAAATATATTGCTTTTGACCAACAAGGTACAGTGTATGGCAGCAAAATAATTAGTTACTTTACATCTTTTGTTATTTTGTTATAACTCAGAATGGGCAAGTTAATTTCCCTCTCTGTTTACTGTTCCAATTTATATGGTATTATCATCAATTTTTTTCTCCCTTTCTTTTGCTGACGCTTCAGTTTTCGGAACCTTTTTCAGCTGTCAGCAAAAGGCCACGTATCTGTAAAAATATTTATTTTTCCATGTGTTTGCTTATTTAAAGCTGAGTTCCAAAATGCAGTCATAATTGGTCAGCCTATAAGTGTTTATGCAAATGCAGAGCCCAATAATACATGCTAATTGGCATACGGGACTAATCGCAGGTGTGAAGGTGTTAGGAAAACAAAACTACATTTATCTTGTACTAAAATAGTTGCTCACGATTTCCTTCCATAACTTTTGCAGAAGTATGCTAATTTGTAGATCTCTGTGATATTTTAATAGTAGTTGTTTGCTCTTTTTGTCATAATGCTATTTAAATCCAATTTGAAATATGATAGCAGAATCTTTGAATTGTTTGCCGTTTAATAACCTTTATTTCTAATAAATAGTGGCTTTAAAGAAATTTCCAAATTTAAGTGAGCGTCTTCTCTAAATCAGGTGGGTTTAAAGAAGGAAGAATACACAGTTCTCCCAGATTCCACATAACATATATGAATTGGCCAATCTTACTGTTACTGATTTAAGGCTTTGGAAAGAATGAGTGACACTCTGGCAAAAACATCTAATTATCCACAAAGTCACTCCTTTCCATAGGGAGATGGCAAAAATAGTTCTAAAAAAGACAACTGTCAATCAGGTTCAACTGCATATTACACAAACCACACTCATACATATATATATATATATATATATATATATATATATATATATAATGTCGTTTTGTAATCTTAGGTGACACATTTGCTAGTTCAGTCACGAATGAAGTATACAAAATCAGAGGTCATTATAACTGTGGGACCAATTTTGCAGTATATATGTTAACTTGTCCATGTAACTTAAACTACATAGGTGAAACCATCCAGAAAGTCAAGGATAGGTTCTCACAACATAGGTCCACAGTGAATACTGGAAATACATCACTGCCAGTATCAAAGCATTGTTTAGAAATGGGTCATTTTTTTTTTTAATGGAATTAAAATTTAGAGTCATACAACATATCCCGTTGCCACGCAGAGGGGGTGACAGAATCCTTATGTTAAAGAAAGCAGAAGTCCAATGGATACACAGGCTTAGAACCTTAAGCCCCCATGGTCTCAATAGGGACTTTGATTTACACCTGTTCCTATAAGATTGGTGCAGTTACATTGTGGAAATGTGGGATACCCATATACAAAAAACAAAAAAACATAAATATAACTGGAGATATTTTGGTTGGTAGGAGTCCTAACTGATAGTGTAATTTGTACTTGTTGAGAAAAGCCATGATTGATAAAGTTGTTTGTAATACAGAATGTTTAGGAAGCCAGATACAAAGATGGTGCCAAATGCCTTTCTGAATAAACGTTTGTGGACGCCTTACTTTGGTGACGTACTGACGCTACTTGCGTCACTACGTCACGAGACTGGGGACGTCCATTGATGCTATAATAGAGTAAAGCGATATACTGTTTTTTCTTCTGTTACCAATACATACTGTCACGAGAGGACGCACTTGAGAAAGGGGGCGTTGATCCCCCGAAACGTCGTGCCATGTCTCCGGACAGATGATTATGACTGATACTTTGAATTTGTTGAAACTTTTTTCGCTGTTTTTATCATACTGAAACGAATAAATGCTAAGTTTTACTTATCCGGGAGTGCAACTCGATTGGACTCTATATATATATATATATATATATATATATATATATATAAAGTCCAGGAAACCAGCACACTCGTTTAAAAGTAAAAAGTGCCTGGGTGCATAAAGCCAACAATTTTAAATAATAAACAATAGAAGAAAGCTTGCACTCACAGGACTTACCAAAAAATGATAATAACAAAGCGTAGAGGTGGCTAAGTGTGGGTTAATTTGTGCCCGAAACATGTCATTGGAATAAACACTATTGCCACTATTGCAGATAGCACTGTGTATTGGCTCATTCACAGTCTTTTTTCCTAAAATGCAAAAAAATAATAATGTTTATTTGCAAAAAAGAACGCCTAACATTTCGGCTACCACTCTAGCCTTTCTCAAAGTGCCACCACATTTTTTGGTAAGTCCTGTGAGTGCAAGCTTTCTTCTATTGTTTATATGTACATATATATATATATATATATATATAAGCACCTAGGCATCACCATGAGTGCACCTATCTAGTTATATGTGTATATATATATATATATATGTATATGTATATGAGCCCAGCTGTGGTTCACTCTAAACAGGGGTTGTGTTAATGCTTGGGTGCTGTCACAAGTATTGTAAGTAGCTGTTCTCCAAGTATGACGCACTTCAGGACTTCATAATGCTGTTTAATAAGTTAAATATAAATAAATAAATATTTTGCCAGTCAAAGGAGACAGCAAGACCCAGTGAAATTCATTAAATGAACTGTTCAGTATAAAAATAAAAACTTGGTAAATGGATAGGCTGTGCAAAATAAAAAAAATTTCTAATATAATGAGTTATGCAAAAATGTTATATATAAAGGCTGGATTGACTGGATGTCTAACATAACAGAGCAGAACACTGAAAAACAGCTCTCTAGATTACATTTTTGGATAACTAACTATATTAGAAACATTTTTTATTTATCCAGTTTTTATTTTCACACTGAACTGTTCCTTTAATGGAATTACAGGCTCACCAGAATGCAATTTGAATGTAACATGACTCCATAACACAATCACATGCAAGTAAGTGGGGCTAATGCACCACGGAAAAGTGTCAACAAATAAAATAACTTTTTTTGTACTAATTTTAATTGTTTTATTTCCATGATGAAAAGGGACTTTGTGTAATCATAAATTTTAACATCATACAGATATTTATATTCTAACATAATTATCAGTTTGCCATTTTTGTTTTATGTTTTGAAGTATTGCATATTTATATGGGACCTACATTTTTTTAGATAAATCGTAGTAAAAGAATTATTTTGGGTTTAAATTGTTTAGTACACTTGAAATATAATGGTTCAAGGATAACAGTTTGCATACAAGTATTTGCTGTGCAGATGGCATGCAGAAACCAGTGTAGATGTGAAGCACAGAGATTTGGGATTCCCAAGAAATTTTAAATACATGAGCATTTATTTTTAATATAAAACACCATTTACATTCACATGTCAATTTGGCCTCTAGGAGAGCAAGACAGCAAGTATACTAACCAGGTACATTTTAGTCTCTTCCATTTCGCAAAAGGTCAGTTGATTTTATCATAATAACATGTTTAAATAAAGGTTTGCAGGTTAAATATTGTGTATCTCATAAAGTTCAGTAAACCAAACATTGTAGCTATATTCCTGTGTATGCTGTGCCAATAAACCATGCAATCTGTATTGTAAATGAATGACCTGAGAGTTGAAATACTACTAAAATTCAGACAGAAACATATAATCAATACAAATATTGTCTATGTATTAAAAGAAATTGTTGCCTCACAGCTTTATTGATATATTATCCAGTAGAGTAATGTTTCACTGTGCCTGTGGGTAATTGCTTTATCTTACAGTTATTTAGAGTGTGATAATCAATGGTACAGTTTGGGGCCTTTTATCCAGAATGCTCAGGACCTGGGTTTGCCATATAAGGGATCTTTGAGTAATTTATATCTACGTATATACCTGAAGCCTACAACAAAAACCTTAAAGGGATCCTGTCATGGGAAAAACATTTTTTTTCAAAATGCATCAGTTAATGCTGTTCCAGAATAATTAAAAAAGCAGCTCCCTAACACAAGATAACAGTTGTCTGTTAGATCTAAGAACAGCACTCAATAGTACAATGGAACAATGGCAGTATTTACTGTAGTTCAGACTTGAAACACAGAAAGAAATCACCAGAGCTCAGTCTAACCCATGTTAGAGCCATGAGTTGACCAACTGATATGTGTCAGCACTCTGTCTAACCCATATTCTGGAGTTGACCACCTGCTCAAACTAAAAAGGCATAAGTTAAGACACTCGACTGGAATGCCTTTTTGTCTTCTTTGGGTAACATCAACAAAGATAAAATGTTTTAATGGTCTTAATCCAGTCTTCCATCTTTTTCTTTTTTAGACTCTTTCAACAATCCAATCACAACGGCACACTGTAACTCTTCAGAGAAGTGACATCTGAAATTTACAGTGGTGTTGATTTTGTGTAGTTACAGTGATAGGATTACCAATGTAATTGCACCTGAAGAAGGGGTAATGCCCCGAAAGCTTGCGTCACAATTTCTGCAATAAAGGACATGAAGGCTTAAGTCTATGTGAACAGGTGTGCTTCTTCCCTTGTATATTCTGGATGTTATTGGGCTTCGAGGCAATCTGGGAATTGAATGCACCCTATAAGTAAGTAAGTGGTATGCAGCAGTGAACTGTATTTGTGCAGGAATACCAATGTGTCATGCAACTCCTAGACACAGGTGTTACTTGTGACTTAAAAATGGAGGTATACAGGAAACCTACTCATATGGATCAATATGTGTTGTTCAATTCCCAAAACCTGCTGGAACACAAACTGGGTGTCATTAGAACTCTGCATCACAGAGAGAAATATGTGGCAACTGATACAGAGTCCAAGGACAAGGAGCATAAACATCTCAGAGGAGCTTTAAAAGCATGTGGCTACCCAGATTGGGCCTTTGTCAAAACAGCAGCAACCAAGCCCAACAGGAACATCAAAAGAAATAACCACCTGGAGACACATAGTAAGCAATACATAGTGATTCCTTATGTAGCTGGAGTGTCAGAGAAACTCGAGAGGATTTTCAACAAACACCATGTCCCTGTGTATTTCAAACCTAGCAACACACTGAGTCAAAAACTGGTACACCCAAAAGGGAAAACAAAGTAATGTGGTATACGCAGTCCAGTGTAACGATGAGTGCACTGATCTACACATTGGGGAGACAAAACAACTGCTCCATAAGCGAATGGATCAGCATTAGTGATGGGCGAATTTATTCGCCAGGGCCGAATTCGCGGCGAATTCCCACGATTCGCGAATCACCAGCGAAATTTCGCTTGGCGAAAATTCGCCGAAAAAACGAGTCGCGCGACGTTTTTTGACGCGACGCGACGAAAACGCGCGTCAAAAGCGTCCCGTGACTCGTTTCGTGAATTTTTCGCCGATTCGCGAATTTCGCTAGAAATTCGCTAATTTTTCGGCGAAGCGAATCTCGGGAGATTCGCCCATCACTAATCAGCATTGGAGGGCGAACTCTACAGGGCAAGACTCGGCTATTCTGTTTACTAAAAGACAAGGGACACTCTTTTGGAGATAGCACTGTCCAAATTTTGGATAAAGAAGACCGCTGGTTTGAAAGAGGTTTGAAAGAGGTGTGAAAGAGGTGTGAAAGAGGCGATTCATGTTAAGGTGGAGAAACCATACCTGAACAGAGGGTGGGGCCTTCAACACCACCTGTCTGCTACATACAATGCTGTTCTAACATCTGTTCCCCAGCGGTTTCAGAACTCTTCACACATCCATTCATACAACTCTCACAAGTAACACCTGTGTCTAGGAGTTGCATGACACATTGGTAATCCTATCACTGTAACTACACAGAATCAACACCACTGTAAATTTCAGGTGTCACCTCTCTGAAGAGTTACAATGTGTCGTTGTTGGAAGAGTCTATATGCCGTGAACTCCCCTACAACAGTCAGTTGAACTGAAAAAGCTGCTCGGATGAGCAGTGAAACGTCTTCATTAAAATTTCTCATCAAGTACAGTTGCTTTGAGTTACTTTTGATAAATATACCATGACCTGGATGAATGAGAATCTTCATAGTCATAAGAAAAGGTGACTTCTAATAAAGGGAGTTCCATAGCTAAAGTGCTAAAAAAATATTAAATGTGGGAACTTTTGTTTTATACCATTATTATGAGTTTAAAAACAAATAAAGTAGAAGAAAAGACAAGTCTTTCTAAAGCTAATTGTAAGCTGGTATAGCGAGTTGAGGCATTGAACAACCACACATCTTGTCTCAATCTCTTTATTGGTTAATTAGTTTGAGGGGTACCTCAAAACTACCAAACCCATATATTTGAGACTACCTTGACTTCTTTTTAGAAAATATTTCCTTTCAGAGCAATCTAAATATCCAAAAAAATAAAGAGTTGCCATACAGATAAATGTGTGTTTGTATGTAGTTGTTAATAAAATTCCCATGCTGTGATGTAATTGACTAAGAGCGATTAAATCTAATCTTGATGTAAGCAAAAGTGTAGTTTTGTGTAAAGAAAAGCATGCACTAAGGCATTTATAAAATAATACATTTAGGAGCACAGTCTTACCACTTTCGATTTTAAGCAATTAGTTTACAGTAGTCATTGAGTGAATGCCATTAATGTTGAAGGAGAAACCATACCTGTTAACCATCTCAGCATATTCTAAATTTAAAGGCAGCTTGATGTGCGCAGTGTGCTTGAAACTGCACTTGTAGTTCATATAAACTGGATTACACACCATGGCCAGAGAGCCTTTCACATGACAAAGCCTTTGTGTAATTAATATGCAGGGTAAAATGCTCCCTGGACGGCTGCTAACGCGATTTAAATCATGCACATAAAAATGTAATCACAAATTTAGCTTGGTGGACATTGTAGTCACACTGTGCTTGATTGCATAGAAGATTCCAAGTGTGTTTTAAATGTCCTTTCAGATTGCGATTAGGACTTGTACTTACAAGATGCATATTAATCTAAAACTCAACATTTTTCAGTGTGAGATCACAGTGGGGGAACATTATGGGCAATAGAGGTTCATTCTGAACCCAGTAGGTAATTACACTTTGAAATAATATTCTTTAATTAAATCTTGTTTGCAGTTGATTGATTTCAACACTAAATCTAAAAACCTAAAATCGAGTTTTTTTTATCAATTTTTGATACTTATTGTGGAGAACTGTTTAATTGATGTTTCTGAAGTTTGCTAAGCCTTTGTCCCCCTCCTCCCTGTATCTGAATTGAATTTAAAGTAATTACTAGAATCTTGCCTTCATGCTACTGAAACTAACTGCTACACTTTCATGTGGTATTGATTTTACCATTTAAATGGAATAGATAGAGATCATATATTTTTTGTGTTCTACATTCTATATGAATCATAGCTATGGAGGGTTTTTCATGAAGAAAAGCAATTTTAAAAGAGAAACACAGCAACAGATATAAACAAAAATATATGTGTGTTTATATATACTATATATATATATATATATATATATATATATATATACTGTATATATATATATATATACCCTATTCTTAAGATGCACACAGTATACTAAGGTATATACCTGGGTGCCCACTAAAAACGAAGATATGCACAAGAACAAAGTAGCGTCACTCACAGTGTTTTTTTAAATAAAAAATAGAGAAATCTTTGTTGGGCTCCCTTGTATGTATATATACATACAAGGGAAAGTTGTGGTCACCACGAATTTTAAAAACATTAAGCAGGGGGGGTGCAATGAGGTTGTGACCACAAAATTTACATAGACTAATACAAGAGGTCCTCTGTACTCAACCCATTATCAATATATTAAGGACATTGAAACATTTTGTGCCTTAAGTTACTAAAAATGCCTTACCCTTTAAACAAAACAGTAGTTGTCATTTATTGCAATATATTTTAGCTGGCCAACTATGTCAAAGTCATCCCATATCTGGCCAGTCCTACATTCATTTTGCATATGATTCATTAAGAATTCTATTACTTCATTATAATTAATTTAATTAATCTGTTCACAAACAATGTTTTTGTTTATGTGTTCTTTTATTAGTTGGTTATTCACGGCCGAAATTCTTGTGCTGAGCAATACCTGAAACATTAACTAGCACACTCAAACAAACAATCCACTAAGAACTAGCACATCATATTACATAATAAAAATTAATTCAAAATTTTATTAAAAATTCAAAGAAGCTGTATAAACCCAACCCATAATAGCAATGTGTCCCAAAAGTCAATAGAAATAATGTATGGTATGATGAATGTTACACAGCTGTAAACTCTTCAATAAGATGTGACTTTCTGCACCTAACTTGTAAGATACCTAATTTATTTGGAAATACGATTATTTTTGTGCACTTTACACTGGGCTAGTCAATTACACCTATTTCCTGTTAATGAACTTTACATGGCGTTGTGTTTGGTAGCCAAGGATGAGGCCTATTGCGGTTGGCATTAGGAGTAGGAAAATGTCCTTCATCAAATGGAACATCTGCAAAGTCATATCTAGCAGGAGCAAGATGACTTGCATTCCATATGCGTCCATCAGACAGTTAATATGTGTATGGTATATCCTCGCTGGCGTCTCACTTCAAGTGGTGTAGTAAATTTAGATTGTCCTTGTTGCAGTATTCCTGGTTTCTTAATTCTGACTAAAGATCCAGGCTGAAAGTGCACTTCTCTTGTACCACATTTTCTCTCAGTATAAGCCTTGCATTTGACTTGTTGATGTTTGACAATGTCAGCAGTAGATGAGTTTGTAGGAACAGTATTTGGTGGAAGTTTGATGTCTGCAACATCTGTCTGTCATGTAATAATGGCAGCTGGAGATGATTTTTCAATCACAACTTGCTCTACCAGTTTCTTTAGTTCCTGGGAGACAGTCGCCTCAATTTCTGGCGTACTGGTTTTACATCTGGCCTCAACTTAACTTTGTGCACAAAGTTCTTTGCACAGCCAAGTGAAGTGTTGCTTTGTGGTGAAATTTTAGACACAGACTGTGTGGCAGGCACTGGTGTTGTAGTAATGAGACCATCAATTAATTGTAAGTTTAATGCAGCAAAGAGATCCCTTCCAAGTATAGCAGTACCTTTATTCACAATGTAAAAGTCATATTTTGCAGTAGTTGATTCAAATTGTACAGTCACTGGCAAGCAACCAAGCACAGGGATTGGATCCTTTAAGTAACTGACCAATCTCAGGGCAGCTGCACCAAGCGTATCTTTTGCAAAGTATTTCAAGAAAATATCCTTTGGTAGTATAGAAACAGCTGAACCTGTATCAAGCATCAGGTTAATAGACTGTCCCTTGTCAGCAGAAGCAGTATTGACATTGACAGTGCATATAAACTTGTCTGGAATAAATGTACAAGCTTTATCCACACTGAATACTGTAACATTTGTATTAGTGAGTTCATGAACATCTATGGTAGAACTACGGCAGACTTAGCAAAGTGACCTGACTTTAAAAATTTGCTGCACTGTATAGCTTTTGCAGGACATTTAGTATAGTTTGCAAGGTGTTGTGTTGAACCACTGCCAAAGCAGTATTTTTTATTTGTATTTTCTGCATGGTTTTGCAGTGAATCCCTTTCCTTAGCACTGTATTTTTCCTGTGACTGCACATTTTGAATTCACAATCTGCACATTCCCAGCAGTTCCCTGACTGAGAGTTTTAGCCTCTGCCACAGCTGTTTCAATTTGGTTAGCAACTGTAATAGCCTTTGCAAGGGTTAAATCTTGCTCTAGGAGAAGTCTCTCTAATGCATGGTGAGTTTGTTTTCTCCACTATTTGGTCTCTTAGTATTTCATCTGTTAGATTCCCAAACTCACAGGTAACAACCAGCTCTCTCAAAGCTGCTACAAAATGTTCTGTGGATTCACCATTACAATGTCCATGTTGGCTGAATTTATATCTTTCAGCAACCACATTTACTTTTGGCAGGAAAAAGTTCTTTATAGCAGTAAGAGCAGTTTCATAACTTTCATCAGGTGATGGTAATGTATAGAATATACGCCGCCCCTCTGCCCCTAGGCAGTGAATAAGTAAAGCACGCTTTGTGGCAGCAGAAACCTCCACTTGGTCAGCAGCAATAATGTAATTATCAAACATATGGATCCAAGCAGAAAAAGGTTTGGTAGGCTCACTAGTGTTTGCCGGCTGTTGCAGAGGTAGAAAAGACATCCTTGTCGCCATTTGTTGTGTTTGGTAGCCGAGGATGAGGCGAGTATAACAGTGCTTTATTAGCAGGTTCATGCAGCCATTACATAACAGCAGTAACTCTTACTTTCACTTTCCAGCTGTACAGAAAGTCCTGTGTATGCACAGTGACACCTGCAGGCCATTTATATAAACACCACACATGTTAAGCAAGCTCCTCATGCCCTTCAATTTATTTAATCCCCAGTAATTTATAAGAAGGTGAGGAGACAATGGAATGCTGCACCACATAGCAATTAGAAGACCATGGTGAGCTGGGAAAATCGCAACAGAGTAATTAATGTCCTCTTATTCTCCTAGTTACCCCAACTTTTTTATATAGTGGTTAATGATTTTAATCTTGGTGAACTAAAAAGATGCACACTGGTGTGTAGTTTCAGGACTGTGTTGAATATTTTTTGTCATTTACCCTGTGTTTCAAAGTGAGGTTTTTGCATCAGTTAAAAGTGTCTACAATTCAGCGTAGCATAAAATGTACTACCTGTTATCTGCAAACCAATAATCGTTATGCATCTACACTGTCAATGAATGGTGGTTGCTTTACCCTTACTTTGACTATCCGGTTTACCCTTTGTCACTTAATTAATTTCTCTGGAGAAATCCAACCACTTTCATTCCTCATAAAACTCTACAGTTGGTGCCACCTCTATTCAGCTCACATTAACAGCAAAAGTAATTACCTATATATGGAAACTGACTAAGACCTTTACCAACTTTCTTAAAAATATTTTGAAAAATAAGTCCACTTACTCACTTTATTGCTATAACTCGTACACATGCTGCTCTGAATTACTGCAAAGGTCTTTTTGTTAATCTTCCTGTTCTGTGTTAGTGAGTTTTTCTTCTAGTGATACAGCCTTTCATTTTTAATAAGGCCATAACTCCTCTGGTTCCTTATTATGCAATATATGCCCTACAAAACTTTTTCAGTTCTTTCCACCACGTTTCAGTGTCTCACTATATCACAACTAATCTTTCATTCTACATTCTACATGCTGAATGAATCTCCCTACTTCTGTTTACAAATGTCTCATATCCCAGTAGGGACTGGTCCTAGATAAGCCAGGTCAGACTCTTAAAGGGAAAAAACACAATTCTTTCATGGAAAAAAATTGTGATTTATTAAACCCCAATTGTGTTAAAAGTCTCAATAAAGAAGTACTCTGTCTCAGACCTGCCAAGTTTATGTAGAAGTCAATGGCAAATGCCCCATTTACACCTGGAAGCTATACTGATCTGCACTGGGTTTCATTCAATAGTCTGAAGTTTTTGTGGTTTTCAATTGTAAATCCAAAAATTTGGCAGGTTTCAGGCATCAAATTTAATAAAAGTCACAGTTTCAGAGACAAATAGAAACAAATTTGTACAATTCGGATTTGTTCACGATTTTATTGAGTCGTTCCATGCACAAGAAATTTTTGTGAAAATATATTGATACATGGGGGAAAAGTCAGTGGTTGGAGTGGTTTTCAGAAAATAGTAAAAACATTGTGGATTTTGATAAATAGCCCCCTGGGTGTTTTAAGCCTGAAGTATATTTTGTTACAAAGAACTTCTCTTTTCAAATCAAACATGACACCTTCCATCGATTTATATAAAAGCCTGACAGGATTTAGTTGCTTAAGTTTTTCTACTAAGTTTCAAGATTTTTTAATTTGACAAATCCTAAATTTGAGTTTAGAAAACCTTTCTCAAATTGCTGCAAAAATGCCAAACTGTGCCTCTGGGCCAAACCACAGATGCCAGGGACTGTTAAGTAGGCGAATGCCCACTTGCTCTTCTAGATATTCTTGGAAGTCCATTTTTAAGATGAATGGAAGTGAATATTTAACTGTTGCTTTAGAAATGTATGAAACTTTGGGGCATATTTACTAACATTGGAGAAAAATATCTGGAGAGTTTTCTGGAGATGTTGCCCATGGCAGCCAATCAGCAATTAGATTTAAACACCTCCCTATAAGTTAGAAAACAAAAGCAAAGATCTGATTGGATGCTATGGGCAACATATTTATCTCCAATGTTAGTAAACATTCCCCTTTGTTTTAATGGAGGGTACAACAATTATTTCATATACAGTATCTGTAGCTTTTTTTGAAGCTAAAGCAAGTCCTGACTATATGGTATGTGTTATGCACATTAATACATTAGAATATACTTAGATGAAATGCTCTATGTTCAAATTGCTAATACTCCTTATCTTTTGTTTTCATTTTAAAGGAGAGTGCACAGAGCTTAATTTGAATACTGGGACATGTTCTGCCACTGTGTAACCAACTAACCCTATGTCTTCAGTGAAATAATGATCCAGTCCTGATTTTATCAAGCCACTTGATGCTCTTTGCCATTTTCTATAAAGAGGAATTCTGTCTTATAAATGCCAGAACAAGATCATTATCTTGATCATTATCTCACTGATGGTTTGGAGTCAGTTGACGTTTCTGTATAATTATGCAGCCATAATATGGTGATGGCATATAACAGTTGTTTAGTGAAGCAAATTATTGCAAATAACACCTTAACTAATGTTCACAGTCAGTGTTAGAGGGGGTCAAACACTTTAAAAAAGATGCACAAAAAGGCTATGTTCATGCAGAAAAACGTTTTGTAGGAGAGAAAATTTACAATAAATCTGTCAAGATGCAATTCATTTTTATCATGCATATTACTAGTCTTAACAAGGAGAGGTAATTCAATGAATGAAAAAAATATCCAACTGACATGAACATAGATATTTTTCAGTTCAGGAATTGTGCTGCTATTTGTTGCATATTGCTGAAGGCCTCGAAAAATGGATGGCCCTTAGTTCTCTATGTATGAATCTCACCTATCCATTAAAATCTGACTCTGACTCCTGCATAATTATACATAAATATTACAAAGAGGGAATAGTGAAGAAAAAGGCACTTTCAAGTATTTTGAACTACGGACACTTCATACTAATAAACAATGGAGAATTTCAAAAGATGTATAAAGCAAAATAAGTGCATATTCCATTACATAAATTTTTTTTTTTTTTTTTTTAAGTTGCTTGTAGAACCCTATAAGCACTATAAGAAATTTGCTGCCACAGAACAAATGAACCACAAAATATTTCCCTTTTTGTTGTTTGATTACAATGATTAAAGCCACAATAATGTCCCCTTTAAATCCAACTGACAGCCAAAAGCTGGAATGGTTTACACTCAGACTCTGGTTGGCAGGAATTGGATTCAGTATGTTTTAATGTTAAACCCCACTTACTGCCTCTATAATCATTGTTCTGGTTCTTTTGTACCATGGAAAACTATGTTTCCCATTGTTTATTTTGCTGAATGTTTTTCTGCATTTTGTTTATTTCTTTATTTTGGGTCTATATGCAATTTTAGCAACCTAGGAACCAGGACAAAATGCTGCAAATTGACCCATTATAATATATGAGAATAACCATGAGGGAAAATAATGATTTAGTTATTGCCATAAATGTGGGTCAAATATTTTAATGAAATTTTGCCATGCTAACGCTGATTTGTCCCCATTGTGACCTCAGTCAAAAATGCATTCTAGGTTATTGAGATAGTCAGAAAAGAACTTTTAGAACTGATGTCCTTTAAGCTATTAAGCACACTTTACTTAACTTGAAAACATTCAATGGCTAAACACTGAATAGCAGCGGATATTGTACAGGTAAAGAGAATTCAAGAATTCAAATCATATTAGATCCTGTTTGGGAGGTTAATTTGTAATCTTTTAGCCAAAAGTACATATCTTTCTTTTCAAAATTTGCAGGCATTTTTTCAGATACTGGATTTAATTTCCACATGAAAAATTGACCTTAACAGTATGAAGTATAGTTACAAGTAAAAACTGTGTTTTCATTGAAGGGAATAAATGCATTTCCTGAACTCAGGCTGTTAAAGCTAATTGATTTATTGGCTCTCTGTATAGTGAACTATTGTCTTTATTCTCTTGGGACAAGGAAGCTCTTCAGCACAGAACAAAATTCTGTTATACTATTATGACAGCCAAAGGTTTTATTTGAATCAATGACTGTATTTTCTTTTTTTCCATAAGATACTGCTTTTATTTTGTTTGGTCAAAAGTTATGCTTCTTTATCTCCAAAATGTTAACTACTAATTTCTATATAGAAGTGTTATAAGATAATCAGTTCAACATTACATTTTTTTATCAATCTTAAACTCAAGATTAATAAATACATAAACAGTATAGACAAGTTGGAGATTATATTCTCCAACTTGTATTTAAATTAGTAACCAAATGCATATTTTGCACTGAGAACCAAAAAATAACTATCATGCTTAAGTGGAGCTTAAGATACTTTAATATATGTCCTTATTTTACATTTTCCAGGTTTTTTTACCTTTTAGGTCCCATAAAAAAATAAAAATGGGAATTTTGACTTAATTGACATTGATTTACATGTTTCATATAAATAGAACAAATGAAAAAATTAGAATGGCATAGAATTATGAAACTTTAAATGCTGATGATCTAGTTAAGGTTTGAAATATTGATTCCCCATAACTGCTTTGAATCTGCTACTGGCTGATCTTGCCAGTTTTGCAATATGTAAGCCTTGATTATTCTCAGGCTGGACAGCCAGCCTGGAAGGCTACAACTTTGCTTTTCATATTACATAATGTGCCCTTCTATTGTATTACCAAGGCTATAACTAGATGTAGACAAGCACGCTGCCCCTCTGGGGCTAGTTGCTGTTCCAGCATCTGTTGAAATGGTCAAAAGATAATGGTCACAGAATACAGTAGTAAATTCCCTGCTTATTTATATGCTTTATGGATACCTGTTGTAGTCCTTTTGATAAGCCTTCATGACAGATTCCAGTAAGAAAGACTCCATATCATAGATGTCTACTATTAATGGAATATTATTTTGATATTGAATAGTGGAGATAATGTGATACAGACTAAGAATGTCAGGAATATGAAAGACAACATTGGAAAGCTTTTGGATTTGGTTACCTATGTGTTTTTATTGAGGGGTTTAAATGTCACAGAAGGATATAAAAGGTTTCTTCCTGCATGTTTTAAGAGTGCAGCCTGAAACATATATTTTTTTAAAGGCATTATCTCATGGAAAAATGTTTTTTTTCTATAATGCATCACTTAATAGTGCTGCTTCAGCAGAATTCTGCAGTTAAATCCATTTCTCAAAAGAGCAAATGGATATTTTTTAATATTTCATATTTTTAAATCTGACATGGGGCTAGACATAAGTTAAATTTCCCAGCTGCCCCAAGTCATGTGACTTGTGCTCTGATAAACTTCAATCACTCTATACTGCTGTACTGCAAGTTAGAGTGATTTCACCCCTCATTTCCCCCCTCCAGCAGCCTAACAACAGCACAATGGGAAGGTAACCAGATAACAGCTCCCAAACAGCTGCCTGGTAGATCTAAGAACAGCACTCAATAGTAAAAACTCATGACCTCACTGTTATCACTGTGAAGAACCACCTACGCTGCTTCAAATGAAAGATCAAACATCGAAGGCCAGGGTGCATTCTAGTTATCCCATAGAAACCACACATCATCTCAGAACCCCATTTTAACTTACATGTTAAGCAACACTGGAAAACTTTTTTAAGATGTTATCTTTATAGTACTAGTTCACAATCTTCCTATTGTGGCATATTGTCACATTTTTTAAGAAATGATTTTAGGCTGTATGTACAGTATTCTTCCTTAGTTATTTCACACTTAGGGGCAAATATATCATTATTCTTTTTTTAGCCCTCTAATTCATCAGAAATTTGAATGTCGAATGAAAATCGAATAGTTTTAGGCTATTTTTCGAGCGATATTAAATTTTCGAATTCGTACGATCGAACAGCATTTCTCGATTTTTTCGTGAAAAAAACGTGAAACTTCGTTCGATCGTTTGAAAAAATCATACGATTTCAGTCGAGGCGTTCGATCGTATGAATGCTATTCGTACCATAGGCTTCTATTGCTATTCGGTAGGTTCAATCTGGCGAAGTAGGCAGTCCAATAAAATTTTAAAGTTGAAGTACTTCCATCATAGAATGGTCGAATGATTGAATATTCGATCATTTGATCATTCATTCTATTCGATCTATTCGATACGATCGCATTTGCATATTCGATGATCGAAGTGGCCAAATTTTCATATTCGAATATTCGATAGAATCGTAATTCGACTGAACTTCGAATTATTCGTGTGAATTTTGTAAATCTGCCCCATAGAAAGTAACTACACCAACTTGTTTATATTAATTCAAAAGTGTATTTAATCAGGTATTGTTTTTTTAATATTTCACTAATGTATCTTGTTTAGTTGCTAAATTCTCAATTTTTATCTAAAGCAGTGCTGTCCAACTTCTCTGGTACCAAAGGCCAAAGTTTTTCTGGCCAACGTGGTGGAGGCCGATAATGGAAGTCAGTGTTGACCACTCTCCCTTTTAAACCCCATCCACTATAAACCACACACATGTTACGACAAGGACTTTTAAGATCATATCCACATTAATGGTAGTAGCACACCAAAATGATTAGTGCTCACTGCAGAGATATCCCTCATCACTCATGAAAAATTTTAGTCAGTTATGCCTAATCCTCCCCTGTGGATAATACCAAAAACCACCAATACATGATTAAACACCTTGGGGATCCCTAATAACTATTCCCAAATGATAACAAACACTCAGAACAAACCCCTACCAAGCTTACATCCCACAAGTAGCATAGAATGACACACACAGAATGACACACACAAGCAGCACTGGGCAAGCAGAGTGTGACACACACAAGCAGCACTGGGCAAGCACAGAATGACACACACAAGCAGCACTGGGCAAGCAGAGTGTGACACAAACAAGCAGCACTGGCCAAGCAGTGTACGACACACACAAGCAGCATTGGGCAAACAGAGTATGGCACACACAAGCAGCACTGGGCAAGCAGAGTATGACACACTCAAGCAACATTGGGCAAGCAGAGTACGGCACATACAAGTAGCACTGGGCAAGCAGAGTATGACACACACAAACAGCACTGAGCAAGCAGAGTAGGACACACACATGCAGCACTGAGCAAGCAGAGTAGGACACACACATGCAGCACTGGGCAAGTAGAGTATGGCACACACAAGCAGCACTGAGCAAGCAAAGTAGGACACACACACAGCACTGGGCAAGCAGAGTATGGCACAGATAAGCAGCACTGGGCAAGCAAAGTATGGCACACACAAGCAGCACTGGGCAAGAAGAGAATGGCACACACAAGCAGTACTAGACAAGCAGAGTAGGGTACACACAGGGAGCATAGGGAAGGCAGAATAGAGCTGGAGACAGAGAACACCATCAGGACCACTCTAAGATGTACTACATACAGTGACACAGTGCTGTTACCCCATTAGCATTTTGAATAAGGTGTTAACAGGTTAACAATATGGGCAGTTTCAGTCTGGGTCTCAGTTGTGAATAATACAGGGCTTTAGGGGTTTGAACAATAGAGAAGTGAACAATGCAGGGAAGTCACAGGTGTGAACAATACAGGGGGTTAGTCTGAATTTGAGTCTTAAACAATGCAGGGGCCAATTACTCTCAGTAGTGGTACACATGATAAGTAGTGATGGGCGAATTTATTCACCAGGAAAGGAATTCGCGGCAAAGTTGACGCGGCGCACGTCAAAAACGTGCTGCGACTCGTTTCACGAATTTTTTCGCCGATGTGCGAGTTTCGCTGGAAATTCGCGAATTTTTCAGCGAAGCGAAACTGGGTAGATTCGCCCATCACTAATGATAAGCAGACACAGCAGGCATACTCTCATGGAGGGCCACAGAAGGTGGGCCGCCAGTTGGACAGCCCTGACCTAAAGTAACCATTGGGGGGAGCTTTTATAATTCAGTAACCATAGGTTACTTATCAATGTGGTTCAGTGGTATCTTTGCAAATGCAAAGCAGTTCAGAACATATAACTGTAAATAAGTATTAGTAGTGTTTTAGTCATACACAGATTGGAGCTAACAAGTAAGGTTCCTACTCCACTGGCATATCATCCTATCATGATCTCAGATGACAAAATGTCACCACAATGGCAAGCTATGGACTGATTTAAATAAACGAAACAGTTATAGAACTCCAAAGCTGTATATCTACCGTATACTGTAGTACTGTATTTAATGAGATCTGATCTGAATGAACAGTAAAAGGTAATCAGAAGCTCCTTAATAATGTCACCTCTGTAATATAGCCCATACAAGTGTACTGTATCTGTATTTTCAATTACTCTGATTTGTGACATGTTCAAGGGAAAGACTTTTAATCCCATGTGTGTTAATTTAGATCTGTAGAACACAAGCAGTGGCTCAATAACCCTTTGACATTTCTTTTTAAAACTGACCTATGTGTCCAAATGATTACCCAGTCCCTAGACATGGTAGGGTAACACTGCTTTGTGAATTTCAAGGGACTGTGCAAACATGGAAGGGAAATATTAATTCATTGTTCTAGTAATACCACAAATTGGGTTTAAATTCAGGGTAGTATTTAACTGTGGCTAACTGTGGCTAAGTCCAAGGCAAAACAGGCTTTAGCTGGTGTTACCTTTATGACAACAGGAAGACCTACAGGGGTGTTAGTGGGTGCTGGGAGATATACTGGAGGAACAGTTTAAGGGCCACGGGTTAGGGCATCACTAATATAATGCAGTTCTGCTTAGATACATCTCCATAATACGGAGAATGTAGAAGTCAGCCAGACAGAAGGAGCTCTGTTATGGGGCAGAAATTTGAAAAAAATAAACCCATAGTGCTCATGCAGAGAGACATACTGTAGGTCTAGCTGTGTTCTGCAGAGCTCATCATCGGAATGCACAGGTCAGCCCCATCCTAAGAGCCTGCCATAGGCCAGTTGATAGGTACAGGGCCTCATTGCTGCCTACCTCCAGTGTGCAAATTTTTTGACCCGCAATTCTTTGACACAAATGAGACCTAACATTTCTTAAATAGCATGCAAGTCATGGTGTATAGTAGTGTAACAAACAACTCAATATTTACACTAGTATATACACTAGTGGTTAAAACTTTTACCTTGGCAGTTTTATTCTAATGGAGGAATCAGTTGCATTCCCTGAATATATATAGATATACTAAACCAATACATATAAATTTATGTAAATTAAATACAGTGGTGTAACTATAAAAGAAACAAACCCTGCAAGGGGGGCAGTAAGTATAGGGCCCCCATGAGGCCCTAATTTCAGTAAATATTGGTAAAGCAGGTCTCTAGACATTTTGGGGGCATGACAAATAATTTACTGTGGGATCCAGTAATTTCTAGTTACAGATCTGATTAAATATTAAGGTTGTAGATGCTATAAACTGGATTTTTGTTTCACTATGTTTACAGCTTCTTCAGCTCTACACATTATTGGTATCTGACCTGCCTGGATGTCTGCTAACAAAATGTATCTCTGTTTTTCCCAAAATAGATTGTGAGGCTCTTTGTACTGCTCATACATAACAAAATGTTATTGTAATGTGATGAACTATGATGTTGATGGAAATAAAGGCAAGAAGCATTAAAGGCAGAAGAGAAGAATCACAGAAGAACAATGATGTCATTATATGTAGGGTTACATGTGTCTGGGTGGAAAAAGTATGGTAAAAATAAATGTTAATGGGCAAACATATCATAATTAAGAAAACATATACTGTATGTTACTTTTATATGCTTAAAAACCACTGTCATATCTTTGATTTGCACGTTACCAACTGTTTTTGTGGGATTAAAGTGCATGAAGCAACACCTTCCCTTTGAATGTAATACAGGTATCTGATCTGTTATCCAGAATAATAGGTTTTCCATATAATGGAACTTTCCATAATGTGGATCTTCATACCTTATGTCTACTAGAAAATCATGTAAATATTGGATGCACAAGGAACTGACATACAAACAACCCAACTGCAAGTAACTATAAAGGAAGGAAGAAAATACCTGTTTTTGTTTCAATGTTAGTTTGAAAAGGGAGAGTAATCTTAGGATTAACTTTTAGTATACATATGGGATCTGTTATCCAGAAACCTTTATCTGGAAGCCTAGTATCCAGAAAGATCTAAATTACAGAAATCCTGTCTTCCATAGACTCCATTCTATCCAAATAGTCAAATTTTTTTTAAATGATTTCCTTATTCTCTGTAATAATAAAACAGGGTATCCAGATAATGGATCCTATACCTGTACTTTATTTGGGCTCTTTATTAAGCTTGTCAATACACTGTCTTCCATTAAAATAACAAAAAGAAATTCCTGTTTAGTTGCTTTTATTACATATGAAATAGAGTCTTGGAGAATTTTGTCATGAAACACCCTGCCTGTACCGTAGCTTTCATGACTTTATAATGATAACTTACTGGTTAGAATCTGTGTTATTATCTTTATAATTTACCATATGGTGTCCAGTGAATGTTGTATTCTCTTATGTATTCTCTACCGCCAACATATGTGGGTTCCTTTTCAGCATTTAGGGGATACAGGCACATAATTCCAATGGATCCTACCTGCCCATCACTCAGTCTAATACAATCATTGTCTATATGGTTTAATATTGATCAGTATTTTCAACATGCATGTCATTGATTTTTAGAAAAGGGGAAGCTACATACAAAAGTGTAAATGAGAGGCATTTAACTCCTTGAGGTAATAGGTGTGCTTGATCCCCTTTTTTGTGGTTTATATTGTTACAAGAGAAATCTAAACAGAATTATTTATGCTCATCAAAAATGTTGCTTTATTAGTCATTCAGTGGTGTTTGCTTGTATTTTAAGATCCTTTTACCACCCACCAGCAACCCTTAAACAGCTGCTAAAAGCTAGCTTTAGTCTTCCCTATTGGAAATTAGCACACTTGAGCTTTGAAAAAATTTTGTTTCCAATTTGCATATGCATAGAGACTGATATTTAGAATCACCATATGATATGTCCCTCAAGAGCTTTTCTTATTGCCTACATCCTGAGGTCTCAACCCAGAGACTATAAATCTAGCAGGTGATTAATTCTGTACCCATGAGAAAGGAGCAATTAGCACAGGCAACCAGCAACATAATGCCATTTCCTAGCCTGTTTACAATTCTTCTGCATTGTCTAACTCAGAGTTAATTCTAAAAAGCTGCATTGTAGTTTTGCAGATTTGTCACATACTGTGAAAAAAAAATATTGCTACTAGCTGATCATCTCATTAAATACTCTAAAAGAGATTAAATAATTGACATGCCTTTTTCTGATAATGCTGGTGAATAGGGCAGGCATGAAAATTGGACTTCTTTTTTTATGTTACCAAATAAATAATCATTTCACTTCAACACAGTGGCTTTGTAGGGTTTACCTGTTCTCTGTCCATTCTTATCTCTGATAGCTGAAATTATTGCTCTTCCAGATGTTCTTATGCATTATTGAGGTCTGCAGCAGTAGGTGCTGGTGGAAGTAAGATAAGGTTTTATTTCTTTGTAGTAGTCACAACACTGAGATCAAAGACAGGAAACTGCAGCGCTTAGTGAAGAAGAACACTATTTTCAACGTAACACTCATTTTCAAGTGGAGCTGCAGATGATTCTTAGCTGTTCTTGTTGTCCACTAAATGCTTAAACTATAAGCAGAGACTTTGTCACATTAAGTAATACTAGATATATGATGCCTGGTAATTATACACTATTTAGAAGTCCAAAATATGATTACATATCCACCATAAAATAACTTATTAGCATAATTCTATTCTAAATCGTATATTCTTTTGACTTCTAAATATTATAAAACAATCATTTTTAGAGAAAATGTGACTATAACTGCTTTTAAAGACATTCAATATACTTAATATTATGAATGAAAAGGCAGTCAACCATTAAACAGGTTTGAAAACACAAAAAAATACTGCTGTTTTCTTTTTTAATAAAACATAACATTACTATGAAAAAACGAGAAATATATTTTCCAAGCCTGTATCGATATATGCAGAGTCTTGCTTAACAAAATGCAGATTTTTTTTCCCCCATGAAATTAATTGAATGACCATTGTTGCATTTTCTGTTACAGTAAGTGTTCTAATTCTTTTCAGTTGAAGCCATTAAGGCTTTTTTAAAAGGTTTCCAGATTACAGTACGTTATGCTAATTGCATCATGAGAAGATCAGAATACTAAAATCAGATGCTCTTGTACACAGCTAAAATCTGACTCCTAATTATTGTTTTCGTTACTTTTTTCCTCATGACATGTTGGTGATAGATCATTATTTCTATAGCAATTTGTTCGCATTTATATGGAATATAATTGGATCTGATTAATTATTATGATTAATGACTGCAGAATTTCCTCGCACAGTTATTAATATTAGGGGTATCAAATACAAGACATGGACAAATTAAAACCAATGGGGTCCTGTTGCTTATATCTGGGCAGTACATTTCCTGACGATACTCTGCCACAAAGATACATGAGATTTTCAACTTGTACTTTGATTAATAGGCATTAGCTTTAATTTCCATTTTAGTCAGGATTGCATTACAGGACCACATTGTTAATTCAATTTCTGAATCTTTTTTTTGTGATGGTTTATATTCATCAGTAGGAATGTAGTGATGGTGAATAGTCAACACAGATTAACCCCTTCACTTTCAGTGCCTTTTATCAGCATTGCATAATAAATATGAAATGAGCAAAATGCTATGAAGTGAAGTAGGTATGTGATATGATATCCAGCTGTTCTCATGTGCAGGAGAACCATAGACATTAGTTTCAAAGGTACAATCAGTATTTTGTTTTATATCTTTTTGTTTATTTTTTTTTTACATCTCAAATATAGATAACAGAATCTTAAAAGAAAATTTAACTTGTATGATGAAATGAGCCTGATCACCAAGTAAGCATTTACAGTTCTATAGCTCCTTTTATTTTGTACACTGCTGTTGAATCAGCATACAAAGTATAAAAAAATTATCATTTGTGGCAGTAATTTAACATTTAACAATGTTTTCTTTAAAAGTATAACAAACAAGGGAAAGTTGTGCTCACCACTACCTTTTAAAAACATTAGGCAGGGGTGCAATGAGGCTGTGACCACAAAATACATATAGACAAATAAAAGAGGTCCTCTGCACTCAACCCATTATCAATATATTGAAGACATTGAGACATTTTGTGCATACAGCTACTAAAAATGCCTTACCCTTTAGACAAAACATGGATTGTTTTCCATATATTGCAATATATTTAAACTGGCCAACTACATCAAAGTCATCCCATATCTGGCCAGTCTTACTCTCTAAACTCTCTATACTGTAAAAGTCAAGAATATTGCAAATATTTTCACCCATTGAATATGTGATGCAGATCAGAGACTGTCTAACTTTAACAGTTGTTAAAATACAAGACAATAGGAGTCATTTACAAATGCAAGTGAAGAACCCAAAGTACTATTTTAGATACAAACTGCCATGTTTTTTTATTCATAATACAGTGTTTTATCCAATATTTTAGTAAAACTGTAGCCAAACTTTGAATTGTAGCAGATGCATTAAAATGGACACAACTGTACTTGTGCTTTGAGGAATATTTTGCATCTAGGGCTTTCAGAGATGGGGTTGCATCACCTCCAGAGTGTGTGCTTAAAATGAGATGCATATCCTCACGGCATATGATGTTTTTCTGCTGTGTGTACAGCGCACCTGTATGTATAACCTGCCGCATTCATGAAAACAAATAAACAATAAGTTACAACAAAAAAAAAATGAGATGCGTATCCAGTTCACTGGATGCAAGTCTGGTGCACTTATTAATGCAACCCTCTGGGGTATCCCTGAAGCTACTGCCAGGTCCATGGTGGGAGTAACTCCATCATTAGGTGCAATTCAGCACTAGTGATGGGCGAATTTATTCGCCAGGGGCGAATTCCTGCGACGCGACGAAAACGAAGCAACGCATGCCGAAAACGACGCGACGCGTCGGAAACTACGCAACGCGCCGAAGTTGACGCGACGCGCGTCAAAAGCGTCCCACGACTTGTTTCACAAATTTTTCGCCAATTTGAGAATTTCTCCGGAAATACGCAAATTTTTCTACAGTCACTATTCAGCTCCATTTATCAGAAGAGGTAAGATGGACTCATGGAATCCATGTGAAAGTGCATGAGCTCATATTGACACAATTATCTTAATGACTTGAGTAATTATGTGTTCTCCATTGTGTCCATATTAAAGTAGCTGCACTTGTGAACTTCAGTTGTGTTCGTAAATGACAGTTTGTGACCCGATAAAGTTATTTGTCTATGTGATATACCATTTATGTATCATGTTTTGTATAGCACCACCATATCAGAGATAATTTTTTATTCACTCACATCAGTCTTTGTCCCACTGGATCTCATTTGTCTTCCTCAGAATCACTTTGCAGGATCACTTCCATCAGAAGCCAATTAACCTACAAGCATGTTTTTTGGGTTGTGAATGGAAACCGAAACACCTTGAGAAATACCACACAAAGGAAGAATATACAACTCCAGAAAGACAGACAAAATATCAACACAATAAGGCTACACTGATAACGCCCATGCAAGTCTTTATTTTGGACTTAAGGGATTCAATGGTTTATAACTAAAGATGGCCATATTAGCAGCAGTTGTATTCTACCTCAAAACATGGACATGCTCCTTTCTCTGTTATGATGTTGTTAATATCCTAAATGGCATTTGTAAAATGTACCATTTGGAGGGGGGGGACTCTTCATATTAAAGAGCTTGGCAAAAATTAGCAGTATGAGAAGCTGCAGAGAGAGCAGTGATGCTAAGAGTAGAGTGACAGACATTGATTAGTGTGTGGGAACTATGTGTAGGCTTATGTCCAGATAAGAATACAGGACTTCCATGACAGTGATATATGCCTATAGATTCTAGCAGCCAGCTGTAAAGGGAGACAGAAAATTAAGTACTGAACAGCACAGGGAGGTTTTACCACAGCTGCAGTAGATCTCTTTTGGGGGAAATGCATGATAACAGAAGATGAAATTGTTACTTAGCTCACACTTGATGAAAGAGATTCAGAGTTGCAGTTTAGAAATTTTAAATCCATATTTTTAGGATGTATTAATACTTATTAGTTATTATTTATTATTATGATTATTGCCAAGCAAGAGATAACACTTGGGGGTCTGTTTACTTACTTGTTTTTCTGTACTTCTTTAAATAATATATTGTGTAAAAACCACAAAAAACTCTAATACAGAACAAGGCCAAGTAAAAGCTTTTAAGGTCCTGTAGAAGTCAGTGGGAGCTGCAGTGAACCTATTGGATCATTTTTTTATTAATTCAGACTTTAAGAGGGTTTTGGATTTTTTTTTTGCTAATAGTTATTCAAAAACTTGATTTTTGACAATGTTCTAGTGGATTTCATATTTTTAGTGCATTATTCATCTTTTTTTTTTCAGTTCATACTTTTTATATTGAGATATTTTAATAATTTGCATGGTATTCATGGTTTTTAGAGACACAGAGTTAAATTGTGGTTTCAAAAACCTCTAAAACCACTAAAGTCTTACTTTTAGTAAATAGGCCTCTTGAATTATGATAAAAAGTTTAAACTGAATGAACTTCGGCACATACAGTATCTCAATGCTGACAAAGTAGTTTATGACATGAAGGTTACTAGTAAAGCAATATTTAGCCCCTTTTGTTTTTAACATGGTACATTAATATCTTTACCATATTATTATATTACTATGTAGTAGATAATTGTATAAAATTTAGAAGGTACTGTAATAAAAAAAGTAATAAGGACAGAACACAATACAAGCACAAACCTTATAATTAGCCAACACAGTTCACTTTTGCTTTGGAGGCGGTTTATGAAACTTTGATACTCTGAGATAAATGAAAGACTTTTCTGCCATGCCTAAGTTGATATACACCTTCCACCAAACTCTCTTGTTACACTTTACAGCTATCTGCTCCCCAAAGTGGTAACTCAAACTTAATTACAGATGTAATAGGATGCTTCAGTGAGAACATTGCCTACCAGCACTATTCCCATCATCTTGCCCTTATCAAGTATAGGGGATTGCAGTGCAAATTTCCCTTGCTTAAACTACACTGTAATTAATATGTATTTAATACTTCCAGTGCTGGCTGTAAAAACAAAGAATAGGATCCAGTCCTAATAACTCTTTTTGGATTATTATACAAAATAGATGAAATCTTCCGTTTTTTTAACATTTGAGGAAATCTGAAAAGGAATTCAAGGTCTGGATGAAAATGTACTTAAAATAAATACACATAAAAAGCATACAACAACTTAAATGACCATAGGGCAAATAAGAGAGTACAGGTGCATAGTGCAAAGTGCAGTTTCATTATGCTTTTTACCCACAATGCAGTATATTTTGTCAATTTTGACAATTGCAACATAAATTCAGCCTATTAAAATATGCAGCATAGCATGTGTGCCCTACTGAGAATTGCATGCAATTGCACTGAAATATTTTCATGGTCAGATGTCATAACTTCTGGTGCTTGGAGTCAAATTGACAATTAAACCTGATTATTTAGGTGCAAATTTGTTGTGTCAGTTGATGCAAGGTGTTAAGGGAATTCTTGAGCTGGCAACTTTGGGAGCCCCTTTCCTCAATAGATGAACTGTGCCCAATTGGCAAGAGGAGGTGGGACAGAACCAGTGGTGCAACTATGGGGAAGTACAAAAAGCTGCATTTGAACAAGTACCTTTACTGTTTATTTGTGCAATGACTGTGGCAAAATGTACATTACAGCAGTGCAGTAGCACTTCATAAACTACCTCCTATAAGTGCAGTTCAATTTTACCTATCTTACTATACATGCAAAGTATTATACCAGTTTTGGCTACAGAATATGTTGTATGGCTCTGCAGGACACTTCAAATGTTATTGTAATTGAAATTTTTTGTTAGATAGTAACAACAGCTTTGCTACTTACAATGATTCACATTACAACAGTTTTGCCTGGAGGCACTTCTTTTAAACAGGCTATAATAGCACAGGCCTGCAGGCTATTATTTGTATACTGTAGCTTTGTGTTCCAGAAAAATTGAAGTTTGCAGTTACTTTTAAACAGAACATCCCCTAGAGCTAGCAGGTACCATGTTTTAATTTTTGGATTACTTTGCATGCAGTAATGCACCTATACAATTAATAATAGGAAAACAATAGACAGCTTCATGGGGTTCTTCTTTAATAAAATAGCATCAAATTTGGCTCATCCATGGGCCATGTGAATTAATTACTAATGGGACATGCAGTATCTATTTCTAGTTTTAAATGGTAAACATACAACATGCTGCAGGAATGATACGTTTAAAATAGTTTATGTGGGTTTTATCGTAAAAATGTAAAGCTTACCAAACAACAGCAATCATTTACTTACTTTAGGCATGTTTAACATGTTGGTACACTCTTGCCATAGAATTTCCTCAAGGGAAGTGTCTCCCTAACCACTACTGTTGATCTTACCAGTTGACCCTTCAACATTACATTTTTGCATTTTACATTATATTTTTTTGCATACCACTGAAGGAGTTGACTTCCATAACATTTGCATCCCTCCCTTAAGAGTTACTTAGTTACATAGTTACATAGTTAAATTGGGTTGAAAAAAGACAAAGACCATTAAGTTCAAACCCTCCAAATTAAAACCCAGCATACACCACCCCCACACTCTTTCACACAAACCGTATATGCCCATAGCCATACTAACTGAAGAGTTAATATCAAAATGGCCTTTAATAATATTATGTCTGTCCAAGCTTTTGTGTTGTTTATACAAATGGCCTGCAGTTGTCACTGTACATACACAGGACTTTCTGTACAGCTTGAAAGTGAAAGTAAGACTTACTACTGTTATGTAATGGCTGCATGAACCTGCTAATAAAGCATTGTTATACCCTCCTCATCCTCTGCTACCAAACACAACAAATGGTGACAAGGATGTCTTTTCTACCTTTACAGCAGCCTGCACCTTTTCTACCAAACCCTGGTGAGCCTACCATACCTTTTACTGCTTGGATCCGTATGTTTCATAATTACATTATTGCTGCTGACCAAGGGGAGATTTCTGCAGCTAGAAAGCATGCATTACTTATTCACTGCCTGGGAGCAGAGGGACAGCGTATATTCTATACATTACCATTACCTGATGAGACTTATGAAACTGCTCTTATTGCTATAAAGAACTTTTTTGTGCCAAGAGTAAATGTAGCTGCTGAAAGATATAAATTCCGCTAACGTGGACAGTGTAATGGCGAATCCACAGAACATTTTGTAGCAGCTTTGAGAGAGCTGGTTGTTACCTGTGAGTTTGGGATTCTAACAGATGAAATGTTCAGAGACAAAATAGTGGAAAAAACAAACTCACCGCGCATTAGAGAGAGACTGCTCCTAGAGCAAGATGTATCCTTTGCAAAGGCTATTACAGTTGCTAGCCAAATTGAAACAGCTGTGGCAGAGGCTAAAACTCTCAGTCAGGGAACTGCTGGGAATGTAGAGATTGTGAATTCAAAACTGTGGCCTAATAATACGCAGTCACAGGAAAAATACAGTGCTAAGGAAAGGGATTCACTGCAAAACCATTACAGTATTAAGTGTGGATAAAGCTGGTACATTTATTCCAGACAAGTTTATATGCACTGTCAGTGTCAGTAGTGCTTCTGCTGTCAAGGGGCACTCCATTAACCTGATGCTTGATACATGTTCAGCTGTTTCTATACTACCAAAGGATATTTTCTTGAAATACTTTGCAAAAGATCAGTTACTTAAAGGATCCAATCCCTGTGCTTGGTTGCTTGCCAGTGACTGTACAATTTAAATCAAATACTGCAAAATGTGACTTTTACATTGTGAATAAAGGTTCTGCTATACTTGGAAGGGATCTCTTTGCTGCATTAAACCTACAATTAATTGATGGTCTTATTAGTACAGCACCAGTGCCTGCCACACAGCCAGTGTCTAAAATTTCTCCACAAAATAACACATCACAGGGTTGTGCAAAGAACTTTGTACACAACGTTAAGTTGAGATCAGATGTAAAACCAGTACATACAGTAACTACAGAGCAACATGCCATGCAACAACCCAAGCATCTCCAGCTGAATTATTACATGGCAGACAGATGTGCGCTAAGTTACATGTTGCAGACATCAAACTTCCACCAAAGACTATTCCTACAAACTCATCTACTGCTGACATTGTGAAACATCACCAAGCCAAATTCAAGGCTTACACTGATATAAACCGTGGTGCAAGAGAAGTGCACTTTCAGCCTAGATCTTTAGTCAGAATTAAGAAACCAGGAATACTGAAACAAGGACAATCTAAATTTACTAAACCACTTGAAGTGAGACGTCAGCAAGAACCATACACATATGAACTGTCTGATGGACCATATGGAATGCAAGTCATCTTGCTCCTGCTAGGTATTACTTTGGAAATGTTCGATTTGATGAAGGACATTTCCCTACTCCTAATGCCAACCGCAGTAGGGCAGAAGAAAGTGAACCTATAAGGCATACTGAGAGAATCAGAATACTACCTGCATAGACCATGTCATGTGAACAATATATATTTTGCTTTAAGATACATACAGTTTAATTATTACTGTTTATATATTTGTCCAAATGCTTTCCTACTATAGGGGGAATATGTGGTGTTCATACAAATGGCCTGCAGGTGTCACTGTGCATACACAGGACTTTCTGTACAACTTGAAAGTGAAAGTAAGACTTACTGCTGTTATGTAATGGCTGCATGAACCTGCTAATAAAGCATTGTTATACTCTCCTCATCCTCGTCTACCAAACACAACAAAAAGCATCAACAGAATCAGTAAACACAACATCACCCGGCAGTGCATTCCACAATCTCACTGTCCTCACTGTGAAAAACCACCTATGCTACTTCAAATGAAAGTCATTTTCTTCTACTCTGAAGGGGTGGCCTCTGGTGTGGTGAATCTCTTTATGGGTAAAAAGGTCCCCTGATATTTTCCTATAATGGACAGCTAAATTTTTCTGTGACTAAATAATAAGGAATGACTCACAGGTGAAAATGAATAGCTTACAATGATGAGTACATTTTTGCAAAGCCTCCAACGTTTGTCTTGAATCAGTGAATTGTTTAGCTGAACATGAACAGTCCAGGGCCGTAGTTTTAACAATGAAGAATGATACTGTTTATGAAGGACTATCTATGGGTAGGAAGCTCAGAAATTATAGAACTACTTCTGCAAGCATTCTATATGTTAATCTTCAATTCTACCATCAGTTAAAATTCAAAAATTCAGTTGGGCTTCCCATTTTTGAATGCATAGAGCCCTGAAAGTTGCCAATCTCTTGTGTGCCCCTTTAAAAATATAAATCATAATAATAATATTATTTTAAAAAAATTATAATTGAAGACACCAAAGTTAAATAAGTACAGGGCTATCTGGAATCCCTGGGCCTCCTTTAGCAGAATAACAACAATATATTGTATTTAAAAATACAAACAAAACAAACAAACAAACAACATTTGTAAAGCGCTTTTCTCCCGTAGGACCCAAAGCGCAAAATAGCAAATGTGTTATATTTTCAGGTTTATCTATCCTCTCCCTTTTTCCTTTCTTATTATTTCCTCCTTTTCTATTCCACTGAGATTTAAATAAGTGTGTCCAAACTTGCACTTATGTGTTTTTTTGTATGTGTATAGTTCTTCTGTATGCATTTTATGGTTTAGATCTGCTATGTGATCTGAACACAGTTCTCATTGCTTTAAAAATCGCCATCAGGGAGGGAAAGCATTTGACTTTTTCGTCATAAAGCAAGGTAGTAAATTTATTTTTCCACTTTTTCCTTTCCTGACCCTAATTTGCATATGCAAATTAGGATTTGGATTCAGTTTGGTATTCGGATGAATCTTTCACTAAGGATTGGTGGATTCGACTGAATCCAAAATAATGAATTTGGTGAAACCCTAATAAAAAGATCATTGAGTAATATTAATATCAGACTGAGAACAGATTTGTATGAAATTATTATTTTTATTATTATTATATTCTTAAACCAAATATGAGCCCTTCATATTTCTAGGATCTCTATTGACCCAGGATCCCAGGAAACTGAAATTCGGTTTATGTAAAAGATTTGAGGGATAGATCAATCAGTAAAATGTGAGCCCATTTTTTTCTTTAACACTGACCTATAGTCATAGTGGAATAGAATTGAAAGGTAAAAACTCATTGGTGCAGTGGGGGCCTTTATGATGTTTCTCTGATACTGACTAGATTACAGATTTCACAAATCTGTAATTTTACAGTGAAATGTTATTTACTAAAATCCTCGTTATTTTCTGGTCTCTTTGTACCAAGTCTTTAAATGTATAGGTATGCTAATCAGCATAATAGGATTCTTAGGTAATTGGCTTCAAGGAATATAAGGAGGGGGTTTAGATGAGCCCAAACTAACTGGTACACCACTTTATTCCAACCAACAAAAAAAATCAAACACATCTTTAAAATCTTTTCTTCCTATGGACCAGCTGATTTTGACAAGGTAATGCTAAAAATATTTCCAGTTAAATGTTAATGAACAGCAGTTGCTAAATAAATAAATACATGAAGCAGAGGCATTTATTTCTACTGTAAAACATCCTTAATAATTAGAACCGAAAGGAGAAATGTGATTAGAGTCATCTCAATAACATTCTTGGATTTTTGAAGGATGTGAAATCACAAGTACAGAAAATGCTTTCAAGTGGAGGTGTCTTGTTATCTGAAAACCTGTTATCCAGAAAGATCTGAATTACTGGAAGACTGACTCCCATAGACTCCATTTGTAATAATAAACAGAACATTGTACATGATCCAAACTAAGATATTATTAACCCTTTTTGGATGCAGAACCAGCCTATTGGGATTATTGAATGTTTATGATTGTCTAGTAGATGAAAGGTATGAAGATCCATAGTACAAAAAGATCCATTATCCAGAAAGCCCCATATCCTGAGCATTCAAGATTACAGGTCCCATACCTGTATTCTGGTTTTAGGAGACTGAGCAGTCATTTATACCCCAGGTTATATCTTATTATGTTATGGCAAAAAAATATTTGGGACAGAAAATATATTAACACTAAGGGGCAGATTTTTCAAGGGTCGAAGGGAAAATTTGAATTAAAAAAAAAATTCGAGTTATTTTTGTGTACTTCGACTAGGGAATAGTCCAAATTCTATTCGAAATTTGCAAAAAAAATTTGAAAACTTGAATTTTTTAATTTATTATGTACTGTCTTTTTAAAATTTCAACTTTGACCATTCGCCATCTAAAACCCGCTGAATTTCTGTTTTAGCCTATGGGGACCTCCTTGAACAGATTTTGAATCAATTGGTGGACACTGAAAAAAAGTTTTTTGGGGGAAAAACTTGGAATCAAATTCAAATGAATGTGCTTTTACTTTGATTCAAACTATTCAAATTTGATTGAATACAGGCCTATTTGATCGAAAACGGAAATATTCAAATAAAAAAAATATATAATTAATTTCGGTTGATCTTTTTGAATTTGAATTTTGAAGTTTTTGCAATTCGAAATTCAACCCTTGATAAATCTACCCCTAAGACAGGGTTTGCGTATGAAGAAAGTTTTCATTTGTCTTTTGCTCTTTATAGTGAGAATACAGGATTTTTAGAACCAGAACTGCATTTCAGTTGTCTGTGTGCTCACATGACACTTGTGGACGTCTAGTAATGTACAATACATAAGGGAAGTCATTTTAGTGACTTATAGTCAGCATTGATGCAATCGCATTCTTAAAATGTTGGTGTCATACACTGACGTTTGGCATGCTTTTATTTTATCTATTTCAATTGTCAGTAGGCCTCAGCGTAAAAAGAATAGTAAAGGAATCTGTCACTGAAAGTGTCATCTGAGCACACAGGGCCCTAACATTTTAGTCCTGATATTTTAAATTAGAAAATCTTCTTACCATAAAGACCAAAAGACTAAAGAAAACTTTGCTTGATAAGTGAACCCTGGAGACCTTAGTGTTAACATCAAGAATATTAGACTATTAGAAATACTGTATGTCACCGTACAGTGGTTGGCAGAATATACCAAATAATAATTGTCTTTTTTTACAATTATTAACCTTAGATTCTGAGTAGGTGTGATTTGGACAAGCAGTGTTGCGCAGTGATGGGCGAATCTATCCTGTCGAATAGAATTTCGCGTCTCGTGTTTTTTTTTTACGCCAGCGAATTTTCGGCAGTCGAATTTTCGCTGGCGTTTCGCGAATTTATTCGCTGGTGGCGAATCGCGGGAATTACCACTCCTTCCCCAAAATAAAGAGCAGAAATGAGCAGTATTAAATGGCTCAGAAAACACTGAGGGATCTATGGAATTTCTTGAGACAATACCTGCTTATGTAAACAAACATCAAATGACCAATGCAGTGTACAAACTGCTTGTTTAGGCTTTTTTAAATATGACTATCACACGTTTAAATGTCATGCTGGGATTTCATTAACTAAGGAAGCAGCTTCTTAAAATATAGAACTTATTAGTCTGAAATTTACCAAATGCAAAACTAGAAGGGGAAAAATGAGAAATGAAAAAAAAAATATCTGTCAACTTTTATTTATTTGCCATATAAATATAAGCAATTTAGTTCTTCCCCAAAATACAAGCCGATTGGAGGATTTAGACAGTAGTCAATTCATTGTGCATAGGAATGGCTCATTAACAAGCAGCGTTGCGTAGTGATGGGCGAATCTATCCTGTTTCGCTGAAAAATTCACGAATTTCGTGTATCGTGTTTTTTTTACGCCAGCGAATTTTCGCTGGCGTTTCGTGAATTTATTCGCCGGCGGCGAACCGCAGGAATTCGCCACGAATTTGCGCCTGCTGAATAAATTTGCCCATCACTAGTGTTGAGTGGAATGAAAAGTTAATGTTCTTGTAGTGTAAATGCAGACGTCAGAAGCAGAATTTTATATGTGTTTGAATAAACTACACATACACTTAGATTCTTTTTACTAAGCAGTTAGCACATCTCTCTCTGGGACAATAAGGGCCTTTTACAAGGACAAGTGCAATTTGGATGCAACATGTTTTTTACCTATAATGCAACATTTCCCCCATGTTTCTAGATGTGACCATGCTTCCATGCCATAATTGTATTTAATGCATCAAAACAGACACATATTGGGTGCAAAATCTATCTTCATTCAGAGTGAGGGTTGTGTCAATTCTGAAGTACAAGTTCAAAGCAGAGTTTACATCTGATACACTGGGTGTTTCTTGACACAGCTAACTGTGAGGACCCTGGAGCAGCCGCCAGGTCCAGGCTGACAGTGGTTACAGGGTTCTCCAGCATCAACAGGCACAGTTGAACCATTATTTCTTGGAAAGCTAACATAAAGCTCTAACTCAACAATACAGCGATTTGGTCCCTTATAACACTACAGTAATGTTTATTAACTTTCCCAGCACCCTAACTACATACTTGCATACGTGTATATATAGTGCCCACACAAAATGAATAGAGGATGGTATAAAAATATTTTTGGTTTGGCTCATCTCTCATGCTGTTACATTGTTACACAGTTAAATTGGATTGAAAAAAGACCAAAGTCCATCAAGTTGAACCCTTCCAAATGAAACCCAGCATATACAAAATCACACTGACTCCTCTATACACTAACATGAACTATATATACCCATAGCTATTCTGACTGTAGATTTTAGTATCACAATAACCTTGGATATAACGCTTTTCCAAGAAAGCATCCAAGCCAAAGCATTAACAGAATCGGTCATCACAACAACATCTGGCAGTGAATTTCACAACCTCACTGTCCTCATTGTGAAGAACCACCTACGCTGCTTCAACTGAAAGTTCTTTTCATCTGGTCTGAACAGGTGGCCTCTGGTGCAGTGATCCTCTAGTGCAGGGGTCCCCAACCTTTTTTGCTCGTGAGCCACATTTAAATATAAAAAAGAGTTGGAGAGCAACACAAGCATGAAAAAGTCCATGGGGATGTCAAATAAGAGCTCTGATTGGCTTTTTGGTAACCCCTATATGGACTGGCAGCCTACAGGAGAGAATGTTTGGCAGGACATCTGTTTTTTATGCAACCAAAACTTGCCTCTAAGCCAGTAATTCAAAAATAAGCACCTGCTTTGAGGCCTCTGGGAGTAACATCCAAGGGGTTGGAGAGCAACATGTTGCTCGCGAGCTACTGGTTGGGGATCACTGCTCTAGTGTAATCAAGTCCCAATAGGTGTAAAAATCCAATTGGTAGTAGATACAAAGAAATCCATTTTATGTATTTAATAAGAGCAAAGTGGCTAGCAAGTTTGTGCACCTTTATTGAAAATAAGCAGTTCAATGGGTTATCTTTTAAGAGAAAAGATAATGCATGAACTTGAGCACAGATTTGGCTTTCAAAAAGCATCCTTGGAATAAAATATTATTAAGGCACATATGGCTACTATATTGGAGATGGATTGAAAGAAAAGGATATTAAAAAGAGATAAAGAGAAAACAGTTGAGTTATGCCAGTCTAATCCTTCTGAATTCGGTGAGGGGTATTTATAACACAAATTATTTGCACAGAGGTGAAAACGCAACCGTCTCTCACAAATTAAAACTTTACTTCAGATGTGTCCTCAATTGTTATGTAGATTAAATCATAACACAATCAAGAGCAAATTATGTTCCCTTTGTTTATTGCCTCATATTAATAAATTCACCAAGGTGCTAAAAATATGTCAGGATTATTAGTATTTATTCTTGTTTTATTAATATGCATTTGTCTCCATAGACAGAATGCTGGAAAAAAATGACCATTAGAATTTATTTTGAGTCTTAACAATGCACCCACTCCTTCCCCAAAATAAAGAGCAGAAATGAGCAGTATTAAATGGCTCAGAAAACACTGAGGGATCTATGGAATTTCTTGAGGCAATACCTGCTTATGTAAACAAACATCAAATGACCAATGCAGTGTACAAACTGCTTGTTTAGGCTTTTTTAAATATGACTATCACACGTTTAAATGTCACGCTGGGATTTCATTAACTAAGGAAGCAGCTTCTTAAAATATAGAACTTATTAGTCTGAAATTTACCAACTGCAAAACTAGAAGGGGAAAAATAGAGAAATGAAAGAAAAAATATCTGTCAACTTTTATTTATTTGTCATATAAATATAAGCAATTTAGTCCTACCCCAAAATACAAGCCGATTAGATGATTTAGACAGTAGTCAATTCATTGTGCATAGGAATGGCTCATTAAAAAAGAACCCTGATTGGACAGTGCACAAAACGAATTTACAATGTCACTCAGAGATGTTGCAGGACTAATGAGGAAGGGATATAGAGTGTGGTGCTGCTGTTAACTATACGTAGCATTCATTCCCTCAGCTGGTAGAGCCTGGGAAACTGAGGTGCCTCTCATTATGGATATGTCTCTGGAGCTTTCTTTAATATTTTAATACATAACAACATCAGCCCAACAAGAAATTAATGAATAGTATCATTAATAATGAGCCAGAGTCTTGTAGTGATAGGACAGAAATTAAAATGAATCACTGAGGTGCTATCGCAGGAGTCTTGGGATTTTTTCCAGCAATGAGCACGGCCAGAGAATGAAGCAGCCACAGCTCTGTGCCAGCAGCTTTTACAACAGGCTGTGAGTAATAAAAAAGGATTTTCTGCATGATAAAGTTAAGCTCTGAAAAATCTGCTTGTGTAGATCGGCATGAAAAGTACTGCCAAATGAGATCCTTAATTAAACTTTAATCAAGACAAAGCACTTTATTTCTTTACAAGGTGTAGCACTGTAATGGTTATGTTTCCAGCATTTTTCTTTAAGAAATTATCAATCACAGTTTTTGTAATACATTAAAGAAAAATACACAAAGGATTTAAAAAAAAATAAAAAAAATTAAAAGTCAAGAAATTAGTATAATATTGTGTATTCAAATGGAAGAACATAGCTTAGAAAAATAATATTCATTCAGTATGGGCATTATTTACTTATTCATGTATGTTTTTATTTCTCCACCATGAGTGCATCCAGACACTGGCAGTGCATGTTCAAAGCTAAAACTTTCTAAAAATAAAATTCTAAAATGGTGTTCCAACAGATTTAGTTGAAGAGGTCCATTAGCAACCCCTAAGCATCAGCTGTGTTAAACAGGTATGTGATCCATTATCTCAAAAGCCGTTATCCATAAAGCTTTGAATTACGTCAAGACAGTCTCCCCTAGACTCCATTATAATAAAATCATTCAACCTTTTAAAAGTGATTTCCCTTTTCTCTGTAATAATAAAACAGTACCTTGTACTTCATCCAAACTGAAATATAATTAATCCTTATTGGGTTCATGTCATGTTTACATGATTTTCTAGTAGACTTAAGGTATGAAGATTCAAATTACAGATTGGACCCCAGGTCCCAAGCATTCTGGATAACAGGTCCTATACCTGTACATTATGTGTTGGACTCATGTACCAGTCCAAAGCAACCACATCCCTTTAGCAGTAAAGATCTGTGTCTCTAAAGATGCCCCAGTAGCTTATTTTCTTGTTCTTTTCTGCTGATTCACTGCACATGCTCTGTGCTGCTGTCACTTACTGAGCTTAGGGACCCGCTCACAATATACAGTACACAGAATATAAATGCCACAATATAAGTCTGATTAGTAATTAATACAGATATTGCTACATGGCAGTCTAGAAACCAGTGCAATTAGCATGATAATTTAATAATCAGCCTTGTAGCCTCAGCTTATATTACAGGCCAACCTCATTTTCTGCTTTATAATTTGTGATGACCCTTAAGGTTCTCAACAGCTGCTCAGAGCTCACTAGGCATGTGAGTGCCACAGACACTTTCCAAGGTGGTGACCCCCTGTGGCTAGTTTGAAGTTCTGTATTATTGCTGCTATTGAGAAGCTGAAACTTTAGGCTGATGCAATAAATTCAGTATATAAACCATGGCATTTTTAACCCTATAAATTTTTAGGGTTTAGTACCTCCTAAGGTATGAAGATCCAAACAGAAAGATCCGTTATTTGGAAAACCCCAGGCCCCGAGCACTCTGGATCTGGACAGGTTCTATACCTGTACATGGCTAAAACAAAAACTTTGACTGATACACAAATTTGTTCCTATACTGTATCTTTACTCTTTTCATCAGCTAAAGGAGATCCTGACAAAAAGTTGAATCTTCAGATGGGGCCTTGGCCAATGTATGGACTTGAAATTAAAAGGTTCCTGACACTATGTGGCAGATTCACTAGCATCACCACTTCACCAGGCACAAATGCTATGAATACACTAATTCACTAATATGCAAAGTTTTTTCCTGCATGTCAAATGCTGGTGACTTTTCACAAGTGTTACTTTGGCTGTGCGAGCATTTTATAGTGAAGAAGCGCTAGCGTTCATTAGTGCCTAGCGAAAATTCACTAGTGATCTTGCTCTTAGGTCAGTTTGCATACGGTAGGAAAGTTGTATTGAGGTCTTCATTATGGTTGGTGCAAATGGTCTGTTATCGTTTTTTTTTTTTTAATCAGGACAAGAGAGTTAATATAATGCCCTACACATGAGCCCACTGTAAAATTAATGTTCCACATGTTATAAAATGTCTGAATAAAGCCGGTAACCCAAAAAAAGTGTAAGTTAGGACTTTTGCAGCCAATCCCACTTAAAATAAGGAAAGTCACCAGCATTTTTTTTACTTGAATGCATTTAGTTCAGACAGGATATAATGTAAGTGACAAAAGATTGAGGAAGATCTTGCTTCTTTTTAGCACTTCGTCTGGTCTGAGGTGGCAAAGTCAACTCTAGTGAAAGAGGTAACGTTCAGTAAAATACACACTTTAGTGAAGTTGTGGAGTGACGTTCGTTCACCAGATGGAAAAGTCCCAGGAGATAGAGTGCAAACGAACGCTAGCGAAGGTCTCCTTCGGTAGTAAATTGGCACCTGTGCCTGTTAGTGAATTGGTGAAGTCCTTGTCAGTTGCAATGTTGGTAAATGTCACTAGCATAAGCCACTTTGGCCTTTAGTGAATTTGCCCCTATGGGGCCAATTTATTAAACCACAACATTTTTGGGTGAGGCTTTTTCATGCCAAAAACCCTGAAGAGTTGCAGAAAAAAGTACATCTTTTCTAGGATTTGTTATGCAACAATTCCTAATATGAAAATACTCCAACTAAAGCTTGTCGAAACAATGCAGAAGTCAATGGCAGATGTCCATTTTATGTTTCCTGTACTTTAGATTTTTGACCATCTGATTTAAGTATATTTACATGGAATTTTAGACATTTCTAAAGATAGAATATTTTAGTTGTTGAACTGATGTAAAAATAATAACAACATAGAATAGAAACTGAAATATACTACAAATAATTCACTCTACAATATAAAATTTTATTCCTGAACCAGTAAGTGTATTTTTTTTTAATTTGTAATATTGGTGTCTAGGCAGTCATTTCAGATCATTTTGCCTGGTCATGTGCTTTCAGAAAGCACTTTAGAATGGAACTGCTTTTTGCTGTTGTTTCTCCTAACTGAATGTGTCACAGTGGGACCTGGATTTTTACTATTGAGTGCTGTTCTTAGATCTACCAGGCAGTTGTTATCTTGTGTTAGGGAGCTGTTGTCTGGTTACCTTGACATTGTTCTGTTATAAGGCTGCTGGGGAGGAGGAGTACAGCTATAAAGAGTGACTGAATTTATCAGAGCACAAGTCACATGATTGGGGCAACTGGGAAACTGACAATATATTTAGCCCTATGTCAGATTTCAAAATTAAATATAAAAAACTGTTTGCTCTTTTGAGAAATGGATTTCAGTGCAGAATTCTGCTGGAGCAGCACTATTAACTGATGCTTTTTGAAAAAAAAAAACATGACAGTGTGCCTTTAATATTTTAATATGTTTAGTTTTTACAAGGAAAATGTATCCAAGCATTATGCCATGTCCCAGCCCAGGTCATTTTTTTTTAAAGTCCAAGGAGCCCACTTGCTTTCCCTAAGTAGTGCAGGGTTCTAAGCAACTTTGTTGCTAGGGGACATGGTGCCTCAATGATTAGCATCTTCTAGTACTATAATCGCGAGTTAGATCATCCTAGGCATCACTCTAAAAACATACAGCAATGTTAATTGGCATGTAATGAAACTGGCCCTAGTGTGTTATGTGATAGGGTCATTCAATTATAAACTCCACTGGGCAACTGGGGCAGGGAATGATGCAGTCAGTGATGAGCATTTTCTCCAAAGCACTATGTAAATGAATAGGGGCTATATAAATAATGAATAATAGTTTTTTACTGTTTCCCTTTATATGTATTTGTAAATGGCTGCTCTAGCTGCTAAGTTGACATGATTATTTCTACATTTACACAAGTGTACAATATGATTAATACATTACTTTATAAATTTAGGGGCAAATTTACTATTATTCCCCTAAATTAGTTCAGCCAAATTCGAAATGCTTATCGAATTGTTTTAGGCTATCATTTTGCTCGCTATATGATTTCTCGATGAATTCGTATGATCGGATACCGATCGTTCAATTTCACGAAAAAATCGTGAAATTTCCTTCAAGCGTCCGAAAAAATTTGTACAATACGAACGATTGAACGCTCCGATCGAACAAATGGTATTCCAGCAGGACTTAGCCTCTGAAGCCTATGGAGAGCTTCCTATAGGCTTCTATTACAATTCGGTAGGTTCAATCTGGCGAAGTAGGCAGTCGAATAACTAATTTTATTCCTTCGATCATCAAATGATCGAATGATCGAATTATCGAATATCCGATCATTCGATCTATTCGATGATCGAAGAGGCCAGATTTGCATATACAATTCATAAAAAACTTGCACGATCGTTATTCGATCCAATTAGATAGAACGATCATTTCACGTGAATTTCGTAAATCGGCCCCTTAGGATCAAATTTTGAAGTGAAAAAACTTCTAAATTGGACCAGCAAATTTTTTCAAAGTACCCAAAAATTACTTCAAAATTCGAATTGTTTCATTCGAATTTTCACTTCGACCCTTAATAAATCTGCTCCAAAATGTATACTTTTTAAATCATTACGCACACATGACTTTAATGTTATATTAACATAAACAAATGTGGAAAAAACTAAATCAGAGATATTTTCACACATTTAACATCTGACTGGAGCTGGTGGGTCTTTTTCATCATGGGCCTCTAAGGAATTCAAAATTGTTTTTTCTTCCTGTAGGAGATTTCATCATTATTATATGGGGGTTAAACTAGTAATGCTTGTCCACCTCATTAACAAAACAAGCTATGGCATTAGGATGAGCTTTGTTATGAACTCAATGAGGACTGCATGCTGTGTTTTGCACTATCCATTCAAACACAATGATACTGACAGGAGGGTCAATGATCAAGTTGCGGACCATATGGTGAGGGTGGATTTTCATAGTTCAAAAGCCCAAGCCAAACTAATGGGAAAGTATACAAATCTAGGATATTCGTAGGAACACAATTTTGGGCACATGGCATGCACTTTTTTTGTAAGAGCTGTTGGACAGATTTCCTGCAACATTTAATACAGATGACTCCACTGTGGAACGTTCTTAAACAGAGGTCTAGAAAAAGAACTTGCCAAGGCCCAGACTGGCAATTCTTGGGTTCTGGCAAATTCCAGAGGGGCTGCTATAAGGTGCCATAGAAAGTCAGTATTTAGTGGGCTGGTGGGTAGTGATGGGCGAATTTATTCGCCAGGCGCAAATTTGCGGCATCCGTTTTTTGGTGCATTTCCAATTTTTGCTATTCCCACTAATAAATGTATCCCTAGGAAATATTTCCAAAAAACATCCAGAGCTATTTTGAGCACTTTGAGATTTTCCCCAATTACTCCTCCTGTCCTACTATAAAAATGTATAAAAAAAAATCACTACTTTTATCAATGTGTAAAACTATCCAGAATGCATGAGATCTAAAACTTGACTACAGAGATAAAGTAACTTTAATGTACAGAAGAGCACTAGAGCCAGCAAAAAAAAAATTCTGATGAATTATGACTTTTAAAACTCATAATTATGATTTAAGAAAGTCGAAATTATGACTTTTAATCTCATAATTATGACTTTTAATCCCATAATTATGACTTTAAAAAGTCAAAATTCTGACTTTTAAAAGTCTTAATTATGAGATTAAAAATCATAATTATGAGATTAAAAGTCATAATTATGAGATTAAAAGTCATAATTTTGATTTAAAATCATAATTATGATATTAAGGGGCAAATTTACGAAATTCGCATGAAATGATCGAAGTTCGATCGAATTCGATCGAATACCGATCATGCGAATTTTTCGTGAAATCAGATATGCAAATTTGGCCTCTTCGATCATCGAATATCGAATAGATTGAATGATCGGATATTTGATAATTCGATCATTCGATGATCGAAGGAATCAAAATTTTTTAATTATTTGACTGCCTACTTTGCCAGATTGAACCTGCCGAATTGTAATAGAAGCCTATGGGAAGCTCCCCATAGGCTTCTCAGGCTAAGTCCTGCTTGAATACCATTCTTATGATCGGAGCGTTCGATCGTTCGAATCATATGAATTTTTCGGACGCTCGAATTTCAAGATTTTTTTGTGAAATAGAATGATCGGTATCCGATCATACGAATTCATCGAGAAATCATATTGCGAGCAAAATGATAGCCTAAAACAATTCGATTAGCATTCGATGGTCGAATACTCATCAAAATGCGAATTTGGTCGAACTAATTATGGGGAATAATAGTAAATTTGCTCCATAAAGTTACAATTTTGACTTTTTAAAGTCATAATTATAAGATTAAAAGTCATAATTTAGACTTTTTAAAGTCATAGTTATGAGATTAAAAGTCATAATTAGGAGATTTAAAGTGATAATTATGAGTTTTAAAAGTCATAATTCATCAAACAATTTTTTTTTGCTGGCCCCAGTGCTCTTTCATATTAATGAGGCTTCTTGATTCTGTAAAAATAATTTTCCTTGAGAATGTGAATGCACAGACAAACTAGAAATTATTAGTATATATGCCCTGTTCACAAAAAATAAATATGTAAATAAATTGGCATAGTAAATTTTCACTGAACATATACCCAGATTAAACATATTTAGGGGAATGTAATATGCGTCAGTAACGCAAAAACTATTCGCAATGCGAAATGTTAAGCCTTTGCGCAAACAAACTTTGCTTTGCACGAATGCAATATTCCTTTTGCGAACCCGGAAACTGTTTAGCTACCACTTCCACCGGCGGAAGGCCGTTTGCGAATTGTATACCTTGCGCTAATGTGCTGTCAATGTAATAAAACTTCTTACTGAAAAAGTTGCAAAGTTTGCTCCAAAAACCTTCAAGCACTTCTTAAGAGTGTGCAAATATAAACCTCAATGCACAATAACGATTCGCAATACAATAACCGTTTAAGGAACAATATTACATTGTGAGATGTGGATTTTAATTCTTATTGATGTGCAATGTTTTACTCTTTGGACTTTAATTACATTCCCCCCATTGAGTGAAATTTTACAAAAGAAAAGCTAGTTACTAACTATGCAAATATTATAAATATTTTTGTACAGGCAAGAATACTGTTCATAGAATTTGAAATCCAAGCAGAGGTTGTTAGAGTTATTGAGTGCTATTTATTATCATTTTGAACCCAGCAAAAGATTGAGTGACTGGTTATTATAACTGCTGCTTAGCTGTCCATAGCTTTGATTTCTTATCAAAAACAGTCAGTTCTTTCTAACAGTACTTGCTTATACAATGAAAATAACATCATTAGCATGTGCTGCTATCATGTTTCAGAGTAAAATAAATGATTTCCACATGTAATTTGTAAACTAAGGTATTAAGTGAAGTAAACAATGTTATATATATTTTCCCCATCCACTATTTATTCTGTATATAATCAGAAACCGCTGCATCTGTAATATTTCCCTCTAGAGTTTTCAGGTCTGAGGTTCTTTCCATTTCATTCTGCAACTCCCTTTTGGTGCCTGAAAGCACAGGCAGTTTTTCCATAATAAAAACTGGATTAGCATGTATCAGGAAAAGGGACCACCAGCTGTCACTTTGAAATCAGATGGCTCTGCCCTTTGTTTGTGATGATATTGTATAAACTAATAATGGGCAGACTGCTTCACTGTGTGTGTCTAATAGGGGACCAGGGTAGGGTTAATGTCAGAAAACTTTACCAAAGCTCTTAATTATGCTCACACCCTACTCCTATGTTACTATTGTGCATCCAGTTTAACATGTGGTTTATAATTTAGACAACAATTGGGGGCAAATTTACTATTATTCCCAGAAAAAAGCTCGACCAAATTCATAATTCGATAAGCATTGGACCATCGAATGCTTATCAAATTGTTTTAGGCTATCATCCGATTTCTCGATGAATTCGTACGATCGGATACCGATTGTTCGGTTTCACAAAAAAATCGTGAAATTTCATTCGAGCGTCCGAAAATGTAATCCGATCGTACGAATGGTATTTGGGCAGGACTTAGTCTCTGAAGCCTATGGGGAGCTTCCCATAGGCTTCTATCGCAATTCGGTAGGTTTAATCTGGCGAAGTAGGCAGTCGAATAACTTTAAAATTTGAATTCCTACGATCATCGAATTATCGAATATCCGATCATTTGATTTATTCGATATTCCATGATCAAATAGGCCAAAATTAACTTTATGATTTCCCAAAAAATTTGTACGATCGTTATTCGATCGAATTAGATCGAACTGTGATCATTTCAAGGGAATTTGGTAAATTGGCCCCTTAGTATTTTTTGAAAGAATTTGTTTATACAAACACTGACATGACAGTGACAGTTTCCTTGTGTATTCAAAGAAATAGTGGCAGATTTATTATGAGGGGTAAAAAATAGTGGAATAAGTCACCACACACCACCAGGTATCGCCATGTAAAAAACGGAGTAAAATGGCATAATTTATTAATTAGCTTTTTCTTTGAGCATCTTCTGCTGGAACTTACTTACAAAGATATGAAGCTGTGTGAAAAAGAAGTAAAATCTGGTGTTTCGCATGGCGTAAAATATCACAAACCATTATAAGTCTGTCATTTATTCTACACCTATTTTACACCATTTTCTGGCAATAAATAGGCACCTTAGTGTACCAGTGAAAAAAGTCCACCTGTCAACTGATGAAGAGGCTTATTTACCTAATTAGAATTTGTGAATTTTAGAGAATTTTTTTGGAGTAAACTTACCAAGCTCAAATGTGTGTTTGTTGCCCAGGACAACTCACATTGACTTTTACTGCAGCTTTTAGATGCCAAATTTTTACAGTACATTAAAGTTTTTTGATTTTTTGCAGTTAATAAATCATTAAAATGTATGAATATGGCTTTTATTTTAAATTTATTTTTTTATGTTAGAATTGTGTGTGTGTTTGCTTGTATCTATGAACACAGATAGTAGGAGAGCTTTTGGTGACATCTGAGGGGAGAAGAATTACTTACATCAGGCATATCTTCAGCCTTCCAGCTTTTGTTGAAAGTTGCAAATGCTCAAAGTACTTGTCATTAAACTTCTAATAAACCAATCCATATCCATTACATTATATTAAAATATCCTAATACTGTGGCTACAGATAGATGGTAGTAAGGACATCAATATAGTTCAAATCAATACGGATATCTTATGAACCAATGAAATAGGCGGCCCTTTGTTTATCACTTGCTCTTTATACATGCTGATCCTGTGCTCCGCACCTCAGGCCAGATTGAATGAAAACCTAGAAGAGTGCTTTTGTTGTAACACAAACCAGTTAATCTGTTCCTATATTGTTTAATAAGTGACTTCTGCCCAAGCAGCCAATGTAAGCTTGTACTGTATGTAATGAAATTATACTGTTTCATTGCTTTAACTGAAGTGCTATTGGTACATGATTCTTTTAAACACATCTCCTTTTTTATTTAGGGCCATTAACCAGCAGTCGCCAGACATCTCTGAGATCTCCAATCAATATTGTGAGATGCTAGTAATCATATTAATAAAAGGTACAGGTATGGGATCCATTATCCAGAAAACCAATATCCTGAAAGCTCTGAATTATGGAATGGTCATCTCCCTTAGACTTTATTTAGATTTTATCTAAATATTCCACATTTTTCTTTGTAATAATAAAACAGTAAGATACAATTAATTCTTACTGGAAGCAGAACCGGCCTATTGGGTTTATTTAATGTTTACATGATTTTCTAGTAGACTTAAGGTATGAAGATCCAAATTACAGAAATATCCATTATCTGGAATACCCCCAGTTCCTGAGAATACTGGATAACAGGTCCCATACCTGTACCTCCTAGAGCAGATTTACTAAGGGTCGAAGTGAAAATTTGAAGAAAATTAGAAGAGTAATACAAGCAAATGGAATTTAGCAATTCAAATACATTTGCACTTGACATCAGTCCTAAATTTGATTCAATATTATTAAAAATGCAACAGATGTTATAAATTGATTAGAATGTATCAATACATAATTAATAAATCAATAATGAATTTGTTAGTATATAATACTATAATAAATCTGCTCTCTAGTGCTCTTTCCCTGTCTAGCTTCTTGTATTCACAGGATGCTTAAATAGTAGTGATGAGCTAAATTTTCTTGGCTGAAAAATTCACAGATCCACAGAAAAACTCACAAAATTATGACAATTTGCTGAAATGCATTGAGGTTATTGGGAAGGCAAAATTATATTGAGTTTAAGGAGTTTTAGCTTTTAGCAGAATACTGTATATATTGTACTACCTTCTTAGTAAAGCTACTATACTGTTCTTCATAGAAAAGTCACAACAGTAATCAACAGCAGTGCCGGGCCAACCTGGCCAGGAGCCCTAGGCAGCCTGGCCAGCAGTAGCACCCAATGTGCGCATACGCAAAAAGAAGCATGTGTGCATGTGCAAAGACGCATGCATGAAAAGGTGCAACATGAGCACACGAAACAAAGATGCATCGCACTCGACTAGGAGGTAAGAGAGGCAGAGAAGGTACGTACTTGGCACCCCCCTCGTTTTGCTCCCTAGACACGTGTCTACTCTGGCTACCCCTTGGCCCAACAGAAATATATATTACTGGCAACAAATTACAATCCTCCGTTCAATAATTAAGCAGCAAAAGTTATATTCTGACAAAATTTACATCACTAACTTGAATCCTAACTGGGGATTTTGGGTCTCAAGGAGCAGCTAAGCAGAAGAGGAAACACAGTAAATTGAAGTTCACAGCTTCCATTTGCGCTTACTCAGTTAGCTACTGTAGGTCCAAACAGGGGTGATCCACCACTAGACGAGCCACATTTCCAGGTTGAAAACTGGAAATTCGGCTCTTAGTTACCAGGAGCGGCATTTTTGCTGCCCCTGGTAACCAGGGGGACGCTGCCGCCTGAGGTGAGTGCCTCAACTCGCCTCATTGGCGGAGGGCCCCTGGGTCCAACAAAATTGTACTCTAGCTATAACAATAAGAAATGCTCCTAGCTTCTGCTCTAACCACTAACTACAACGCAAGTAATGACCTCCTATGCAGCACCTTATACTGTATGAATAGTGGGGGTGTTAAAAAGGTTACAACGGTTACAATGTACAGTATGATGTATATGGGTTTTTTTCACACATTTATTGTGACTTTTTTCTGCTCGTTGCAACATTTTCAAGGGTTTCCACAAATCTTATCCTCACTGGAAAATGTAGAATTTCTCTGAGAGAACCATACCTGGCAAAGACATTTTATTGTAAGTGTTCAGAAACTATAAATAAAATGAGTGACACAGATATGGAATCTCTTATTCATAAACCCCATATCCATAAAGTTTGAATTGCGTGAAGGCCCTATGTTTTAAACCAATAATTCATTTTTTTAAATTCCCTTTTTTCTGTAATAATAAAACAGTATCTTGTCACTGCTGGTAACTAAGCTGCATGAATTGATTGATTGGGTTAATTGGGTTTGTTTATCGTTTAAATATTTTTTGCATTATGGTGATCAAAATCATGGAAACCCACTTAACTTAAAAACCTCAGGTCTTAAACATTCTGAATAATAGATTTCATGCCTGCATAATAATCTGACATTTTTTCCTGATTTATGGTTCCAGATGTCTTCCTAAAAATAATGTGTAGGGTCCTCTATTTTACATATATTTTATTTTGAAAACACCTAGAATTTCTACAAGAAAATGTGTGTGTTTTAATCATAGACTAAATATGCAGGATTAAATAGCCATTTTAATTCTTCATATCTCTCAAAATGCTGAATCACCTCAAAATAATCAATTATTAGGGTTGGATATGAGGATTTTGGGCTCATCTTTAAGCCATTTCTAAGGCAATTTACTATGCTTCACCTGTTCCTAAAGGAAGAGTCACAAAAAGGCAACTGGACTGCGTAACTGTAAATGTTAATACTGTAATAAACTTTAGAATTGACATTCCC
>CM044448.1:58106785-58152721 GCA_024363595.1 Xenopus borealis
ATATATATATATATATATATACATACATATATATAATATCATAATATTTGGTACATTTTTCCATAAAGATATTGGAATGGTGTATTAACATAATAATTAACCCCACAAATTGCTACAAAATTATTAGAAAAAATTAAATTATAGAGGTAATGTCATAACATAAGAAAACATTTAACTTATAGAAGTCGGTCAAAAGTCATTGTTTATTGGTTTGTTGCTTGGAAGCAAACATCTGATCTGATGTTTGTTATGGGTTACTAAATCTAGAGCATCTGCTATAACACCTATGCATTGTGTATTCTGTGTATTCACCGTGTATTCACATACTGTATTTTCCAGGGGCACTTCTTCATTAGATGGGATTATGTATATGCCCTTTATATGTCTCACAGGTATTACTGTATAAATGGTGTCTTTGTATCTTTAAAGAAATTTCAGCTGTCTAACCAAATTGTTAAATTAGCCTTCTAAAAAGAATAAATCTGGGTTTGGTTCCCAGAACCTGCCTTATATGTCAAATAACAAAGATGCAGATCTCCCTGTCCTTGTACACAAGATATGAGTGAATGATATGATACACTTCATCATATGCAAAGTAAGTTTCTTCCTTTGTTTAATTTTTTAAACTTTAAATTAAGCACAGACTGTTGCTCTGATGCAGGAAATATACATTTGCCATATTTGTTTTGTATTGGATATCAATAAATTTGGCAAACGTGAAGATCATTGTAAAGCTGCCTATAAAGCGCTGACAGGGGAAAGAAATGTGAACACACAGTGTAAAATGTACTTTAGTTACTAATACCTGCTCAAACATTAGTCTCCATGAGAGCAAAAATAATCTCACGGCATGCATCTTGTATTTCATATAACAAACTCTGACTGGGAACATGGTGTATGAATATGATAATTATAGCAGAACTGTTGGGATAATAGAATAGTCCATTACTAAACTGAAGGGTTATAATTTTACAACAGGAGCAGGAGTTATTTGTTTGTCTTATTGGAAAGTCCAGCTGACTCACAAAGGCCTTTATTAAAGCTGACTTTGGCCTGTTAACTTTCCTAATGTGTACTCTCACTATTGCTTTCAACACCTGAAAAATTAGGAGAAGAATTTGACTGATTACATGGCTGCTTTGCTTGTACCACTGCTTGCTTTAAAAGGGATACTCAGCAAAACCTGCTTTTTCCCCCCTTTCATTTTGTGCTGTCTGCATGAGTAATTACCTCCCTGATTTCTGAGATGCCATTGAGTTGCTTCCACATTAGAAAAATCTAAAGATTGATAGAGCCATCTCTCCTAAAGGATTAGTTGGCTTCTTTAATTCCTCGTAGTAGGTCATTCTTGCAAAAAAAAGAGAAAAAATGCCGTGGCTTAATTTCTACTATTTCACAAAGTAGATACTGTATTTCAGTTGCCATGTATGGTTAAGAAAATGAATGCTAAGATATTGAATTGTATTTTTACTTGGTAGCTGATTCTTTGTATATTCTCCATTTTCTCATTCCCAGTGGCAGAGGAACTTGTTTAAAAATAGAAGACTCGCTGTTATAATTTAGTTCAGATGATGGGACAAAAAAGGAGATTTTTGAAGATATTAAGATTCTCCCCAGCTCTTCTACTGTTTAGTGCAGATTATTTGAATAAAATGATTTTTTTCTAGTGTTAATCAATTTTATCCTTTTTTTTTCTCTCCTCAGGGTGGGTGGCACCAGATACATTACAAACAGAATTATAGAATTATTTTCATTACATAATCACTCTTCTGCTTTATATGGTTAGTCAACTGTTAACTCTTAACTCTTCTTTAACAACATAATTACATATCCATATATATATATATATATATATATATATATATATATACACAGGTAAAACTGTGCAACATTTTCGAGTTGTCACATACCAACTATGACTTTTTTGCACTGAAGTCAGCATCAAAAACACCTGTTAACCTTGAAAACCAAAGAAATATCATCCAATTGTAAAAGGGACATCTGCCATTGACTTCTACACTTTTAAGTTGGAGAATGTTTGTATTTAGAATTGTTGCATAATAAATTCTGAAAAAGTTGCACTTTTTTCCCTCTACTTTTTGGGATTTTTGGTGTCAAGAATCCGGATCCGAAAACAAATTTGCGGCTTAATAATGCAGTGTAGCAGTAGAACAAACATCTTGAGTAAAAATAGGCACATCTAAAATTTACACCTGTTTTTCAGCCTTTATAAAGAAGATTTTATGAAGGTTGGTTGTGGACCCATTGAAACATCAACGTATAAATTATTTACTCAACCATAAGTTATGTGAGTGTGAATCTTTGTTCTTCTGATATATATGCCAAAGTGAGGTTGCACCTCTTGAAAATTATGAAGGACAAATATAATACTGAAAGGACAACTCCAAGCACATTCACAAAAGGCAGCATCCCACACAAGTTATAATTGGGGCAAGGGTCTTAGCATTAACCACCATGAAAGTATGGAACACTTCTTTGACCTAAGCCAGAAAAATTAAGAGAAACTACAAAAAATGAGAATCTTCACAGCCCTACAAAAAATGGATTAGGCATTTACATAAGGGAATTGCAGAACACTTGCCTATTCTAAAAAACTATTACGTGCTAAGAGGAAATGGAAGACTAGATTGTGGCTGTGGTTATTTATTAAAACATGAAACAAGTTTCCAGGTTTGATAGTGCTGAAAGACAACTATGATTGCATAGTTATTGTTTATGTTTATTTGCAAACCAGTTAATTAAATTTTTTTGGATTAATAGTCACTGTTATTAAGAAAGCTGCAGCAGTGTAAATAATAATGTGAATCAAGAGACTACTGATCTCAGAAGGCTATGCTCTGCAGAGGAACTGAGAGAAAGGAAATCCTCTAGATGAAAGAGGAAAGGAAAAAAAGGAAGTGCATGAGAGCAGCTGAGAATTGGTGATTTCTGTGAAAGGCCACTGTATGCAGGGCCAGAACTAGGAGTAAGCAGAAGAGGTAGTTGCCTAGGGCACAATAATAGGGGGGGCGCTGGGAAGCTACCTCTAAAATTGTCTTCTGAATACCCAAGTTTGAACCTCTCAGTCATGTTCCCCTACGACGCTGTCCCTTCTGACACCCTCACCTCTGTCACTGTCCCCTCCATCCCTCCCCTCTGTTGCTCACCCCTCCCCTCCATCACTCCCCTCTGTCGATCACCCCTCCCTCCGTCGCTCGCGCATGTGTACAAGCAAGCAAGGGGCGCTGCTGGGTTGCCTAGGGTGCCCGGGCTGCCTGGCCTAGCTCTGAGTGTGGGTGCATGGTGTAAGGGAGGCTGCAGAGGTTCTCTTGCACAGTTTGGGAAGCAGACTGAAATCCAGCCAGAGCCATTCCAAGTCTCCAGTGCAGTACTGAGAGTTTGGAAGTGAGACCTGCGGCCTGCAGACATTCCTGCCTCACATCTCAATATTAAGTGTGCAGCAGTACTGAAATACTGCACAGGCAACCAATATATAATTTGTGCTACATTAGCAACACAGTACAGTATAGTATACTGTAGTTCCCCTCAGACAAACTCTGCAGAAGGAACATTCTGTGCCATTTGCTACAGGAGACACTCATTACATCAAGCCACTGTGGGATTATTATTGTTGACCAATAAAAAAAAGTACAGAGTCAAGGATAACTACAGATGAAGCCACTTTGGATTGTACATTTGACACAGAAAAACTTAACTCATCTATCCCATTTATCCCACTTAGCACAGAATATTGTGTCACAGCATCCCATCCAATTAAAGAGTTCACCATTGAAAACAATGGTGCTTTGGTATGCTAATGAAAAGGTTAAATGCATTAAATGAGTTAAGATAACTTTGGATAACACAGTTTCTTCAATTAGCCCTGAGTCACGATGCATTTAACTCGCCAATCCCAGTGGCTGCATCTGTACTTTTAAAGTGACAGTACACATTTAAAAGAAAGAAGAGGTGCAATAAACTATGCCAGCAAGCAAAAATCATTTCTATAGGAGGGATATAGTCACAGTTTACCTCAGCTGCCTTTTTATTATTAATGCATAATATAAAAGTCCAATGTTTCGGTCCTCATTAGGACCTATCTCAAGGATCTTTGAGCATGCATGCACTGACACATGCATGTATGCACATGTATACACAAAAACTCACAAACGGGTCTTTTTTTTTACTTATGCATTGTTTGATTTTATTTACCTAAAAACTGTTTATTTTCACAGTGTGAAAATTGGGTAATCGATTTCAGCCACTATTTACGCTGTTGGATCAGTTATTTTGTCATTTCATTGATTTATGCTATTTTTGTGGTTCCTTTGCAATTTTATCCCTGCATTATTGCATATTTAGTATAGTTTTGCTGTTTGGTGCTTTGCTATAGAAAGGTTTATTTTACTTAGTTTGATCTGTCAGAATATATACTTTCCAAAAATATATGATTATCTGGGGGTCTGAGTGTCAAATTCAAATTTTTTTAAAGAGACAGTACTTCAAGATTCGAAAATTATAATTTTTTCAATTCAAATCGAATTTTGGCCTATTCGATAGTCTAAGTAGCCAAAAATTACTTTGAAATTCGAATTTTTTAAAATTGAATTTACACTTCAAACCTTAGTAAATGTGCCCCTATGAGTCAGTCCTTATGACTTAATCATGCTCTAAGAACGGGGATGAATTAAAAAGACTTGTATTTGTTCCACCTTTTAACTTTCATTAATTCAGCTTCAGACATTTCTATTGTGCCTAATTCTGTCCATTTAAATAACAATAATGACAATAATAATATGATCATTACTGCATAATTATGGCTGAATGTGTATCACAACATTGTGGTAGATGTTCTATAAATAAATATTCATTTTCTCCCTTGAATAATTTAATATTTTCTTTTTTTATTTCTGTAGGTTTTTGTTCCTCTATTGAAATTATCTTGAAAAATGCAGAAAATTGTGAATTTGCTAACTGTCCCTAGATACATTCTATTCGTTCTCAAAGAGTGTAAATACATGTATACATGTCTAAGCATACATTAACTGCAATTGTTTATACTCCTTGGAGAATTAAACAATAATTTTACTTCATAATTACACAATTCTATTTTTCTCTACATGGTACTATCATTACATATTCATCCCTAGTGTTATCTAGTGTACTAAACAGTGCCTTATAAATAGGCAGCAGACAGAATGTTTAGTACAATGTCTATCATGCAGAGTTGTTATTTAATAAAAAAAATGATTGCATTTGTCTGTAATTTTACTTAAAAGTGATAAATATAATAATAAGTAAACTCACACAAAAATATATTTTTCTGAAACATAGATTCTACTGAGATTATATATTTACAATAATAACCATTGGCAGAATCCCTGGATGAAAAATCAGGGGAGTCATATTTAATAACATCTGTAATGATACAAAAATTTAGTGTAGCTTATTATTATTTATAGTTTTTTATTAGTTTTTTTTAATAATCTTTAAAAAATTCAATAAGAAATGTAAGTAAATGAAAAAAATGAAAATAATTATTAACTTTGTGTTGCATCCAGTCTTCAATATTAAAGGAAAATGTATAGCTGTTGTTTTAAAAATAATTGAATTTGTCTGTTTTTTTTTACTTTATAAAGTTTTTCCTAATTTTACACTGTTACTTTGTGGTCCTACCTATATATTATGCATAATAAATTTCCCTGATTCTACATTCCTGAATTTTACACTTTTTTCCTGGTCCCCTGAAAAACGTAAAATGGGGTTCTACTGTATACAGTATGTATTTTTTTTCCAGAACTATGGATTCCTCTGGGAGTAGTGATGGGCGAATCTACCCAGTTTCGTTTTGCCGAAAAATTCGCGAATTTCCAGCGAAATTCGCGAATTGGCGAAAAAATTGGTGACTCGTTTTTTTAGAGAATTTTCGCCAGGCAGATTTTCACTGGTGTTCGCCGCGAATTCGCCCCTGGCGAATAAATTCGCCCATCACTATCTGGGACTACAGTTTATTGGCATATATTTACAATTATAATAATCAGTGGCAGAATCCCTAGAGAAAGAAGCCAGGAAGTGTTTTTAATAATGTCTGTAATGATAAAAACTACAGTTTTTAGGAGTTTTATTTATTATTTTATTAGCTGTCACAATTTGTTATAGTTAATTTTTGTCAGTTTCAAAATAAAATAAGAAAGTTTAAAGACTTAATAGAAATAATAATGGTTATATAATAATATAAATTTTTTATTTATGGAATGTCTGATTATTTCTTGTGGTTAGTGATGGGCGAATTTATTCGCCTAGGTCGAATTCGCGGCGAATTCCCGCGATTCGCCACAGGCGAATAAATTCGCGAATCACCAGCAAGATTTCGCTTGGCGAAGTCGCGCGTCAAAGTTGACGCGACGCGCGACAAAATCGTCCCGCGACTCGTTTCGAGAATTTTTCGCCGATTCACGAATTTCTCTAGAAATTCGCAAATTTTTCGGCGAAGCGAATCGCGCGAGATTCGCCCATCACTACTTGTGGTCAAGATGAAAAAATGCAAATAAACAAGGCATAACATTTTCCTGAATTTTTTTTTCAAGCACCAGTTCAAAAACATGATAGAACATGACACACATGGTCTTGTACCTTATGGAGCAGATTCATCATAACTGGAGTAAAAGTACATTTTTAGCCACAATTTTGTGGTTGTAGATTTTACGAGGTTGTAGATTTTTTGTGTTGACCTTGAAAATTAGCAACTCAATGTCAATGGGGCAGAATTATCAACAGAAGAAAATTAGTTTTTTACCACAATTCACTTTTTTTGTCTAAAACTCACATATTTAAATTTGTTTGAAAAACTCAAATGTTCAAGATTTATGAAGTGCAAAAACTCAAATGCAAAATTTACTGTTGTGCAATTTTCTGCGCGTCAATACAATTTTGTCATCCATAGACAAACTTTCGACATTTTGCACATTTTTGGTGAAGTGAAATGGGTCAAATTTGCCCATCGTTATGACTTTATTTATGCAAATGGATTACATTTGTTTGAAATATTTGTAACATTTATAATAAATTAAAGTTGTGGGGTTGTATTTTCTGATTTTATTTAGACTATGAAAATTAAACAAAATGTAAAATTTTGTTCTCATGGATTTCTTGAACCTTTTCTTGCAGCATAGGGGCTCTGATTTGTGCTATGCTACAGAGATTGAAGGGGTGTCTATCTTCAAAGATGTGTACGAGACTAATTTAACTTAAAGTTGCCTGTGTATATTACTACAGATGTAAAATACCACCTTTCTCCCTCAAAAAGATGGAAAGTAGGGTTGAGGATTACCATGTAAAATTGATGTCCCCAAGGATAAGTGAGCCTTGTTTACTAATCCCTACTACTGTCTATTTTTTAGTTAATCAACCCATTATTATCATTTTTTTCTAATCAGTTATCAATCTCAAAACAAGATAACAACATCATCTCCTGGGATCCTGACCCCATAAGTTGCTTTGCTATATTGTATTTATATCAAATAATTTTTGCTTAACCCGTTAAAGAGCTCAGATGAGCTGGGGACACATGGCATTGCTAATGAACCAATTAAAAATACAGTGCTGTTCTTTGATTGGGCTACGTTCCTGCTACTATCAATCTTGATTTTTTTTATAAGCCAAATCAATCTGTGATGGTGCCCTTGTAAGAACCCATTTTGCTGATTTTTTGGCAGGGCATGTTACTGTCCGCTTGTGTTGGCATCAGCTAGCACCAGCATAACTTCATTTTGTCCTGGCCCCTTACAATGTTTTAAACTCACCTGCCAAACACTTGCACCTATGCACAAAAGACAATTTAAATACATGTAACTGAATTGCCCATGAACTCATTAGTGAGATATCAAGTCATTCCAAACAATTATAAAAGAATTAATAAGAAAGCTGCATCCTTAGTCTCCTACTGAGACAAGACAGAGCCTATAAGGAGTGTATCTGACTGTGGAAAACTTGAATCATTTATAGGGAAACTCCATGTTAATGTTTATATTAGTTTAATAACATGAAATTTAGCTGAGGAAAAAACAGAAATAATAAATGGATTGTGTATACTTAATATTAATAAGCCCTGCATAACCCACCATAGCTACTTAGGACTCAACATGAAAAGCTGTGGATAAATTAAAACATTTAAAGAAATTGCCATTTCAGTTCCCTTGGGTATGAATCCCATTTAAACGAGGTAGAGATTTTTCATGAGCTGTATCCCCAGTGTGTTAAAAATTCATGTGTTATGAATCATACTATGTATTCTAATTGTTTATACTAATATGTGTGACGGTATATAATAACATGGTTTGTAACAGTAATTAGAAAATATGTTGGCAGCAACCCCAAAGCATGCAATCTTAATCAAGCAGCAGTATTGCCCCTTTGTGTTTTGTATTATCTTTTTCTCCAATACTGAACTAAATAATACAGTTTCTTATATTACCAGATTTTTCTTCTAAATATGCTCTGTTGGCTGTGTTCAGGGCTCTCCATAACATTGTCCTTTGCTGTAATGCATTTAGAAATTGTTTCCTTATATTAGTCTTTTCTTCTTTGGAAGGCTAAGTAAGGCTAATCCAAATACGTATGCCAATAACTCCTGTGCATAGAGACCATGTTGACATGATTTGAATTTCTGGTGTAACAGAGCAATATTTGGTCTCAGTAGATGATGTAGATAACATCACTGAACTAGAACAGACTAATTAAATCCTTTCACTAATAATCTAGTACATAATATTCTAAGTATTAAAGGAGAAGTTTAAGGGGAAAGGGGTATTCAAGAAACACAGAGAAAAAAATAATAACTGACTGTGCTGATTTAAGAAGGTGCTATCAAGTTACCAACATACATGTATAAACTGTCTTAAACAGAAAGTCTTTGTTATGGTTTTATGGCATTACCAGCAGCTTCAAAGATTATACTTTATGATCACATTGAAAATTATGTTAATCAACAGTAAATTACAATTGTCAAATTATTTTTAAGAAAGAACCACTCTAGCTCTATAGTTAAACAATAAATAAACCCAACTAGTAGCTGCTTTCTAGTTTTACTTCTTCAAGAAAAACTAATTGATAAAACCTCTTTATGAATATGGATCCTTCAATAAACTAATAACAAGGGAAAGTTGTGCTCATGAACTCAAATTCTAAAATGAGGACGCAACAAAGGTCTGTCAAGAGAACCTGGCATCAGACAGACTCCACTGGAGTTGTTGAACATGTGTTTTATCTTCAGAACCTTAAAATATGATATCCATTCTTTTGTAGTTTACAGTATACAGTACAGTATAATAGAAACAAATATTAACAATAATCTCTCTCTGATAGCTAACAGCAAGATGAACATATACTGTATAGTACTGGTAGTACTGGTAGGAATAATCCTCATAGAAGAATCCTCTTGCATCTGTAATTACAACTTGGACCCCCAGTTTGGAGAGATGGAAGACACTAATGAGTTTTATGTCACCTTAAAGAGCATTTAGCACAACTTCTTGTGAGTACCTTGAACAGAGAAAAGTTTGGAGACACTGGAGAAAGACTGGGACAAAAATATTTATACAGAAAATACAGTTTGTATGATCATTAATTATGTTATTCACACTTAGGGGGTTATATATATATTTATGAAAGTCCAATTTTTTCTGGTAGGACTTTTAAAGAGAAAAACTACCATTTTGTAGAAACAAAACTAAAAATTTTCATGATTCATTAAACCCCAATGGTGTTAAAAGTCTGAATAAAAAGGTACTCCAACTCAGACCTGTCAAGTTTATGTAGAATTGAAAGGCAGATGTGCTGTTTGTATCCTGATCTGTGCTGGGTTTGTCCAATAATCCAAATATTTCATGGTTTGCTGGCAGCAAATACAAGAAAATCACAAAAGTTGGCAACAAATAAAAAAAATTGTATTTTTTCACAATTTTATTGATTTTCTTTCCTGCAAAAGAAATTTTCTGGAAAATGTATTGATAAATAGGAAGGAAAAGTCACTTCAGATTTGGCTAGAGAAGTTTTAAGAAAATTGTGAGAACTTTTTGGATTTTTGATAACCCCCTTACAGTATACTCTATTTTGAGGAAATTAAATGGATGACTATCACCAACAAAGGGTTTTGCCAAAAAACATGATGTAATAACTTGCATAACAGTACATGGATGTTAACATCATTCTGTAAAGTTCAATACATATTAACATATATTTTATCATATAAGATACATAAATACACTTCTGATACTTTATTATTAAAGAGGAAGCACATACAGTCATAACCATGCTCATATTCAGATCAGGATGCTAAAGTTCGGACCTCAACACTCTAGCTATTTAGGGCATGGGGATTCTTAGAAGGAAAATGCAGCTAAGGTAGTATACTAAACAATGCAATCAAATAGATCAACCTGATAAATATATATCTAAATGTGCAGTGCTGTAAAAGCAAAAAATATATATATTTATAGAGTAAAAAGACATTTTTAGCAATGATGTTGAATGAGCAAACATGTAGACCCCCATCTCTTGTTACCCCAATAATGACAACAGTAGCTATTCATACACTGTGCTCTTGCTCCTACATACATTTGCCCATTAAAACAATATCAAAAATGCTGAGTTTTATTAAAACAAAATTCATAATGGCACATCCCATAATTGTCTAGGCTCTGTTGCTGTAGCAAACAGTGGTAAATAATTTCTCATTGGCTGCTCATCTATCATCCCAAGAGATGCTTTACATAATGCCACTTTGATATAGTATACAGTATACAATGTGCAATAATGAGCTTAATCAATTTTTCTGGAATTTTTTTTTTTACAAATTCAGCCTAAGGTCTGCTTTCATACTAAATCCAGCTTGGCAAAAGGAATGGTGCCAAATTGTAGTTCTAGGGAACCAGAACAAAAACCTATAGTCATCAGCCAATAAAGGTGATTCATTAAAAAGGACAGACATTTTTTACAATTAGTACAACTTTTTAAAACCATTAAATTCCATTTTTTGTCAGCACAGTGATTGGAATAACATTAAGAATTGCTGTGTCAGCACCACACACATAAAAATATCATGCAATTGAAAAAAGGCAATTTGGAAATTCTTGTACATTTCTGTTTTTCTCATAGTATAAGGCATACAGTGATTGAACATGCAGGTTAAAAAATTCTCAAATAGGGACATGGCTTGGTGCTTACATGAGATGGCTGCTATGTATGTGAGCTCTGTCCAGACACATAAAAAAAGCCTCAATACAGCCACAAAACTCGCTTCTATCACCAGGCTACGGTGGAATTAAGAGGGGCAGCAACAAACATGAGATGGAGGAGAAATAAAAACCCAAATGGCACAATATCACCCTTTCTTCACCACAAGCATACTGATGAGGAGACACAATATGGCGATGGCTCCGGAAATAACAAGTCTGAATCGCCTGCGCAATCCTCAGTAAGCGATCTACCGCAGGACCCAGGAGACACCACAGGCGTACAATCGGAGCCTGATAATGCACATACAAGGTGACATTTCAAAGCTGATCACAGCTTTATACCTCACAACACAACTGCAATCTATCTATAACCAGCTCACAGCATCTATCTCCCATACAATAAAGCCATTTCAGAGCTGAAAACTGATATAACAGCAATCGGGGAAGTTAACACTAATGACCTCAGCATTAAACATTTCTAGAGGATGAAAATATGGCACTTAAAGAGGAGATAGAGCACCTGAAATGATGCAGGAGAATACTGAATATAAAGAAAGGAGAAACAACCTATACATTAGAGGTATCCCAAACTCTGTTTTGACACCTGACTTGCGTACTTATCTCAACGGCCTTTTATCAACCATTAACCCAGAGCTGTCTCCAGAAACATTGAGAATGGATAGGGCTCACAGTACCTTGGGGACTAACACCTCTAACGTGACCAAAGATGTAGTGGTAAGATCACACTACTTTGAAAGCAAATACTCTATAATACAAACACTACACAACAGCAACACACCAAGGGGCTACTATAGAAATCTTCAATGATCCCTCATTAACAACTTTGGCCAAACGGCAACTGCTACAGCCAATAACACGGAAGCTTATAGAACAGCATCTGCATTCCCTTTCCGGCTAACAGTCACCAAGGATGGCTGACAATACATCCTGCGAGACCCAAAGAATGGCCCCCAATTGCTACAACAGCTTGGATTACAAGAAAGACATTCTTCACCCCCACCAAAAGCTCCAACATCACCAACCTCCTAGGTCCTCTCCATTACAGAGCACAGTGTTGCCTAAACCTCTGTGCTCCAAAGGCTCTCCTAACACTAGGTCTCCAATGACCACACCATCAACAGGATGAACCTGATTCAAGCAATCACATGAAATATTGAGATCCAACATACTGAGGCAGCCCTAGATGTTGTCATCTCTGTGGTCTGGAAAAAACCCTTCAATATTCATCACTCGTGATAAAGTCTGGACTAATGAAGTTTTCACACTTACACCCATATGCCCTCCTGCAGGCCCTTCCACATACCCATTTGTGGGTAGGTTAACCCCACTCTCATTCTCATCCCTTCTCCACAATAAGGGTCAGGAATAGACCAGTGATAATCTATATACAGTATCGATGGAAGACGGTTGGCAATTATTTCAATTCCAAAGTTTGATAATGCAAAATGTTGATGGTTTACTTGTTATATTGTTATTTTGTCTTGCACAGTTAACTAAAATTGGCAAAAGAATCTGGGAAATATCAGAAAGTTATAGAAAATGTTGAATGTTAATGTATATCAATGTTTCTGGAAAATTACAGAGAAAAGGGACCAAGGCCCAGTGAATTTTCGGCAGGTGAATTTTCACTGGTGTTTCGCGGATTTATTCGCTGGCTGCGAATCGCAAATAAATTCGCCCAATTTGGGCACACATTTAACCACTGTTTGGCAATATAAAATATTCAAATCAATGAGAAATGTTAAATCAAACTAAAATTTAAATTCTTTTTCAACATAGGATAAAACAGTTTGCAACTCCTGGGTCTTGTCCATGTAGGTAAATTGTTTATTTTATATTCCCCATATTAATTACTAGAACATTATATAGAAAGCTGGAACAGACCTTTCCAAATTTTAATACCCAATATAAGTCATGTTGTGAGCAGCTCATTTTGCTTAGTCACTATAAAAACTAGCCTGACATTTAATTGCTGAATAAGAAAGATGCACAAATATAACAGTAAATAAGAGATCCATGTGCTATACTATATGTGCTCTGTATTGGATTCAGTCATACAATGCATTCAAGTTTTTTATTTTTTGCACAATTTCCTTTGTCTTTGCTTACCTCTAACTTAATCAAATATTTCTTTATATTATTGTTCAATCAGTGTCTCCAAACCCTTGAGGTTTTTCTACATTTGCACTAAACATTAAGGTTATGGTAACTGAACTTCATGATTCTCATATATGAAAGGATTTATCTTAATCTCTTGTCTCCCTTTAAGGAAAGCGTTTCATTTTACATTGTTTGAGGTAGGTTTTATGCTTTGCTTCATAATATAAAGACAAAAGATTAATGTTTATGAACACAGAACCCTTATCATCTCTAATAAATAAAATGTAAACACATATCATATATATATATATTGTGCCTTTTTTATAACGCAAATCCTGACTTCTTATAATACATATTTTGCTCTTTATTTTTCATATTTTCATATTTTTATTTTTATATTTTAGCTCTTAATTTTTTTTTTTTTCTTACAGGCTGTTGTTTATCATTAAAATAGTCACAAGTAGGGATGAGCAAAATACTTTGTTGTGTTTCGCCATGAAAAAATGGGCATAGATTCTAATGTACAGTATAGTAAAAAATATGTTGCACAGTTTGCAAATTACATACATAAAATGTCCTCTTCAATATGTTTGCCGAATTCTTCAATGTTTCAAAAAAATGTTGGCAAAGCTAAAAAGATCATGTTCACCCATCGCTAGTCACAAGCATATGAAAGGTGGAGGGTGTTGATCAAGACATTAGTGTTACTCCCTTCTCTGTGTGTGTGTCTTTCTCTGTTTCTACTATATCTCAACTATCTGACTTATAACTAGGCTGCTTTAACCAAATCAAATGGAGCTGGATGATGTAAGTGCCATAATTTTATGTACAAACAATGGTTTGACTAGACATTAATGGACCAAAAAGCTAAATCTTTTAATGGCCCCAAATTCAAAGATAAAAGACGACAACAACCCATAGTAAAATGACATAGTTTAGGACCTATGGTGCAAGATCTTGGATTCTGCACCTAGGCAGCTGTGTCTCCTGACTCTGTTGTCATGCCTTCACTTTCAGAACAAAATTGTTCCACATCTGTTTCGGGGGGCTGTTAGTATGCTGAACCTATAACTTCTAGAAAATGACAAATTGTGGACAAAGGTGGTTGTTATACTGTTATGCATGCAGATATGGGGCAGCTGCTGAACTGAAAAAAATATATCTACCATGATAATCGGATGATGTCCACAAACAAAACTTGCATCCCCTGGCTTCATGATAAAGGGGCTATAACAACTGAAATACAATAAAACATTCCCATAAAAAGTATACAGGTTTCCACAAATATGAGATGACCAGAGTTATATGCCATAAAATAGTAATCCCCAAACATTGGTTTGTGAGCAATATGTTGCTGAGCAACACCTAGATTGCTGTTGCTCCTAATGGCCTCAAACGAGGAGCTTATTTTTAAATTGCTGACTTATAGGCAAGTTTTGGTTGCATAAAAAACTGATATACTGCCAAACAGAGACTCCTTTAGACTGTACATAGGGGCTACCAAATATCCAATCACAGCCCTTATTTTCCCCGCAAGGAACTTTTTTTTTCATGCTTGTGTGCCCCCCAAACTCTTTTTATAGCTAAAAAAGGTTGGGGACTCCAGACCATAGAGAGACCATAAGGCCAATCAGTGAGTGGCCTACAAATCTATTCACAAACACAGCTATACTTTGAACTTGTTGTATAATTTAAATGCCTATTTGTATACCACTGTAACAAGTGATTTTGATTTTATAGTTTTGGCTGTAGGAAGGGTTCCCAAGCTCTTATGGATTTTGAAGCAATTCAAAAGCTGAGCCTAATACACTTCATTGTGACCTGGTGCATTATTTAAAAATCCCTAATATTTCAAAATCAAAAGTTTCAATTGCTTAAAAACCCTTGAGAGTTTGGGAGCTCAGTTGGGAAATCACTTGAAATGTACACAAAAAAAGTCTGGAGGGAAAATAAGTTTCCTTGTCATCTTCTCTTTTGCAAGAGGCATGTGAATGTGCCAAAGTAAACTCTGCAACCAAACAAAAACCTGTTATACAGCCTTTATTTAAGTAATTCTTTACAGCAATTTAAATTAGTAAAGACTTTATCTAGCCCACTATAAAGTATACACCTTGGCTCCAAGTGATTATTTTCCATTATTTCTGAATCAGACTAATCTCTTAATACATAAAAACTCATAGTTGCTAAGCAATGTAACACGTACATGACTTTTGTCATCATGGTACACCAAGGGGGTTATTTATTAAAGTCTCAATGCCAAAAACACACAAAAATCATGTTTTTATACTATAAGAAAAAACCTGTGCTGATTTGGTTGGAGTATTCTTCAGAAAATAATAAAATGAAATTGCACTTTGATAAATGTGCCCCATGTATTCATCAACAGGTTGTAAGATATATTACTGCTTGTCTTGATGATGAAGCTTAGATTTCAAAACCAGTTATTCAGATGGATGTCTGGCTGTATTAAGGGGTCATACTAACAACATCATGAAATGTTAAGCTATCATCACTTGTTGCTAAACTCATATAATAAGTATATAATAAGTAAATACTTGTGTTATCAATTAAATCATGAACCCAAATTAAATATTCTTTAAAACTTATGGCTGTTGTAGAGTGACATGCAAGGCATTGGTGGGCCCAGGATCAAAATGCAACATATGAGTAGGAAATGTTCTCTTTTTTGTGTACAAATATTGGATTTTTATTGTTTATAGCAGCTGATGAGTTCTAGAATCTTCCTGATATTATCTGCAGGTGTATGTTAATTGGCTCGGTCTTAAAAGCTCCCTGCTTTCTCACTAGAGCGCCTGAGTAAGTGCACTATGGTCTTACTACTCGGTCACAGTGTTTGCCGGGGGACTTGGTTTTAAATGCACTGCAAACTCAGAATACTAATGGGTAGTGTAGGACTCAAGCACAATGAGGGCCCTTGATGTGGCACATCAGCTTTCATATTTTGGTACTAACACCTCATTTTTTGTAATAATTATTTTTAAAGGCAAACAATGTGCTGGCGACTTTCTCCTTTTTTTTACATAAATAGTAATAGTGCCCCCACCATAATCAATACACATGCACATTAGTAATGCTAATCTGCATGTGCATTTATTATGATGGGTAGTGATGGGCGAATCTCCCGAGATTCGCTTCGGCGAAAAATTCAAAAGCGAATTCAAAGCGATTCGCAAATTTATTCACCAGCAGCAAATCGCGGGAATTTGCCGCGAATTCGCCCATCACTAATGATGGGGGCATTATTAGACTTCTTTGCTAGAAAATCTGCTATATTATGCACGAAATGACACTCATTGCATGTATTAATGACATTCATAAATGTGTGCAAGCCAAGTTTTGCACATCCTACCACTTTCTCCAAATACATGCATCATGCTCAGACACTATTATGGTGATGAGCAATGGAAATGATGCCTTCCCAGCTATTTTTATCTGAACAGAATTAGCCACAGTCCCCCTTTTGCAGCTTACACTACACTGGACTTGTGGGGGGAAATGCAGATTTTTTTGGTTTACATGACATTTTCCTGCTCAGTTACAGTGCAGTGTCATGTTATTAAAGGCATAGTGTACCAAATTTGTTGAATGTGATCTGCAATAAAGCTCTTCTAGGTGATTTAAATGAGTTTCTTTCCACACTTGGGAGTTGCATTATTTCAAATTCTCAATTAATCTCTGCCATTTTTTACTTCTCTGGTCAAGACCCATTACTACTCTTGCAAAAGTTTTGACACTATTCAAAAGGTACTTAGATCCAATCTTTGTATCTCCACATAGTTGCACTTTACTGTATGTTCAAGTGATGGTAATTCCATGGCTCTAACAGCAGTCTATGTTAAAAGGCATACCAGACTACACCTAAATAGTAATGTTCTTTTAATGCAGGAAACTTTTCCTCATTCACAAATAAATTCACTCACAATAATGCAGTGTCAGTCACAACTGGGGCAGAAATGTGGTGGGTGCCCGCAATAGTACTGGAATTCTGGGAAAAGCACTGCATTGTCAGTAGAAATATGGAGATACATATTTGTAACATATTTGTAACATATAGGCATCTCCCAAGGAAATGTGCATTATTCTTTAATGTTAAAGACTATTCATGAACTGCCAACTACTCTGTGAAAAACAGTTGCTTCTGCATATTTGTTAGACTGAAGAAAGCAATCTAATCATTTGTGTGTTGTTTGGCTTAAACGTTATGGGAAATAACTCTTCATGTCATCCGTATCAGTATTCCAGTGACATGAATATGATTATGCTTTAAGCTGTAAAGAAAGGCTTGTATTGTCTATACTGGGATTTTATCTAGAACAGGAAATGGGTTTCTATACCTACCTTCTTATTTTAGAATGACAATAAACCATTTCATTGCTGCTACTACAAAGCTAGATACATTCATCCGCTGTGTGGCCCAGTGCCTGTTAAGTCAAGTGTAAGCACTGGTAGCACACACTGAACCTATACCAATACCCTGCGTTTAACAAAGGACTGGTTTAAGCTATGATAATAAAGGTTTGTATTTAATGAATCCTACATGTCAGACATATGGAGAACACATTTTCAAAAGGTGATGAAAACAGTATTAATTATGAATTATAAAAGTGTTTACCTATAGATATTTTTATTATTAATCATTATGTTCCATATGGTATGGGTATGAGATCCATTTTCCGTTTTCTGAAAGCTCTGAATTAGTTGAAGTACATCTCCCATAGACTCCATTTTAATCAAATAATTAACATTTTTAAAAATTATTTCCTTTTTCTTCTATTAAAAGAACAGTACCTTGTACATGATCCCAATTAAAATATTATGAATTCTAACTGGAGGCAAAACAATTCTAATATATTTATTAAGGGGGTTATTTAATAGTCCAAATGGCAATAATTAAAAAAATTGGACATTTTTTGACTATAAAATTGGAGTTTTTAGTGGGAAAAAAATCTAGAATTTTTCAAGATTTATTATACCCCCAAGGATGGAATAAGTCAGAATCTAAAAATCCTGCATCTCAGACCTACCAAAGTTGTATGTAAGTGAGAGGGAGAGGTCCCTATCATATTTGGAATTTTCCATGGTCTGGGCTGGAATTAACCCAAAATAATCTGACAATTTCAGACTTTTTGATATTTCTTTCTGGAAAAAAAATCAAGCGTTTCTGGAAAAAAAACTTGTATGATTTGGATATTCGCTTGATCATCCTACAAAATCTCCCACATAGTTTAGCCCTTAGTATATATTAATCTGTATAGAATGTGTCTCTGCACTTGGTCCCTGATTGGCTATGAATTGCAGCATTTCATTTTGAATAGCCTAAAATATAGGTGAAGTCTTTCATGATCTGATAATACATTGAAAGAAAAAATTGTATCTATGTTGTAGATATTTTATCATTGTAAATATGTCAAGAAGTCAATGTCATATTTTACAATGTCAAGCTATATTTAAATTTTAAAAAGTTAGATTTTAGTATTGAATGAAATAATGGGATTTTTGGGGCAATTTAGCCTTTTTTGGGAATTATCATAATCCATCTTTAAGGATTTGAGGGTTTTTTCTAAATATGCTAGTGGTCAAAAAATAATTTGATAAATCATCTCAGTAAATCATCCCTATATTTTTTTTAACGTGCATAGTGCAGAGCAAGTTGAAATAGCTAACTATTTTTTTTACATTTAAATGTATGTTACATTTCAAATGTTGCCAAAAATGATTATTGCTAAATTTTATATTTTATACCTATTAGCTGAATTTTAGCAGACTCCATGATTTAGAACATAGTATAGTCTCCTTTATTACCAAACTGCAAAGGGGTTTAAGTGGGCGAGGAGGCCACCACTTAGTGTAAAAATCCAAGGACTAGTCCCTGGATAAACAGGTACAATGAGCTATCTTCCATAACCCTGTATTACCTCACTTGGTAAAAATCCATTCAACTCCTTCTTAAAACTATCTAATGTATTAGCCTGTATGACTGATTAAGGGAGAGAATTCACATCTTCACAAATCTCACTGTAACAAACCCATTACGAATAGTGTGGAACCTCCTTTTTCTAATTAGAATGGATGACCTTGCGTCAGCTGGAAAGACCTACTGGTAATTTAAGAATTAGAGAGATTATTATATCATCACCTTATATATAGTGATTCCCGCGATTCACCGCTGGCGAATAAATTAGCGAAATGGGCAAAAAAATTTGCCGCCAAAAATTCGCCACGCAAAAACGAGTTGCGCGTCGTTTTTGACGCGACGCGTCGAAAACGACGCGCGACTCGTTTCGCGAATCGGCGAAAAATTCGCTAATTTCTCTGGAAATTCGCTAATTTTTCGGCGAAGCGAAATGCGGCCGTTTCGCCCATCACTACTTATATATTTATACATAGTTATCATATAATATACACTCTTCTCGCTTTCCTCATAGCTATGATTTTCCATACTTTTACCAGCTTAATAGCCCTTCTCTGTACCCTCTCTCATTCAATAATATTGTGTTTGAGCCCTAGAGACCAAAACTGAACTGCATATTCTAGACATATTCCTAACCAGTGCTCTATACAGCAGAAGAATGACCCCTTCCTGCCGTGAATCAATGTCCCTTTTAATACAGCTCAAGACCTTAATTGCCCTTGATGCTGCTAACTGGCATCTCTTGCTGCAGCCAAGTTTCGTATCTACAAGGACTCCAAGGTCTTTTTTCATTATGGATTTACCTTGTGCATTCCCTTTAGGGTATAAGTGACTTGGATATTTTACATTCCAGGTACATGACTTTACATTTATCAACACTGAATCTCATTTACCACTTAGCTGCCCAGAATGAAGTTTGTCAAAAATCCTGTTGCAAGTATGATTCAGAATGTATAGTGCATGTACAAGTAATTATACATTGTGAACATATGACATGTGGTCATAACAGTAACAACAAAATCTCCTCCCCCATTTTCCCTTCCTTCCTTGCCAAGTACCTAATCCATCCTGTCTTCTTCTGAATCCTTTTATGAAACTCCACCCCCCATGCTTAGTTTAAAATCTCCTCCAATTCTCTAGCCATCTTATCCCACAAAGCAGCTGCACTGTCATCATTAAGGTGCAGCCCATCCCTAGCAAAGAGCATGTAACCGACTGAAAACCCCAAAATTATTTATTTGAGTTGTGTTTAGCTGTTACAACAGAATAGTGTGCATGTACAGAATGAAAGAAAGCCCTGAACTTAAAGAATGATTAAAAGTTATGTAATGCTTTCTTGGGCTAGTTAAAGCACCCAGGGTAAAAGTGTCCAGCTATTGAGGGATGAGCATGGTTACACTTCGACCTACACACCAGGGCAGGGACTTCGCCATGTGGAAGCTATCCTTTAGGAGGTAGTATAACTACAATACCCAGGCAAACTGTACAATAAAAGATGAAATGGGCGCCAGGAGGTTCTTTACAACAAAAAGGTAGATGTGTATTAGCATAAGCAATATCCCCAGGTTTAGTACTCACGCAGGAGCATCCAGAGGAAATAGCAGAGGCACACACAGCTGTAGTTGAGATATTAGCAGAATTTTCACACACACTTCAGTAAGGTGATTATTCCTCAGAGTCCGATAAAGCAAGGGTATATCAATTCCTTACAACCCTCCTTCTGCTGCAATGGGCCTGTCCAGAACTCCAGTGTAACTCCAGGCCTGAAGCCGCTGCTAGTCCTAATCCCTACCACCTCGATGTCCCTGCACTAAGACAACATGGGTAACTTTAAGTGTGACATCACGTCAAATAAAGAGCCCTCTGCACTAGCAATCTGGCCCCTCAATGTCCCTGTAGGAGCCCCAAAAAAGGAAAGAATGGGGGTTGTTTGTATTGCAAAGGATGTTTTAGGGCAACATGGGGGGGCTGAATTCCCTCAGGGTAAAAAAGCAAATGAAACAACATCAGAGTGGTTTAACCATTAACTGCCAACAATATAAAATGTACTTTGCTGGCTAAAAAAAGTTTCAGCTTGTTACATTCAAATGAATGGAAGAGGAGCGTTTCTAGGATGAATAAATTTATAAACAAACAAAAAAACTACACATATAAAAAATAAGCAAGCAAAGTTTTCAGATGGTAGTGTCCCAATATGGAAACGGAGGACAGGCCAGATTAATAAAAAAAGGGAATTTTCCCTCTAAGGGCTGCCTGCTTGTGCTCCATTAATAGCGGCAGATATCAGAGTCAAAATATTCCATTTGTTTCTAGGACAATGACAGAACAGGGGAAGCTTTGTAGGAAGATCTCTTCCTGCTACCACTCCTTGTTGGAACACACACTGTTCATGCTAAATATTCCTAATGAACAACCAGCTTGATGAGTTAACTCCATAGGTGCCAAATAGAAACCTATGAGTCCCTACAGTTATGCACATGCTTCTCTTATGTCTATAGTGTAGTGCATTGTGTTAACCTTAAGCAGATTTAAAGAGAAGATGGAGGTTAGAAAAAAAGTAACTAGAAGATGTAATGGTAGAAGCAAAGATAAGGTAAAGTGAAGCAAGAAAGAAGCAAGATATGGTGACATAGCTGTTCCTGGGTCTCTTGCAAGCAGCATACTTATTTATTTTATACAATACTGTCATATTAATTAATCAAACAACAAAATACATAAATAAAAATAAATATATTATTAATACATTTACATTTTCAGTGCTTTAAAATATTTTTATTCAATAAAGCCTGTATGCTATCATTTCAAATAAGGGTGGCATTACAAGAAAAAGAACTGTACAATGAAGAAAACTCAAATGACTGTGATGTGTTTATTTAGTTATTCCAGTTATTATTATACTTCAATTTCAATAACTGCTCTTCCCCAGAACAGTCTTTTAAAGATCACTGTTTGTAATATTTGTCATTGCATTATTACTTAGCATTATAGCCACAATTGCAGTCATAATGATCATATATTATTCATAACTATGGACAGCAGACTGTATAATAAACACACCCCAAATATGTTTACTTTATGAAATTTATATTTATAAATAAAATAAAACTGAGAAAGTGACCTGATGCTTAGCTGGCTTTGTCTTTTGATCTCCACATTTAAGGAAGCCTGCTGAGAATCAGCTTCACAAATAACTTCATTGGATAGTCGTCTTCAGTGTGCATGTTTCCACCATACATAATTGATTAGAATGATAAAAGAACAAACCCAGACCCTATTTTTCTTCTTGGATGGATTTTACTAATCCTTTACTGTGCAATTATTAAATTTATACACCTATTTAGGACTGTAAAGCCATGATAATTATTACTCATATTTCAAGAGAACAGTATGTACTGTTTATCTGAAATTGTTTGTAAAGTTAAAGAAAGTTCAAGCTAGATTCTTATTTGAATATCTCTCGGTGGCAGATTTACTTAGGGCCAAATTTTCAAAGTGAAAAAACTGCAAAATTTGACCATCAAAGTTTTTTAAAGGGCTTTTTTGATTGAAAATTTACCTATTTTGATCAAATAAGTTTATAAGTACATAAAAATAATTTTCATTGTTCGATTTGAAGGATTTTCCTGATTCCTTCTCCAGCCCCTCTCACTTCTTTCCAGGGTTCCTGGGTTGTGACATCTGCCTCCACTCCCAACTGATAAGATGGGGAGGTAGACCCCCAACTTGTCCATATCCTGTTGAACGGGTTTCTCACATCGAGTAATTTGATTTATCGTCCCCACAGCAGACATAGGGGTATATTTATGAAACAGTGAAGTTAGAGACCACCACATTCCTCTAGAGTGAGATTCCAATACACTCCATTCATTTCTATGGGATTTTAAAAGAGTATTTATCAATGAGTGAAACTGAAAGTACCTTTGATAAATATGACTTTCAAAATCCCATAGAAATTAATGGAGAGTGGTGGAATTTCACTCTAGCAGACTGTAGTGGTCTCTAACTTGAAAAATATACCCCATAGAATTTAGTAGTCACAGTAAAACCCTTTGTTATGATAATCAGGCTTTCATGTAAGTTTCCTGGACAACTGATTTTCTATTAAGTATACATTAACATATGGAGCAGATTTATCAAAAACTATTTTTAAAAAATTTAAATTTTTAGTAATTTTTCTGTATTTCGACTAGGGAATAGTTCAAAAAGCCGAGTTAGCAATTTCTTACACCCCCTGTTAATGGAGATCTTGAACCTGAAGTGTTGATGCACCTCATGTCCTATAACATTCATTGTCCTTAAAGTAAACTATGTGTAAACTGTGGGGGATAATTGGAAACACAAATTGCTGTTTTGTAGAGTATTCTTTGTTGCTGTTCTATTTCAGACTGAAGCAAAATCTTTGTAGCTTATTCTTCAGAATTAAGTCATTCCAGAATGATGCACCTCGAGATTGGCATGCTTCACTCAAAAGATTGTCCAGTCACACAAATATAAAATCCTTTGAGAATCTGCACTGGGTGACCTCAATACATTGTGCGACAAGCTTCAAAGAAATCTCCAATATGTATCAGGCTGTTCTTCCCAAGTTGACACTCAACAGTAATAGTTCTCACCCTTTGTAAATTGGAACTTTTATTTTGTAGTTATTATTCTTAAATTTCTCTACAATATCCATTTTCTAATAAAAGTCACAGTGGAAGAATGATACTGATTTATGTCAAGCAATTTTCTTATTTCCAGCAATGTGAAAACATGTCTTAACTACTGACTGTTACAATTGATATATATATATATATCTATATATCTAACAAAAAACCAGGTTGTTATAAATGCACCGACTGCACTACCTGTCGCCAGCTACTCACTGGTCCACAATTCCATCATCCCCAATCGGGAAAGGCCATTGAGATTAAACATAGACTCACATTTACATCTAAGTATATCATCTACAGTACTTCATCAAATGCCCTTGTGGCCTAATGTACGTGGGTAAAACAATTACCAACTTCCGTGATAGAATGGCAAACCACAGATCAGCCATTAGAGCAGCTCTCAATACTGGGTAGAACATAGACACACTCTAGCCTCTCTTAGAGCGATGATTATCAACTGTGTGATGAAACCGCCCCGTGGAGGTGATCAGGATAAACTGCTTCTACGGACAGAACTTAAATGGATACACCGTTTGGACACTTTGAGCCAACGTGGACTAAACTAACTCATTGCCTATGCTCCGTTTTATCAATAGATTTATTAATAGATTTATTTTTCCTATAACTGTAACTGGATTCTTTTTTATTTTCAATTGCTTTTACTATTTTGAAGTTGGATAATAATTATATAGCCATAGGAACACTTTTTTGGACAATATCCTCTGCCTTTCCCGATTATTTTTACGGTGTATGGGGTGTCTCTCCTGATATGTTTTCTCTCCAGGGTCTCTTTATTCTGTACCATGTTTGAATTTCCATGCTCTATTAACTTTACTTAACTCCTCTTGAGAGTAGATGTTGTTGGCTATATGCACTTATCCTTTATGTTCTGTATTATTTCTTAATTTTTTTTTTATTGGTTCTCTCGTTTATATTGAGCCCATGAACTATGTGACATTAAATCTATTTGAGGCCTGAGGGTCTAAGTACCCAGATGAATGAAAAATTGTTTCATTTAGAAAATGAAAGGTGCATACGATACAAGTTCATTAAGTCCATGCGGGTTGATTGTGTTCAATCTAGGTTACCACCTCTGAGGGGTGGGGGTACAGTACATGGTCTATGAGCATACAGCGTAAACTCAAAAATAAATGTTTGTGTCTTAAGAAATGGGAGGCAACGGGAGTCCAATACCGCCCTGATAGAGGATCTATGGTTCGCCATCCGCTCTCTGAAGGTGGTGATTGTTTTTCCAACATACATGAGTCCACAGGGGCATTTAATAAAGTAGATGATAAATCTGGATGTACAGGATAATCTGTGATTTATCTGAATAATCTTTCCCGTGTGAGGGTGGTTAAAAGATGGGCCAGAAATTAAGTTAATGCATGTGGTGCAGGAGGGACATTTTTAACATCCATTTTTACAGGTCCCCAACCATGTAGAGTCAGATGTAGAGGTGAAAAAATGTTTACGAATTTTTACCCCTTCTGTAGGCAATCCGAGGGTGAATCCTGAAGGAGGGGAGCAAGGTGTTATCCGTCTCCAGTACAGACCAATGATTATGAATCGCCTGTACGAGTGGTTTGAGTTTGTGCAGCCAGTTGGGGTGCTGAAAGGAGCGCCACCTGAGTGTGTGCCAATGCTTTGTTCTTACAGTTGAGTAAATCTTCTAGTTTATATCCTCTCTGCACAAACTGTCTGATGAGTTCATCAATTTGCTGGTCTAGTATTGGAAGTACAGAATTATTTCTTACCATTCGCAACATGGTAGGGATAGGAGGGATGAAAGACTTAAATTATGAGGGGAGACTGTCCAGGTGGGGTTGTTTTCTCTGGAAAAAAGGCGCTTGCGAGGGGACATGATTACACTTTACAAAAATATTCGAGGACATTATAGATAAATATCAGGGGACCTTTTTACCCGCACCAGAGGCCACCCCTTCAAACTAGAAGAAAAAGGACTTTCATTTGAAGCAGCGTAGGTGGTTCTTCACAGTCAGGACGGTGAGGTTGTGGAATGCACTGCCGGGTGATGTTGTGATGGCTGATTCTGTTGATGCTTTTAAGAGGGGCTTGGATAATTTTTTGGACAGACATAATATCAAAGGCTATTTTGATACTAAACTCTACAGTTAGTATAGCTATGGGCATATATGGTTTGTGTGAAAGAGTGGAGATGTGTGTGTATGTATACTGGGTTTTTAATTTGGAGGGGTTGAACTTGATGGACACTGTCTTTTTTCAACCCAATTTAACTATGTCACTATGTAACATCTGTGTATACGGGATGCGGAGGATGGCAGGAGGAATGATGCAGTATCGTATTACGTCAATAAGTATAAGTTGTCCAAATATTCCAAATGCCTTGTATCTCTGCTCATCAACAGGCTGCAGCCCCCGTGTAAGGATGCCATAGTTGCAAATCACAATAAAAGAGATCACCTGGAGAGCTTGTGTTATGCTTCTTAAATCATCTTGTGTATTTTATTGCAGAAAAACATGCACAGTATCGTATTACGATCAGTCTCCTTTCGGTAGGTGGTGGTATTCAGACCTGTTGGAGTAAGAGTCAAAGTGATATCCAGAAACGAAATCTCAGTTTCATGAATGGTTGCTGTAAAATGGATAGAGGAGTCAAGTATGTTAAGTTCATTTACCATTTGGTAGAACTGATCAAATGTACCAGTCCACAGTAAAAACAGGTCATCTATGAAGCAAAAAAGTCTATAAATATGTCCACCATATTTAGTCAGGATGTGTTGTTCATAATGTGTGTTCATATTGGGCCATATAGAGGTTGGCAAATGATGGGGCAACATTTGAACCCATACTGGTCCCACTCAATTGTAGATAGTATGCCATTTCAAACTTGAAATAATTCAGTGAGAGAGATGTGTGTAAAAGTTGGGTAAGGAATTCATTTGGGGGTCTGTTGGAGTCAGGGTGTGCTAATCCAATCCCTGCTGCTGTGGGAATAACTGTGTAAGGTGAAGTTACATCCATGGTGACCAGTTTGACGACTGATGGAAATGGTGTAGCTTGTTGTAATTTGAGTAGAAAGTCCACTGTATCTCTGATGTAGGAGGGTGTGCTTAGTACAAGCGGTTGTAGAAAGTGGTCTACATACATGGCTAAGGGTTGTAACAATGAGCCCCTTGCTCTGACTATTGGTTGTCCAGGAGGTGTTACAGGGTCCTTATGAATCTTTGGGAGGGTGTAAAGAATTGGACAATTTGGAAAGTCTTTAGTCAAGAAGTTTTTCTCATCATCTGTGAGGAGACCATGTGTGTATCCGAAGGAGAGAAAAGCGTCGACCTGTAATTTAAACTTAGATGTGGGGTCTTTTGGTAACTGTTGGTAAACATTAGAGGACCTCATTGCGATAAGCACTATAGTCATGTACCACCACTGCACCCCCTTTATCAGCTGGTCTGATGACTATAGTGGAGTTATTGGATATGCTGCATATTGCGTCCCTTTCAGACCTGGTAAGGTTGGGGTGTAAGTCCTTGTATGCCCTGACCTTGTAAGTCTCATCGATCAAGAGTCGTGTAAAGGCTTCAATGGATTTAGGGGTACTTGTGGGTTCATAATGACTGGGAGATTTGAATAATCTTTGCTGTCCAGTAGCCAGTCTCAATCACATTTCACAGATATATATAACTACTACAAAAAGGTCTGCACTCTCAGGACTTATAAAAGTCATAATATTTATTATAAATGACTAATGTTTAAAAAAGTATAGAAGGTAGATGCAAGAATAGTATATAAACATATTTTTAAAAATACAAATACATATAAGTGCTAACAAACAAGGTCCCTGTTCCACAAAGGACCTATTAATTACAATTGGAGATTCCTTTTTACTATGATTAGAGAAGATAGCAGTGAAAATAGAGGATCTCAGATTTTTTTTTCCAAACTCAGATTTTTAAGGTTCGTCAATTCAATAATTCTGAATTCAAAATTTTAGCATTGAAAATATGTCAATCTTCTATATAACGAACAATGTTATTTTCACTGCAATTGAGTTTCATCCGGATTTATTTTCAAAATCCAACTCGGAATAAAAACATGAATTTGGAAATTGATAAATAAGGCCTATTTCTCAATTTTCAAATTTGAGTCTACCAGATTATTATCTTTTTCCTCTGGATGTCAGGGTTTGCGGATTAGGAGTATTTCCCTAATTTGTATCTCCAGAACTTAAATTTAAAAAGAAATTATTTAAACATCAAACAAACCTAGTAAGATTATTTGCTTTCAATAATCATAAAAGATATTTAGTTGGTATCAAGTGTAAGGTACTGTTTTATTGTTACAGAGAAATTTTTTTTTAAAAGTTTGGCCAAACGATGATATTCTTGTTGTTCTTAGCTTTTTGGATATTTTTTATAATAATTAAAATACTCTAAATTTAAACAATTAAAACACAATGACAGCACCATTTATAAGGGTATATTTTGCAGATGCCCTTTCAATTAATACACAATACATATAGTTGAAAGACAGAAAACTGTATTCCTAACCTCCTTAAAAATGAGTCTTCTAGCACGTTTGTCTAATTTATATTAAGATATATGGAAAAAAGAGACAATGAATTATTAGCAAGTCCTTTGAATGGAAACAAATGATTGTTTTATAGACAAGAGCCCCAGAGGTTAAAAAATGTGTAATTTGTTACAATTAAAGCGAAACATAGCAATTAAAAAAATCATAATTTTCAATAACATTTGATAGTTTTAATGATTTTGTGTAAAGGTGGCATTATCTGCTGACTGGCCTACCAAGAACATTTTACAAACTTCTCTCATGTTTCCATAGAAATGTATTGATTAGAGCATCATTTCAGCTAATAATTTCTATTATAGAGTGCTATGCTTGCTTACAAGCAATCGTTTTCATCTTTTATGCGGCTCAGTAGGTTTCCTAACTGGTAGATTTTATTGAGCAAATTTAAACTGTCACTTCATCTGCCTGAAGGATGACTCAAATAGAACACATAATACTAAAAAAAAGTAGAATAAAATAATCTTATCAAGCCAGAAAAACTGATTGCTTTTTGTAGCCTTAAATCAATACACTAATTCCACAATGTATACCTCTTTCAATTGGAAAGGAAAGAAACCTTGATATGGTGTTCCTTGGCTTACTGGCAAACTTTGAACTTCTATCTATGTGAATGCAGGATTAGCAAGTTACTCTGCTTTGAGAAATTTCATATGACAATATAAAAGTAAATAAGTGACATTTAAGACTCAAACTAACTTTATTAATTTTCAGCAACACAGCAGGGGAACTTGGATTTTAAATATGATGCATATAGTGGCAAAGTTTTTCCAGGCACATTAAATCCCCACATTAATACTTGAAAAATGTAAATTTAAAAAACTGAGCCTAAAGGACAAGGAAAGGCAAAAAAATAAAATCCAATTTTTACTTTCTTTAATGAAAAAGAAATCCATCTCCAATATACTTTAATTAAAAAAAAGTGTACTGTTTTTATAAGAAACCTGGTTGTATTATTGCTCCCCAACTAATGCATGGACACTCCCAATCTCAATCCCAATTACCTCCAGTTATATACATTGCTACAGGGGTTTAGCTTGTTATAAAACCTGGTTGTATGCAGTGAAATTCTCCTTTTATTTACTGCTGTGGATAGTAATTGTCAAACGGTCCCTTATTGCTGTGCAGGGAAACAATCATACTTATGAACAGCAGGGAGAGCCCCCACCTTACTTCCCAACCTTTCAGCACTGCAGCAGTTTTGTTTCCCTGTAGAGCAGTCGGTGTGCATAGTTAGGTGTAATTGTATATGAAAAAAGGAGTAATGATTAAGCCTTATAATGTACTGCTAGCTGGAAATCACATGTAGGGGACTGGTAATGCAATCCCCATTTATATTGCTATTCCCTAAATTTTTGGCACTAAGGGCCCCTTAGTTAAGAAAGGAGCTAGACTACATTTCTTGGTTAAAAGTATGCCCCTAATTATTCCAGATTTAGCCAATAGATGGCGCTGTTATAATATAAAAAAATGAGCACACATGCTCAGGGTCCATTTTGTTAATCCCCTTATTAGAGCAGACAAGAAAGAAGAAGTGGAATCTAGACAGGTCAGGTCTAGTAAGGATAAGCTACTCATTTTCATGAGTTTTCATTTTCATCACTTTGTCAATGGTCAAATTTCGAATTCATGTGAATCTTTTTAACTCTAATAAAGTCAAATATACTCAGAATTCCATTGGGAGGTTATTTGGGAAAAAACCCAAATATCTAAAACTCGAACAAATATTACCAACCCAAAAACTCGAATTAAATTTTTTTCTCTGAAAAAAACTTGACTATCAGGAAGGCTATTAACATCTTCAAATAGGTCACTGGACTTCTCCTGTTGACTTATACATGAACTTGGCAGGTTTTAAAAATTATCGAATCAAGTTTGGATAATTCCCAGTTTGAAATTTAGAGTTTTGACCAAAAAAATAAGAATTCAAATTTACTATTTGATCCTTAATAAATCTGCCCCTAAGAGTTATAGATAGGCTATTAGCCAAGTAGCTGAGGGGAGTGGAATTATGATCCAGGGTACCAATGGCCCAGAAGTAGGGACTAAGCATTAGGATTCACTCCACTTACTTCATATACATGCTCTCAGTCCTAAGGGAACTGACCAATGGTACATGTGAGCATACAGTATGCTTATCCACTGCTGTTCATGTTCCTGTTTACCTCTGACTGAAGTACTATGTGGATTATCTTTTCCTTTAATAAACCTGCTCTATGGTTAAGTGTTCAAAAGTCACTGGCGCAAAATCTTTGACTGTTACAGTTATACAACCATGATGCCTCCACATTGTTGTGAGGGCTTACTCCCTGAGAATTAAGTTCTCATCCGGGCACATATTGGGGTAAAGCTAAAAGTTGGAGTAACAGTATTGCTCATTTTACTATAAGCTTACACACAAGTAATACAAGAATTATACTTTTCTTAACTTTAGATGATAGTTATGACAAAGATTAGCCAATCGAACAATTCAAATGATTTTCAAAAACAAATAAGATTTTCCAAAACTTTGCAAAAAACTCTGTAAAGGCTATGGGAGGTCCCCTGTAGGCTAAAATAGCAATTCGGCAGGTTTAAGGTGGCAAATTCATTTTCATTTCATTATTGTTTATATTGTAGCAGAAAGAGAATTCATTTATAGGTTAAAGTACTCAGAAACCAAAAAGAAAAATATATTTTTGACCTTGCTGTTATGCAAAATATAGTAGGATTTATTGGAATGGGAATTTTCATGTGAATAACAAGAAGAAACCTTCCGGAGCTGATGATAGACACATGACAGACCAATGAAAAGTGTGCTATTTTTCCCAGAATAAATAAATATTATTGGATAAAGTGTTTTCTCTTGAGCCAAAAGAGAGAAAAAAAGGATTTTTTTTGTAACAAAACCTCCCCTGAATACTATGCTCATGGTTTGGCACTTATTTTTAGGTTGAAGGAAAGTGCTGGTTCTTTCTTTTTCCAATGTACATAACAGCAGGAAAAGTAGTAGATAGATGGCCTATTTTTCTTTGGTTCCCTAGAATAGCTTGAGGGCCATTCATAGTGGGAGGCTTACTTAGACTCACCTGGCTAAGACATTTGATACAGTGCCACACAGAAGGTTACTGGTTAAATTAAGGAATGTTGGCCTTGAACATAGCATTTGCACCTGGATAGAGAACTGGCTAAAAGATAGACTACAAAGAGTGGTGGTAAATGGAACATTTTCTAATTGGACCAGTGTTGTTAGTGGGGTACCGCAGGGCTCTATACTGGGTCCCTTGCTTTTCACCTTGTTTATTAATGACCTGGATGTGGGCATTGAAAGTACGGTTTCTATTTTTGCAGATGATACTAAATTGTGCAGAGCTATAGGTTCCTTGCAGGATGCTGCCACTTTGCAGAGTGATTTGTCTAAGTTGGGAAACTGGGAAGCAAACTGGAAAATGAGGTTTAATGTTGATAAATGCAAGGTTATGCACTTTGGCAAAAATAATATAAATGCAAGTTATACACTAAATGGCAGTGTGTTGGGAGTTTCCTTAAGTGAGAAGGATCTTGGGGTTTTTATAGATAACAAGTTGTCTAATTCTGGGCAGTGTCATTCTGTAGCTACTAAAGCAAATAAAGTTCTGTCTTGCATAAAAAAGGGCATAAATTCAAGGGATGAAAACATAATTATACCTCTTTATAGATCCCTAGTAAGGCCTCATCTGGAGTATGCAGTGCAGTTTTGGACTCCAGTCCTTAGGAGGGATGTAAATGAGCTGGAGAGAGTGCAGAGATGTGCAACTAAACTGGTTAGGGGGATGGAAGACTTAAATTATGAGGGGAGACTGTCCAGGTTGGGGTTGTTTTCTCTGGAAAAAAGGCGCTTGCGAGGGGACATGATTACACTTTACAAATATATTCAAGGACATTATAGACAAATATCAGGGGACCTTTTTACCCATAAAGAGGATCACCGCACCAGAGGCCACCCCTTCAGACTAGAAGAAAAGGACTTTCATTTGAAGCAGCGTAGGTGGTTCTTCACATTCAGGACGGTGAGGTTGTGGAATGCACTGCCGGGTGATGTTGTGATGGCTCATTCTGTTGATGCTTTTAAGAGGGGTTTGGATGATTTTTTGGACAGAAATAATATCAAAGGCTATTTTGATACTAAAATCTACAGTTAGTATAGCTATGGGCATACAGGTATATGGTTTGTGTTTGAAAGAGTGGAGATGTGTGTGTGTGTGTGTGTATGTACGCTGGGTTTTTAATTTGGAGGGGTTGAACTTGATGGACTCGGTCTTTTTTCAACCCAATTTAACTATGTAACTATGTAACTATGTAACTGCACTAACTGACAATGTGGAACCATGAGGATACTGCCACTATGGACCTGGTGGTAGCTTCAGTGTTCCTGAAGCTGGTTGTGTAAACAGGCACACATATATCCAGTAAATCAGATGCAAATGCCATTTTGAATGTGTGCTCCAGAAATTATGCAACCTGAAACTGCTAAACACAACATGTACACAAAAGACAAGTACAAGAAAAATGGCAATTTGCATCCAAAATCGCACTTTGCACATTGCACTTGTGTTTGTAAATTACCCTTATATAATATATTACTATTGCATTGGAAGTTTGTGTGTCACTGCTTTAGTTTTTTTTTTAGATTTAGTCAAAAAACTATTTTTGAAAGGTTGGTTATGGTGCCTTGACTCAATACTGGCTGCAGACTGTGTTAGAGAACATGAAAAGAGGAAACACCTTTTAAATATTGACAACCATAAAAATAAAGAAATAAAGCAAAAAATATCTGCAAATCCAAGTTTTGAGGTAACCTAAAATACACGTAATTTTGTAAATGATTTTTTTTGATAATACAATTCATATTCAATACAAAAAGAACAAATTATACATAAACGATTATAATTAAAATATATTTTCATCCAGACATTAAAAACATGTATATATATATATATATATATATATATATATATATATAAATAATAACACAATCATTTTTTTACAGTTTGGAAATGTTACGTTGTAAATCTTAAAGTAAATGTCATTATGCACTAGATAGCATTTTACTGTCCATTTTAATTTCCACCTTGCAAAATGATTTCCATGCAGCTATTCTATGTCTAGTCACACAGACTGTACAACAGAAGATATTAGAAAAAAAAGCCGATATCTTTCTGTAAATGGATGTATTTGGTGTTGATAGTACGATACAGCTTTCACCTTTATCCCAGCATGCTGCTGACCCAGTGGGTTAGTGGTAATCATCACTGTAGGCACCAATAATTTCACATATGTGAAATTTGATAACTTGGAGCACCCACTTCAATTGAAGACGATTGCAGCTGACTATTCGGTTATCGCTAAGGACACCTTCAAGAACATCCATGCCTGTTCTTGTATTCTTAGCTTTATCAAATGCTTACACTTATGTCTTTTATCTCCTAATTGAGGCATGACTGCTAGAAATTCCTATCTCCCAAACTGTGCTGAATTCAGTATTAACTTTAACTGCATTAGGTACTTGAACTTGAAGTAAATAGAGATTGTGTCTAAAGTGGAATTTATTATTAGACATTATTTATTATTACCATTCAATTATTAAAATATTAGTATAAAAATTCAAGAAAATATGATCTGGCTACATACAATGAATAGTTCACCTTTGTATAACACATTTATTAGTATTATTCTTTAGATATACAGAACCAGGAGGTCCCTAAGTACATTATAAAGGATGTTTTATTCATTCATGTTTAATGGAGCCTAAAATTCAATTTAAATTCTATGATGTTTTCCACAATATTAGGGCCCTTTATAAGGTGTTAATGTTGTAACATTTACCCCTGCAATTTGATTCATCGGTGACAATGATGTCATTGTCCATGTGTTAAATACGTAAAATATAATGAAATTATATAATGTAAAAATAATTTAAATGATGAAAACAAAATGATCCACTAGTAGTGAAATACTGATCATTTCTTCTTTCAGAAGTAGAGATTTATATTCTCCTAAGAAATAATAGGCATTTGCTAGGGATAAAACTAAGGGTGAAAATAAGAGGTCAGTTCCTTGGGCACAACTTGGGCTCTGTTGGCATGGAAGCAGATGGTTGCAATTAGAGGTAGCTGGAAAGTGGCATTTGGGATCAACCAGCATAGGTTCTTATCTGGCTGAGCATGGAGTGAACTGAGTGGATGTCTGTGCCAATACCACTTGGCCTGGCTCTGGATATTAGAAGGTGTGGGCTTTTGAATATAGTTCAAAAATATTTTGGACCCAGTAGATGTTGATATTTATAAATAGGGCAAAGGGCTGTGTAAACCTCATATAGTAGATGAATGGAACTCTTGTTCAGGAAGGTCATATCCCATAGATTCAATATTTTCAAATTTTTTTTCATTTGCTCTGTAATAATAAAACAGGACCTTGCACTTGATCCTAATTAAGATATAATGAATCCTTGTTGGAGGCAAAATAATCCTATTTGATTCATTTAGTGTTTAAATGATTTTTTAGTCATCATAAATTATGGAGATCCAATTCTTATATATTCACCGGTGGCGAATTGCAGGAATTCGCCGTGAATTTGCCCCATGCAAATAAATTCACCCATCACTAACAGACACCCATTGAAAATGAGTGAAAACAGATGATGTAATTTTGTTAATCTTGCTCCCATTTTAATATGGAAATTGGGGTTTGGATTTGGTTCGATTTTTAGTCAGATTTTTGTGAAATTAATTAAGGGTGCACATAGTTAAATATCTTTGAGATTTGTCCAATTGCTAATTCTACAAAAAAATTAGACTGAAAACCTAACCAAATCCAAACCCCAATTTCCATATTGGCCACAATACAGGCAACTTTGTGGGCCTTAGCTTGTCCTATCTTCTATGCTCTGTCTTCTATATCCCCCATAGGGAGGATTACTGTTACGACTGGTATTCCAAAACCAAGAACAATCCCCAAAGTCCTGGTCGAAGCTCAGTCTTCCACCTATAACAGCCACCTTTCGCTTTGGGTGTAGCCTTTCACTACTTGGGTGCTGCCAGGTCTTAATATGAGAGGACCAGGGAGAGAGTTCTGGGCAGGCAAGGGAACTGTAGGTATTACAGGAATGGAGAGAAAGAAATGAGGCAGTGGGACATGCCAAATCAATACCAACAAGAGCAGGCAGTACAAATACAAGAGACAAAGAGTAGTCGGGGTCACAGTCCAGGTCAAAATACCTCAGGACCATGTCTCCTCCAAATATAACACCTGAGAGATTGTTCTAAGGACTGATTTGTTCTTTCTTTCTGCCAATTGTTCTGTGGATGATATACAGATGTGAAAAACAAATCAGTCTCCATGAGTGTACAAAAGGCCCAACATAATGTTATGATTGGTATCCCAAAACCAAAAACAATCTCTAAGTTCCCGGTTGTGGCTCAATCTTCCATCTTTAACAGCAACCTTTGCCTTTGGGAGGAGCCCTCTGCTACTCAGGTGCCGCTTGGTCTTAATGTGTTAGGACCAGGGAGAAAGTTCTGGGCAGGCAAGGGAATCATACATATTACAGGAATAGAGAGCAAGAAGCAAGGTTGTGGGACAGGTGAGTCATTACCAAACAAGAACAGGCAGTACAAATACAGGAGACAAAGAGTAGTCGGGGTCACAGGCCAGGTCAAAGCACACCAATATCAAGGTACAAAGCAGGTTCCAAAGAATAGTCAAGGTACAGGCAGGGGTCAGGCAGCTGAGAGTACAGGAACAGGGACAGACAAGGTCAAATATGGCTTAAAACATCAAGAATCATACCCATAAACAAGCAAAACAGATCTACAATGGGCAATGGCACAATAGAACCCTGCTCTTTAAATATTTGAATTTTGCGCCTGTGCGCGATAATGTTATCCAGGGCCCGCATCAAACCTGGAAGCGCCGGTGCACCCACAGTGCACTCGCATGCAAAGAATAAAGAAGCGGCGGGTATACCTGCCACACTACCGCTAGACCACCAGGGTGAGTTCTCACAGGGACATAGAATCTAGGACAAGCTAAGGCCCACAGAGCTGCCAATTTTGTGACCTAATATATACACATAAGAAGTAAGCACTGAAGCATCTTGTTTTCACTGCAACTACACTTTGTTTATACTGGATATAACAGATATAAAACAAAATACCCACAAATATTTCCCCAGTAAACATGTATCTGCTGATCTCATAAGATGCTCACACTCACTAGAACCTCTTATTTAGTGCTGTCACTAGTGATGGGCGAATCGGCGGCAAAATTTCTAGAGAAATTTGCGAAACGCCGAAAAGTTCACACTCATTGCTGGACACCAGCATCCAAAACGAGACCCCGACGGACTTTCGCCAGCCGAAATTTCGACGGCATTTCGCGAATTTATTCACTCATCACTACTGGTCACACTGACCACCATTCAAAACATGCGAGTTAAGGGTTAGGATGTCATATGTAAATAACAGAGAACACTAAAAATGAAGTATGCCCCTCCAAATGTGAGTGTCACCTCTGTACATAGTTCTGTGTTTTGTGGGGGTTGAGGGACTGTAACCTGATGAAAGACCTGCTATTGGGAAACATGAGTGAGCAGATAACAAAAGCTAATTAATCTTTCATTTGTTTTTTCAAAAAAAAAATAAGAAAAATAGAAAAGAATTAAAAAATAGAAAGTTATTTTAAAAACTGTGATGAACGAATCTGACTCATTTCTCTTCCTTGAAAATTTGTGAAACTGCAAAAAATTTGCCAAATACATTAAAGTCAATGGACTTTTTTCATGCACACATTTTCTCAACCGGGTTTGTAGATGACATACACGTACAGTATGTAGTTGTAGAGAACCCAACAAGAGGTACTCTTGCTAGGAGTAATTAGTGATATGAAAAGTTACAGAAACTGTGTGATAGATGAGGTTAAGTGAAGGCATTCGCTTAAAAAAATGTAAAATCTTATTTACTCAGGTCAGGTTTGAAAAATGTGCTCACCCAAAAAAAATGTGACAAAACTTTTGCGATTATTTCTATTCTGGTGACTTGTTTTTCATTCATAAATCCTGACTGATCAAGGTTTCAAAGATTATTCACAAGTTTACAGTGTACACGTTCACGTTTTTCACCACAATTGTTCTTGAATGGTGAAAAAAATGCAAAAATTTTGATAAATCAGCAATCCTCGGGAGAGTAACTGGGGTACATTGAGCAGTTACTACTGTTTCTGATACCCTTTAATGTACAATTGCAATATGCATTATACCTGTATTTTAAAAGGATCTAAGCAGAGATTTACATGTTTAGTAGCCCATTCTATAAGTAGTATGTGAATTGCTCTCTTACAAAAGGAAAAAAAATCACACTGTTTCATAGTACACCATGCCACCTCTGATCTGTAACATGGGCACTGGATTCGATGTGCGCCCATTTTTGGACGCCGGTGCCCATTGCCAGCACCGGGAAAAAAACGGACTCCGGCAATGGGCGCCTGTGTCCAAAAAACGGATATGCTCATCCAAAAATGGACACGCTCGTCCAAAACGAGACACCGCAAATAAATTTGCCCATCACTAGTAAAACTACATTCATATTTTATTATAGCAAACACAAACATGAACACAAGCATGCACTAAATAATAAAGAGCGATTTGGAGCATCAAGATATTTAAAAACATATTTTTATAAACAGGCTAATTTTCATTTAATATGCTCAAGCCATAATTGTAGAAAACATTTCAGAAGGCTTCTGTAACACAAAGCAGATTTTTTTTAATCCACTGAATGTCAGTTTCTTGGATTTATATTGCAGACGAGAGATCCTTTCACTTCCTAGAAAGCTCTTTAATTTCTGGCTAAAAGTTCTACACCTTTTGCCTTTGGGGACACTTATGTTATTGTCTGTTTCAAGAGTTAAATATTCCAGAAGGAATTGGTTACTACATGGAGATACACAATTCCTAAAAAAAACCCTGCACCAATATTACTATCAAATTTTCAGCAAGTGAACAAGGGACATGAAGGATGCTTCAGTACAATAACCTATCCTTTCTCCTCTCCTGGGAGCCACTTGGCCAGCTTTCATCCTCATAATTATAATAAATTTGACATTTCATAGATAATATTGATTTCTGTATTTTAGCATTTCACCATAGGTGACAGTCTAGCGTCAAGAATGAAATTTCTATTGATCTCCTGCGCATTAATCTCTCATGTGTATGTGATCATTTTTATAAGACCTTTTACTGCACATAAATCAATATTTCATATTTCCAGCTATGCCAGAGGAGATGTCATATTTGTATACTGCGAGTTGACACCTGCAATTCCTTCCTGTTCAGCTTCAACTGTTCAGTTGCAGTCGATTCAGGGTTGAGAAAGGATCAAGCGACAGAAACAAGGTAGTTGAAAAAAAGCAACAATGCAGAAATCAGTAATTAACTTAATGAACAAAAAAACAGAAATGGAAGATATATGCATATATATATATATATATATATATATATATATATATATATATATATATATATATATATATATATATATATATATATATATATGAACTTTTCTAGGATTTTTTTAGCATGCAAGATTATTTTTTATATGAAAGAACTTCGACTTTTTAATTTGATTACTGAACTTTAATATATTGTACTGTAGTATTTAGTGATGTCATGGTTCATTTTAAATAATACTTTATAAAATTGTACGAAAATGTCTTTATTCATATATTTTGTAGTGTTATTATTCTCTTCAAATCTATTTTTTTCTAATGTATTTTGTGTAAAAAGCCTTTTTTAAATAACTATTATAATAAAAAAGGATATTACCACTGCTAAACTGTTTCAAATTAACTAATCATTTACATCCTTTTTTTCTTTCAGTCCTTCAGTTAACAGGACTTACTGTAAATAAAACAAACTTAATGCAGCTCTGGGAATTTAATACATTTTTCTTTGTTTCTAATTATTTATTTTTTTAAACTTAAATTATGAATATGTACAACTAGTTTGTAGTATCCAATTAAATGTTAACTATTGCTTGTTTTCATGTGTTTATTGACTGTTAAACCTATACTGATTTTACACTGAATACAGCCCTTTATTTTATTGCAGGATGAAAATGAATGGAAGAAAAAGCACTTTTGTTTTACTACAATAAATGGTTTTATCATATGATTCTGTAATTAATTTGAAATTAAATTGGAATTCAATTCTCTAATATTTATTTTACACATTTTTACATGTAAATGTTATAAGGCAAGACGATGGCCCATATTTCTCTTTGTAAGATAAAAATGCTCAACCTGTTGGTTTAAGTGCCTTTTTTGTAAGGGGGCAAAGAAACTGATTTTTATAGAATGTAAGTACACTATTGGTATGTTATTATTTTAGATTATATGGTTTTTCACAGAAAGGAAAATGTGGTTCTTACTTATTTTAAAGGCCAGCCCTCTTTGCTGGCTTCTGAATCATTTTCATTGTGTGAAATGTGTCAGCGCATGACTGTTACAATGCAATCACAGACATACTATCAAAGTGAACAGTTAGACAGCTGTGCCAGATATTCATTGAATGACCATTGACTGTTATATTATTCAAAAATGAAGGCAGCTGGTATGTTTCAGGTATGAAGACAGTAAGTGCTATATATCTCAAGACATACACCAAGATGGTGTTTTAGGTGTTCTAAATAAAAATACTTCAACATTTCAAAATTCTGTGAGTGCTTTGCTGCAATTACCCTATGATAGGTATTTGCTATTTTCAAAGTGAGTGCAGCTATTTTGGACTTGACATGACTCACTGAAATCTATGGGGCAAATTTACAAAATTCACGTGATTTCGATCAAATTCAGATACTACGATTTTTTCGGATATTCGAATATGCAAATTTGGCTACTTCGATCATTGAATACGCAAAATTCGAGCGTATCAAATAGAGCGAATAGATCGTATGATCGGATATTCGATAATCGATGATCGAAGTACTTTAACTTTAAAATTTTATTCGACTGCCTACTTCGCCAGATTGAACCTACCGAATTGCAATAGAAGCCTATGGGAAGCCCCCCATAGGTTTTTTTTTTCTATCACCTGCTCAAATACCATCTAAATGTTACTGTATTCTCATTTTCTATTATGGTTTATTTTAACAAAATTCAAATAAACCATATAGGCCAGCTAGCGCTTGAGTCTACATGTTTTAATGTATAGCACTTGGGCCTGGATCACACCCTTATGTGGGATGAGGGGACAATGTGGAAACTTTAGTTGTATTGCACAGCAGTACATGTCTTCAAATCAGGAATACATACAACAAATATTATATTGGGACATTTCATTTTAACTGACTGTAATCATGACATAAATAGTTTATTTGATCCCTTTTAATATATATATTCATATTACTATCAATCTACTGATAGTAGATCAATTTTTTTCTGCAACAGTGTCCTGCTATATATTTTTTATTTTTCTGTATATTTGATTAATAAAATATTAATCACCTGCTCAAATACCTTTCATATGATCGAAAGCCTCGATCGCTCGAATCTTACGAATTTTTCGAACGCTCGAAGCAAATTTTAAGATTTTTTCATGAAATCGAACGATCGATATTTGATTGTACAATTTTATCAAGAAATTGAATATCGAGGTAAAAGATAGCCTAAAACTATTCGATAAGCATTCGATATTTCGAGGGAATTCGAGGGATTTTTAGGGAATAATAGTAAATCTGCCCCTATGTGTTCTAATAAATAATGTCCCCACTTATAAAATGTTAGAATATTAAAGCTACCTTGAAGTTCCATGGCCTGAATTTTGTTAAAATAAACCATAATAGAAAATGAGAATACAGTAACATTTAGATATGTGTATATATATATATATATATATATACATACATATCTAAATGTTACTGTATTCTCATTTTCTATTATGATTTATTTTAACAAAATTCAAATAAACCATATAGGCCAGCTAGCGCTTGAGCTTCTGTCTACATGTTTTAATGTATAGCACTTGGGCCTGGATCACACCCTTATGTGGGATGAGGGGACAATGTGGAAACTTTTGTCGTATTGCTCAGCAGTACATGTCTACAAATCAGGAATACATACAACAAATATTATATTGGGGCATTTAATTTTAACTGACTGTAATCATGACATAAATAGTTTATTTGATCCCTCTTAATATATATTCATTTTACTATCAATCTATTGATAGTAGATCAATTTTTTTCTGCAACAGTGTCCTGCTATATATTTTTTATTTTTATGTATATTTGATTAATAAAATAAACCACACACATAAGTGTAGGATTTTTTCTTAAGGACCTCAAGTAAGGCATATGGATGTATGCTTGCTGTTCAGTTGAGCTTTAATTTAATGTAGAGAAATAAAGGGGGTTATTTACTAAAACTTATAAAATAACTCTAGCAATTTAGTGTAATAAAAGACTTGATAAAATCATGAAAAAAATTTGAATCATATGAATTTTGTCGATATGATGCCCAAAAACTTTTTTGGATTATCACCCAAAAACCGCAAATTATTTGGACCCAGCACAGATCATGATATATTCCAATTGTAAAAGGGACATCTGTAATTGACTTCTACATGACCTCAACAGGTTTGAGATTGAGTATTCTCAGATTCTAACTTTACCGAGCTTCAGAATATAATAAATCTTTAAAAAATTGCATTTTTTACTACAAAAAAATTGTGTTTGCCCCTTTAAAACCCAGGCCAGAAAAATCCAGGTTTCAGTAAATAACCCCAAAAATGACTGCATAATATTTACAGTTTTATATAAATTATTTTACTAGTTTTTTTTCCCTTTATTTATCCATCATGGGTCCAAACATTGCCTGGGTGGTATGAAAGGTGATAATGGTTTCGCATAACTAAAAAATTGCATGTTAGATCTTATCCAGAATATAATTTTGAAGAAGTACCTCACCTTTGTGATTTTTCCACTCCTTACCTTGGACCATCTTTCATGACAAGACTAAAAATGATAGCCCTGTCACAATGCATTGTAAAGGAACTAAAAAACATATTTAGAAAAGTGTTTGGCTGCCAAAATGATTGGTGATGATTGGATATCTCAATGATTGGTTTTGATTGGCAGTAACAATAATTATCATTGGCTGTCTCTGCATCTGTACCTGTGAAGATGCTGAAAAATCACCATGCAACCATGATCCTTTGTTTGCATCTAGTGATCCTCAGTGTACATGAATATAGGAATATCATATGACCTAGTTTATAGCCACCTCTGTATTGCTGGGAGGGCTTTAAATGTGTCAAAGGTCCATGGCAAATTTGCAAATTCCTTGTATTTCAAAAGTAACTGAGAATTTAGGTGAATTTTGTTATAATTTGGAGGAAATTAAAGGCACAGGCAAATACTAAAAATTACAAGCTTGGCTATCTGCTTCTTTCCTTTTTTGCTATCTGCATATATTTTTTGCAAAATTAGGAAAAATAGTTGCAGATATATCAAAAACTTTCAGTAACCTAACCCCCCAAAAAAGTAAACTCAACATTACACATACCTAAAAGACATATTATTCTGTGCTATATACAGTATACAAAACAATTGTTTTGTTTTATCTAGCAATACTGTTATTGATGTTGAGGGAATACAATATAATATAGCACTTAGAAATCACTTCACAAATTTTGTCATTGGGATATTTTTTCTGCCAAATTCATATGCATGTTGTAACAAATGACTTTGTCCTTAGAAAGTAAGGATTTTGCACCACCAGCAACTGCTGTGTATTATAGAACTGATTCTATCTAGCTGGAATCATTAGTTTGTCTTAAATAACAAGAAAGGCTGATGCGTGTGAAACCTTGTGAGGGCTTCATTCTAAGGGTGGAAAACATACATTAACTTATTTATTGAGTTCTTTATAGACTTAATATATTGAATATTAATTTAATTTAGATTTGTACCACTGACTAAAAAGAGTAAAAAGAGTCAAGGAATCATTTATATATTTTCTCCCATGTGATTTAAAGCCCTTTACAGCAAGCAAGGCAGCCTTTATAGGGGCACTTGGTATGCCAGGACACTGGAAGATGAAGTGATTTGTCCAGGATCATAAAGAGTTTCCACAAGAAACCAACTCTGGCCCTCTAGCATTAGATCACAGATCTTTAAAAATGGGAAAAGTTTGTCACCTTAAACCTGGAGAGCTTTTGATTTTTGATTTTTTTTACTTATCAAAATCAGTTGTAAAAATCTTTTTAGATATCAAAGCCCGGAAGGATTTGGACAGTTATAATTTATGATTTTTACAGGATTGATTACATTGATCTGTAGATTAATGCAATCATTTCAATAGAAATTCAATCAAACGATAAATGGGGAGTCTTAAAACTTTCCAACAAGATTCCTAGTCATTCAATAAATAAATCTGCCTGTGTATATTTTTATTAATGTAGTGGATTCTTTACACATTTTCAGTTTAACATTAACTTTCTAATTAAGCTTTATAGATATGTTTTTTCTGGTAAAATGTCCAAAAAGTGTAAAATGACTGATAATGTTGTTCTAGGTTGCCCATATGTGGAACAAGGATGTGGACCAGTAAATTATTGATTTAATTTGAAATTAATTGATTCATTAATTGATTTGAAATTAATTATACATTTGTTCTTGAGGAAGAGTAGCGTGTTCTACACGAAACTAATTGAACTGAAATACAGCTCACTTTTATTTCTCAAGGTGCAAATTAACTGGAGTGTTATCTTTACACTTTTATTTATACTTTAAAACATATACACTGCACTATATTGGCTTTTATCCTCTTTTATGGTGACAGGGGTGATCCAAATGTGAAGTTGAAGGGGAGATTCTGGTATTGGATACTTAGGAGCTTGATTTTTATTTTGTTCCGGTGAGTAGATTGACTCACTGTGTGATCATCACATGGAGAACTTTTTAAGGGGCACTAAAGCATATGCACGTTTGGCTTGTGTGGTGATTCCAGCTGCATTTCTGGATTCTTCACTATATTTTACTATTTTTCCTTCCTTGTAGAAAATATTGCTTATTTTGTATATTGGTCCCCAGACAGAGTGGGCGTGAGAAATGGAAGCTGCAGTTTTCTTATCGTCCTTCAGGCAGCACACTTGAGATAGCTCATATCCAATCCCCTGGTAGGACAGAAAAAAATATCACCACCAATTAAAAAAACAGCCTATATTAACCCCCTCCTTACATCTCCCAGTAGTGTTTTTTTCTGTCCTTTCCAAGTGTAGGATGAAGAGGGACTTAAGTTCCGAAGAGCCAGACAGGTGGCTGTCTGAAGGCCGCTTGAGAAATCACCTTAGGGTGGATTACTCTGAGGGACTGTCCCTTTAGGCATACCTGGCAAGTAGTAGAAGCAATCCCTGTATCTCCAGTGGGGATAGAGTCGATTCGCTATGGAGGATTCGGCTTGCCATGCTTCAGCGTGTTCTCACAAGCGCATTGCGCTTCGTGAGTTAGCGCTTGATGATGACGTCATCGGCGGCGCCAAATTCAAAAATCGGTTGGTGAGTACTGAAGAATACTGAAAAATTAGGAGGAAATAAGCAGCGTTTTCAGCAGGTATATTTACCTGGTGGTAGGTCTGTGCAGACTCCTGCTTCCTGTTGTAGTTCCTGCAGATCGGTGCTGTCAGGCTGCAAGCTGGTGTGAGGCTGCATAAGGTACAATATGCTAACCTATTCAGCCGGTTCACCCATTGATTTTGTCTTTTTCACTTAAAGTACTTTATCTCCCTTCTTTTCTTCCAGATGTCTGTTCCTACTGGATCTGGAAAAAGGAGGAGAAAGTCAAAACATGCTCAGTGTGCTCAATGTGAGCAGCCGTTACCAGAGGATTATGGGCATTCAAAATGTGAATCATGTTCAAATCCTCACTCAAAAGAACCTGTGATGGATCAAAAATTCGTTTAATTGTTTAAAAATTTTTTGTCGGACACGATGTCAGAAATCAAAACTGCATCTTCAGCGACTCCGGTGGCCATGAGTGAAAACGTTCAGTCCTCAGATACTGAGTTACATTCTAGTAGTTCAGATGACATGGATTCTTCCTCATCTTCAACATCAAAAAGTAGGAAGGATGAAATTTTTCTTTTGTGTATAACTCACAAAAAAAGGGACAATTTACAACAAGAAGCCCTAGAAAAGGCCATAACAGACTTTATCAATATGAAGGTCTTGGAACCAGTTCCACCATCAGAAATTTGGGAAGGAATTTATTCTCATGTTTTTCTGGTTCAAAAACCAGGAGGAAAGTTCAGGCTTGTGATAGACTTAAAATACCTCAGTCAGTATATAAAAAAAGACAAATTCAGGATGGAGACAATTCGATCAACTATCAACATTCTTCAAGAAAAAGATGTCATG
>CM044448.1:58154357-58181696 GCA_024363595.1 Xenopus borealis
TGGGACTTGTAGTTTCTTAACAGCTGGAGGCACAAGGTTGAAAATCACTGCTCTAAAACACTTATCTTGGAAAATGGCTTTTCTCATTGCAATTGCATCTGCAAGGAGGATTGGTGAATTACAAGCCTTAGCAGCAGTTCCCCCTTATACTGTTTTCTTCCAAGACAAAGTAGTATTGAAGACTTTACCTTTTTTCACTCCAAAAGTGCCTTCTATTTCAAATATACAAAATGGTGAACAATGTTCTTTCATCTCCCTTTGTACAGTTGAATTTCTTTAATTAAGGACACAACTCTAGCGAAGTTGCACTAGGCAGAATTGCTTCGCTTTGATTTGCTCACTCTGCCAAAGTAACGCTAGAGAAAATCCACCAATGTTCGGCGCCCTTTAGTGAATTAGCGTTATGTTAGCAAATTTTCGCTTGGTGAAGTGTTTTGTCCCTGGTGAAATTGCACTCCCCATAATCATGGCAACTATAATTTAAGTGAAAATAATGCATTTGGGCCACAAACAAACAATGGAGGATATATTATTAATATCAACTACAGAAGAAAGGTACCCACAAGTGATTATTTCATTTGATTTAAAGGTGGGCTAACAAAGCAGTGAAACAGTAGGAGAACAGTGGTATACTGAGATGTACAGAGAGAGGTTATGGCAGCAGAAAGAATGAGATAAAGATATATGAATTAGTGCTAAGAAATCATTTGCATTAGATCTGTTCAGTATGATAAAAGGGGAAAATATATCAGGAAAGGCAAGTCTACAATAGACAGAAAGGTTGCATAAAATGCTTGTGTACTATGCTATACTATATTTTACTTAGACGTCATTATAAGTGTGGAAATTATGTTATAGTTGTATGACTTATAAAGCAAAAAAATCTTGCTTTGTGAATTCACAGGTATAGGTAAAGGTATGCTCCTTTGCACCTCTTTCAAATTATCTTTTTTTCTCTGTCCAAAATATGCAAATTGTTATCCTCAAATGAGTGTCCATTTTCTTTCAGATGTAGGTAGACTACTAGTATTGAGTCTTGTCTTGAAGAGTTAGCTCTCCTATTCTGGGCTATTTCCATACTGAGCCATGTGATTTTGCCCTCCCGAAGCAGAAACAAGGCACTGTGAAAAAAAGGCCCATAGACTCTAATGTAGTCAGCTACAAAAATGACATGCAACAAAATATATATATATTGTCGTATTAGCGAGTTTTTAGGTGAAACAGGACAAATTGGTCTGGTGTTTTTGCTTGACCTCGATGCTGTTTTGACAAAGGCACAGTTTGGGTATTCTCTGAATTTCCTCTGGAACATAAACTAAGGACAAGGAATGCAGGCATCAAAACTACTTTTAGATACCTGCATTCCTTGTCCTTAGTTTATATTCCAGAGAATGGTGGGAAACAGACAGCATATTCTGATCAGTATGAGTGGGTTTCTTGTATACTTCAATGTTCAGGTTTCTTCCCCTTTGATTAATATTGCAGAGGTTTTTTTTCAACAAAAGAATTGTGTTTTCCCCTTTAAAACTCCAACCAGAAAAAAATCAAACTTTAATAAATAAATGTCTATGTGTTATATTTATCTAAGAGTAAAGTTAGAGATCGCCACAGTGAAATTCGGCCACTCTCCATTAATTTCTGTGAGATTTTTAAAGGGATCCTGTCATGGGAAAAAACATTTTTTCAAAATGAATCAGTTAATAGTGCTGTTCCAGAAGAATTCTGCACTGAAATCCATTTCTTAAAAGAGCAAACAGATTTTTTAATATTTCATTTTGAAATCTGACTTGGGACTAGACATTTTGTCAATTTCCCAGCTGCCCCAAGTCATGTGACTTGTGCTCTGATAAACTTAAATCACTCTTTACTGCTGTACTGCAAGTTGGAGCGATATCACCCCTCCCTTTCCCCCACCCAGCAGCCTAACAAAAGAACAATGGGAAGGTAACCAGACAACAGCTCCCTAACACAAGATAACAGCTCCCTGGTAGATCTAAGAACAGCACTTAATAGTAAAACCCATGTCCCACTGCGTACTATTCAGTTACATTGAGAAGGAAAAACAACAGCCTGCCAGAAAGCAGTTCCCTCCTAAAGTGCTGGCACAAGTCACATGACTAGGGGCAGCTGGGAAAATGACAAAATGGCTAGCCCCATGTCAGATTTCAAAACTGAATATAAAAAGATTTGTTTGCTCTTTTGAGAAATGAATGTCAGTGCAGAAGTCTACTGGAGTAGCTCTATTAACTGATGCGTTTTAAAAAAAAACATGTTATCCCATGACAGTTTCCCTTTAAAAGAGTATTTAGCAATGGGTGCCTTTCAAAATCCCATAGAAAATAATGGAGAGTGTGTTCAGTAAAGGCTGGAACCTGCTTTAACTTTGGCCTAGGTCTCATCTACATTTCTGAATCAATTACTTGATGATGTTCCTTTAAAAGTATTCAAGGCTTTCCTTGCCATCTCTATGTAATTTAAAAATTAAAATTTTCGAGTTTTTTTTATGGGCAAATTTGTCAAATTTGACTAGGGAATTGTTCAAATTCAATTCAAGCTTATTTAAAATTCAAATACAATTTTTGAGATTTATCATACTGGCCCTTTAAGAGCTCAGATTCGACTATTCGCCAGTTAAAACCTGATGAATTGCTGTTTTAGTCAATTGGGAGACATCCTGGGATCAATATGGAGTAGTTTGCAGCCTACCTGACAGATTTTTTTTCAGAAAAAAAACTCTAATTGAGTTTTTAAAACGCCAATCGGATTTGATTTATTTCAAGTTTTTGGCTCGATCCTATTCACCCGAGTTAGGGAATTTTTTTTCTTCTTTTAATTTCGATTTGTTGAATTTCGAGTCCATGGGCGGTTATGGGAGTTTTTAAAAATTCACATGAATTCTAAATTCTAGCTTTAATAATTGTGCCTCTAAAGTTATCTCACATTTCCACATACATTCAAGTTGAAAGGTTATTGTTGCATGCAAAAGCAGGCTTCCAAATTAAGGACCACAAAGTACCAAAATACCATCTTTTTATGCTTTGCACAGATTAAATAAAGCAATGTCCCACTATCTGGCTTTTTAAACACATCACAAACCTTTTTTATTATTCTATATTTTAGTCCTATTTCTACACACCAGTATCATGAGAGACCAAACTGCTCAATATTATGTAGATCTGCATTTAATTATCTCATTTAGGAACAGGGGTGTATAACTGATATACTTTCTATTGAAATTTAGGAATATTTCTATCAGAAGTCCATGAACATTTTTTTCTGAACAGAGAGGAATCAAAATTGACAGAAAACTGTTGACTTTTGAAGTACTAACTTTTGCATTGAGCCCTGCACTAACACCCAGTGCAAATTTGCAGTAGTGCAGTTAATCATGTAGAAGCTTTGATTGACCCTATAAAGAGATAGCTAATAGACAGAGATATATAGAGGCCAATTTGTAATTTTTTTAATTTGAAAGATTCTGCCTCCAAAATCACAAGTTAAATTAATTTTACAGATCAATTTGAATGTTATATAGATATAGAATAATATGTAGATATAGAAAGATAAACAAGCTTTAATTATGCTTTCCGTTCAACATAGCCCATAAAACCCTGTTTTTCTCAATGTAGTAAATGGTGTTCCTCCTCAACTGATTGTATTGTCTTCTACATTTGCATGTACATTATTAATTTCAGTTAGCTATTTTTGTAAAATTGGATGTGCAGTTGCACTATGCAAAGAAAAGTATCTTTGGTAATAATCTGACCTTTAGAATATACAATATATATAATTTTGAAAAAGATAACATTCCTTGTTGATCCAATATTATTATACATTTACAATGACCAACTCAAGGTTGGGATTCAAGCCTGCAAAAAATAAGCAACAGGGAAACATTAACCGATATGTGTGGTTTTGGGAAATTAATTTATATAAAAACACACAATGTAGTGATGTATCTTGAACTAAAGAGGTACAGACAAAGGTATTGATTTTAGATCTTTAACTAAATAAATAGTATGTAAATTGTGTCTTTTCCGGCAAAATTAGATCAGAACGCATATACAGGGCTGTCTTTTTTTCTGAACAGATGACAGCTATTGAATTTGGCAGACATTGAAATTTGGTTAAAGAGATAAAGACCTTTGCTCTTTGGTTTTGATTAAATGAAGCCGCTTTAAAAGGACAGTAGTATATCAGACGGCTTCTGGAAAATAAATTGTAACAAGCGAACAGAAAAAAAACAACCTTTGTTTCTAAGACTATGGCATAATGATGTTTTGAATAAGCAGATGGATTGCTCAGAACTGTAGATATGTGTTTAAACCAATTCTAAAATGGCCCTTTAATTTGTTTGGTTGTTATTACAGTTTCTTGAGTGTCTTCTTTTTATTTTTATAATGACTTTGATATAGTTCATAAATTACTACTTGCCTGAATTTAAAATCTCATAAGAATCTGTCAGGAACCAATCTCAATGCTCTTGCCCCAATTATTTTACTAGCATTATGTATGTTACCTTCACTTTTTTATATCTTGAGATAAGCTTGTCAAGCTAAATTTCACTATATCAATCTCTATATCATACTAAAAGCTACTTTGATAATGAACTACTGCTTTAAAATCAGAGTTCATCTCATATGACTGGGGTTCTACAAACTTAGGTCATACGACAGACTAAAGAAGGACCCACTGAACAAAGGATGTGAAGTAGTGAGCTTGACACCATGCAGAATGTTTGGGACGTGGAGTTTTCCCGATAACAAATTTTTTCATAAATGGGATCTTCATACTTTTAGGGGGTTATTTACTAAACTCTGAATGCAAAAATCACAAATAATTCATGATTTTTTTTAATAAAATCAGAATCTGAAAATCGGGCATCTCAGGTTACATAAAAGTGTGCTGGGTTTCGAGCAATATCCCGAAGTTTTAGAGTTTTTGGGTATAAATTACGAAAAAATCATGAATTTTATGAAAATGGGGTAAAAAATCTGAAAAAATCGTGAAAATCAGATTTTTCCCTGCTAAGCAACTTTTCTGGTTAATGTAATAATAAATAAACAAGCGGATTTGATCGGATTTTGTAGCAGAAAATAAATTCAGACTTTGATAAATAACCCCCTAAATCTACTAGAAAATCATGTACAAAGTACTGTTTTATTATAACAGAGAAAAAGGAATCATTTTTTAAAATATGGTGTATTTGAATAAAATGGATTCAAAGGGAGATGGCCTTTTCCTAATTTGGAGCTTGATGGATAATGGGTTTCTTGGCAACAGACAGAAAAACTGAAGCAATGTAAGGGTTGAGGGTCTGTGCCTAGGACAATGGTGCCTATTGTTCAAATTTTGGGGGGGCTTATTTTTATTTTTTAAATCCCCCCACCCTCCTCCACGGAATTCCACAGGAAATCTGTTGATGGAGCTGGGGGTCACGCTCACACCATGCTGACGTAGTTTCCACAAAACACGGTGTGTGACGTCATGTGCATGACGTGCTGACGTCACATGCACAACGTAAGGGGCATGTTTAGGTCCAGTACCTAGGGTGGCATCACACTTAAATACAGCACAGTAAGGGTTCAGAAGCTTTCATGGTATAACCTTTCATTGATATAAGGGGATGATAAATCATTTTTGACAAATGTATGCATTGTTTGGCTAATATACTACTACAGTTGTTACTTCATTCAATTTATATTCACAAGATTTCAACATCTTCTTCAAGGTACCTTCACCATTCACCATGCTGTGAAGTACTAATGCTACTAGATGATCGGATAACATATATATATTTATATATATATATATATTTATATTTATATTAACACTTATTGAGTAAATATGCTCTGTGTATACAATATGCAAGGGGTATACATTAATATACTGTAGGTGTTGCTTATATTTCCTTAAAAGTAAAGTATTAGGTCATTTTGCAAGAGTTGTCCCCCAGTTAAAGTGCTATTTCAGTCATGAGGCTGCTTAAAGGGATACTGTCATGGGAAAACCTGTTTTTTTCAAAACACATCAGTTAATAATGTTGCTCCAGCAGAATTCTGCATTGAAATCCATTTTTCAAAAGAGCAAACTTTTTTTTATATTTGAATTTGAAATCTGACACGGGGCTAGAGATATTGTCAGTTTCCCAGCCTTGTGACTTGTGTTCTGATAAACTTCAGTCACTCTTTACTGCTGTGTTGCAGGTAGGAGTAGGAGAATAACTGATGCGTTTTGAAAAAAACATGTTTTCCCATGATAGTATCCCTTTAATAACCTTTCTTCACTTTTGAGAGTTGTGTTCGCTCCATCACTAAATCAGTTTTACACCTCACCCTGATAAGATCTGGAGCCTGAGGCAATAGCAGACCTGCAGTATATGTGGCACTACCACTATGCAATATACCCTTGAACTTAGACTCCAAGGACCATTTAAAAATAGGCATTTTATATATATATATTTATGGGAAGGGATTAATTTTGTTGCAAAACTAGCCTTTTCACCAGCAGTGAAAATCTTTGCAAATCTGAGCTACAATTTCACCATGTGTTATATTTTACTGGGGGGCAACTGGCTTTTGAACCAGAAAAAACACCAGTGTGATTATTATGATCCCCTTGTCTTCCACAACACACAATTAGGAGCCCTCCCCTGTTCTATAAAGTGACCTGTCCTGTGGCAAAGATAGTTAGATAGATAGATTATCCATAGATAGATGAGACAGCAAATCCAGTTTAACATGCATCAGATTATGTATACAATTATAAAAAATTTTTATATTATACATGGTAATTTACTAAAATGCGGAATAATAATAATACTTACATGGGAAAATATTTATAAAGAAAAACTGAATTTCCAAAATCTTTCCAAATAAAAAATTTAGAAAGGGTGGATTTTTCTGTTTTCAGACTGTGACTACCTAATACATTTTTTAAACTTTAATGTGCAAATCACGTATCACCATTGAAGCTAATTAATTTGCTATGCTGTCTCACCAAATGATGCCACCTCCATTAAGTCAACTGATATGCAGATCAATCAATTTAATCAATGGCACCCTGACTTTCCTGTAGATGGCCTTTTTATTTAAGAAGTCACGTGTGCAGTATGATTGCCATTAAAATGACATATCACCATCAAACACAAAGCAAATGATTGCTATAAATTAGGCACCGTTGTAATTGATATATATACTGTATATATATATATATATATATATATATACACATATATGTGAGACATAACATTTGTAATCTATTTTTTTTTTTTAAATTATAGTATCATGAATAAAGACTGGGAAGAAAATTTATCATGACAAAACCAAAGAAGAACCTACTGTATGTACTGTATCTGGTGAAGCAGCCTTGAATTCTGTTGTAGTTGCTTCCAGTAAATACAGGGATTATTCTACAGTTTATAGGGCCAACAACAAGACTGAGCACTAATTCCAAAAATTCGAATTTCAAAGTAATTTTGGGCTACTTCGACTATTGAATAACCCAAATTTTGATTTGAATAGAAAAAATTGGAATATTTAAACAAGTCAAATTTTCGAAGTAGCCTATGGGGGACCTCATAGAACCTGTCCTGAAAAATGTTCTAAGTTCCAAGAATTCAAAGGATTTACGGAGAATCGTTCGGATCGTTAGAATAGTTCGATCGAATTGAATGATTCGAACAATTTTTCGTTCGATCGAAAATGGACCTATTCGATTGAACTAGGTCCATTTTCTATCGAAAAAGCCCTTTAAAAAAACTTTGAGGATCAAACTTCAAAGTTTTTTTACTTCTAAAATTCAGCCCTTAGAAAATCTGCCCCTAAGTGTCGGACACAAGTTCTCCATTTAGGAAAGGCTCCCATGCTCCTATATGATTCCTGCTAAATGTTAATGCATTGTACAGTACAGAAATTAGCTTTGGAAATGGGGTGGGGTGATGAAAGACACAGAATACATATATTCATTGGAAGGAACAAGGCATGGTTTACTTGCAGTCTTAGTGTAATTTCCTTTTAAGGAAACAAAATTGTACCAGTTTTTTTTAAAGGAAACATTAAATGCAACACAAAGTTGACAGGAAATAAAACTATTTTAAGATTTCCATTAAAAAATTGTTCTTTTTAAAACATGAAATATTACGATTCAAAAGTGAAACAAAGCTTTGACATTTAAACCTGTATTTTTTTTATTCTTTTTTTGAAAGCACACCACAAGTATATATCAAAAGAGTGACAAAAGGCTGTAAGGAGTGACTTCCACTGTCTGCTTGGATTTACTGCTAGACCAGTAATGACTCAATTAACTATACATGGAATTTCAAAAACACAAAATGGAGACCTGAGACCTGAAGTGGACTACAGGTTGAACTAAAGATATATAAATATACTGTATATTGTTATTCTGCTCCTAAGTTTGGGCAACTGACAGCAGCAGCGAGCATAAAAGAATATGGGGGAATGGGGGGGATATCAGAAGCAAAGCTCTTCATTGTTAAAGGGCTGTTGTCACATTGGATTTGCAAAGAGGTCCATAACATGATGTATAGTAGAGTTAAAATAGCAAAAAACAAACACACATTTGCAAGAAAAACACCTTTTCACAGTTCCTTTACTGGCTCCTCAAATCAAGATACAATTAAAGAACAGTGCCACAGGCTATAGAAATAAAACAAATAACAGGATATAGTGCAATATTGTTAAAGGAGAAGGAAAGGAAATTTTCTATAATTAGCTTATAGTGTTCCCCACCATCCCCCCACCTGAAACACCGCAATAAAACTTGCAATAGAACTTCCTCAGCTGTGTACTTGATTCCCGAAGTTACGGCGCTTGTTCAGCTTTGGCGACGCCATTTTCAAATTTAGCACATCACTTCCCCTCAGATCTCTCCACCAGCGCGCATGCGCCTCCTTATTGACCTCATGACGTGTCACGACACACATTCTAATGCTGAACACAAGCAAGGAGCCGTGCCTGCGCTTTCAATGAGCAAGGAGCCGTGCCTGCGCTTTCAATAGTAAGAAAGTGTTTGAACCGTGTATTTTCCTTTATTAATTATTTACAGACCTCAGACAGAAAGGCAGACCCGCTCGCTGGAATCCTTATCAGCTCCTGCGCTCGCTGGCTGGCTGGCTGTCAAACTGTAAATTAGATTTAGAGCGAGCGCAGGAGCTTCAAAGCTTCCCTTAGTTGCTGAGCAACTGGGAAGCTGGCTCCTGATTGGTAAAATAAATAATGGGGGCGGGAGCATGGAGGTCAACGATGACGCGTCCATATGACACGTGACCAACAACACTGAAGTCAGCACGGCACTGAATAGATTACACAGAACATGCGCAGGGCACTGCTGAAACCTACTGCGCATGCCTGTGCCCCAATGGAAGCGATTTCTGGACAGGAGAGAGGGTAGGCGTTTTTATACATGTTCTTAATATTATTAAAAACGAATAGAACATAAAAAACGTAGAAAAGTAATGATTGAATGATTTTTGTTACTTAAAAGAAGATTTCCTTGGCAATATGTATATATTTATTTCATTTTGAGTTTCCTTCTCCTTTAATATTCAGTGCAGTCACCAAAGTGTTACAGCACTAATCTGTGTGCGTCTTAAACCATAGATAGTATATGCAGAGATTTTTTGTGTGTGTTCTAAAGTGCTATACTGATTTCTAAAAGGTGCTATCTCCAAAATAAAATATAATTAAGTCAAAGTGTAAGGTAAAATTAATTAAAATAAGGTGCAATAGCGTTTTCTTCAATCAGTAAAACTCATTGTGTGACTTCTCCACACTCTGGTGGGATTGGCAATCTACAAGATTCTTAATTTCAAAACAGCATTTCAATATCAACTCCAGGGTTTTTATGTAAAGACATTAAAAAGCCACATGCTGAGTTTTAGTGATAGAAGCAAAAACCATTGCACCTTATTTTAATTCATATTACATTTTGAAGCAAGCACTACAAGCACTTTGTTATTGTTGACTTTATTATAACTTTATTTTGGAGATAGCACCTTGTAGAAATCACTATAGCCTTTTAGAACACACACGAAAAATCTGTGCATAGACTTTTTATGGTTCAAGACACACACAGATTAGTGTAACACCTTGGTGACTGCACTGAATATTAACAATATTGCACTAGGTTCTGTTATTTGTTTTTTCCAAAGCCTGTGGCAAAAAATGATATGTAGCATTTCTATTTTAGCTCTTGGTTGAGATGTAGTCCTCTTTTATTTGTTAGGGTTATTTATGACTTTAAAAAGAACTATCACCAGTGTTTAGGTTCCAAAATAAACCCCATGTCTCCTTTTAGCTTCTCTATATTATTTCCATCAGACGCAAGAGTGTGATTGAGGCTGGGCTTGGGAAGAGGGTTGAGACACTCTTAACATATTTTCTTCAACCTTTTGGGTTTTGGCTTAATGCCCAAGCCTGAAATCACTTTTAAGACGACTAGTTCCTATGAAACGCTGGCTACATAAACCTTAACTTTATGATAGGGCACATGGGAGAGCAGCTGTATAAATGCTTATATATTTAGAACCGTATTCTAGTCATGAGGGGTTCATTTACAAATACGTGTAACTATTCTAAATGTGGCCATACATGTATCATGTTTGTTGAGCATATGATAATAACAAAAAGCTTTGTTCCAAGAGGATCAGTTGGAACAGTTATATCAGCACATGTATATTGTATCTAACCATAAAAATAGAATGGTCCTTTGTTTTTACCTTCACCTCTTCTAGCTTTTTGTTTCCCTGCCTGTATACTGAACGATTGTTCTCACAACCGTTAAGTCAGGAGAAAGACAATTGTCTGGTCTGTATGACAAGCTTAAGGCATTAAGCAGTACATTTTTTCATCTGTAGTTGGGCAGTTCTTGTAATGATACTTTAGCCCTTTTTTAAGTAATAAATTACTGGGTACGTGGCTACGATAAGAAGTAATTTAACATTTCAGCTTTGACTTCCATAAGTCAGATTCTTAGAAAGACACACAATATCTGCAATGCCATTATCCCCAAAATAATCCAGTTGCTATTTTGTTAACTGTGTATATTTGTTTCAAATTAACCACCACACCATCATTAACTTGCTATTGACTTATTTTGTCTTCTTTTTCAAAACAACAGATATTTTCCTTAAGGATTGGAGTAACGATTATTCTCCATAATTGGTTTGAACTTTATGTTTTGTTTGCAGTTTATAATTAATGGCACTTTAAAATGATTGTTTTAAATGTTTCTCTAAATGTTTATTGTGATCCTTTGTGCTTCGGTTTTTCCATATATGATGTTTACCTTGATATTTATTTATATGTACAGTGTTTAAAATGTTGTGTCAGAGAGCTATGTACATTATATACTATTTGAGTTTATCATTTTGCTTCCTTTCATAAACCTGACAACTAATGCCATAAATGACATCAATTCAAACTGTTTTATTTTTATTTTTTTTACCGTGAATGGAAAACTGTATTCATTATTGCTAGTGTAAATGTATATTTAAAATATGCACTTTAAACCCATATCCTATATAATAAAGTTCAAGTGTCTCTGCATCCAGTCCCTGTGTCCGTGGGATTGCTCTACTGCGCATGTGTCCCACGGACAGCCAGCGCGAAGCGTCTAACGCTAGTGCAAATTCGCCAGCATTATGTCAAATCGTAATCGCAAGTTCACGAACACCGACTCTTGCGAATTTACGCTAGCGAAGTAGATAGAATACACGCTGTGGCGTGTTTTACCATTATGGGTGTATGTTACAGCCACTACACATGCCCAGGACACCTTTAATCAAAAAAAATAAAATGTCCTATTGCCCTACATGTGCCCCCTATATAGTAGTGTTGCCATATGTCAGGAAATGTAGGGGGGAAGGAGGGTAACACCCCCCAAAAAAAACTATGTTTTTCAGACTATCACCCACAATGGTAAAACACACCACAGCGGGGCAGACAATATTTGATTGACAGCTGAGATTTTTAAATGAGCTTAAAACAGCTATGAATGGTTTAATAAAAATTTGAAATTGGATTTCATGTTTAATTTGAAAAGGACTTTTATTATACAGATTTTTGTGTCTGGGTGATGGGCCCACTTTAAGAAAAGGTCTGTGGATATTTGCACAATTACATTGTGGCTTTTTTATGCATGTTGCACACTGCATGACAATGTAAATAAGCTGAAAATACACCTCTCACTGACTTTTATAGAAGCTTGACAGATTTTAATTAAATTTTTTATTTCAAATTTTCAAGATGATATAAACTGATAAATATTAAATTTGAAAATATTACAAAATGTGTCAAACTATGGACACTTCCAGAACACTGGAATGTGTCAAATTCCAGAACACTGGAATAAGGGGGAAACTGAAATTGGCAATAAGAGGATAGTTCCTGCTAGAAAACACAATTAAAGGATTAAAGTAGACTCGTCACCCAGACACAAAAAAAAATTTGTAATCAATCAATCAAATTTTTCCTATTCTATCGTTCGAATATTCGAATAGCGGTAAAATCCTTCGAATTCTATATTCGAATTCAAAGGATTTTACTTCCCTCACTATTCCCATGGTTGAATTTAGAATTTTTTTCAATTTAAAATTCGACCAATAGTAAATCTGCCCCATAGTGTCTTCATAAATCTGTCCCTTCCACTCTTCATTTCTCTGCCCCACCATGTTCTTATTTTGTATGCCCCTTCTAGGTGCCTACAAATAGGCACCTAGAAAGAAAGGCTAAAGCCATCAGTGAAATTCTTATTCCACTATACACCATCCTGCAATGCTTGTGCAAATTCAAAATTGAGAAGTGCATTATGCACACTCTCTCACAACTCTTGATTGTGCACCTCCTAGATTGCATTGGATAGTGCAAAAAGAATTAGGATTTCAGGCTGTTGATGTCCGTCACCAAAGTCCTATGCCAGTTCCAATGTCTTCCTGCTCAGCACAGCTTTTGGGCTCACCCCACTGCTGGATGCAAATAACCATGGGGCTGCACCTGATTGATTTCAGACCCAACCAGTGTGTTGTACCTCCCCCAATGCTGGTTCATTGGTTCTGGAGACTTCTGGAGACACTTTAAACTGATTGGCCAATTCCCAACTTCTTACCCTTCAGTGCTAAAACTAAAAACATTATGGGGCAGATTTACAAAATTCATGTTAATAATTCGAAGTTCGATCGAATTTAATATAAATTTTAATTAGAATCTTCGAATATGCAAATTAGGCAAATTTGAATATTCAAATTCGACTAATTTGAATAATCAAATAAAATTTTATTAAAATTTCGAATATTCGATGGTCGAATACTTCCCCTGTAAATATTTATTCGACCACCTACTTCGCCAGGATCAAGCTACCAAATTGGCAATCCTTAGCTGAGATTGAATAAAAAAATTAGATCGATCGATTCAAATCATTTGAATATTCGATTCAAGGAATAAAGGACCCCATGTGGGTCCGAAACGTCGGATTATGATGTGTATTCGATGAATAAAGACACTTTTTTCACTTTGAAAGCAGTGGGTGCTGATCATCTGTATACTCTCTATATATATATATTTATATATATATCCATGTATAGTTGAATATTTTTACAGATTTTTTGTTAAACTTCAAAAAAAATATTTAACTATGTTCACCATGGATCTAGAAGGATTAAAAACAAATACTGAAAATAACAGAGTATATTATATATTGTTTTAATGTTCAGTAGAACTGCTTGTTTATTTTGTACCAAAATATAATATAATCATTTATACATGTAAAATGTTTCCCAGTACCATTAAAAAGAACACTTGGTCTGATGTTTTCACTCCACCCTTCTTTTTACAGTGTCATGCTAAAGACAGATCCCAGGTTGTTTCCTGTCACCCAATGGAGCTAACTGCTCAGCAGAAAGCACAGTTGGACAGCCCTAATTAGTGCAGCTCGGGTTAGTCAGTATCACAGCCTATGCCAGCATCTCACTTAAACAGCAATAGAGCAGTGAGAAGCTACTGACAGCTGAAAATGCTTCTCTTCCAACTACAGCAATACAATGAATGTTGCTTGACTGTTACTGTTATGAGAAATGTTTGAAATAATGTTTAATATGGAAATTAGACTCAAATGAACCTGTCAAAGGATATTTTGCTTTCCGTCTTATGTAATATATGGAAGTAACGCAAAAAGAATGAAGAAAACATAGAGGCTTGATGGCTCAGCTTTAGTGTACACGGCAAGATAAAAAAAGACACTTTTTACCATTCCTTATCACAATGTTTAATCACATTTTAAATGTAGCAAGTTTTCTTTTCATAAAAAAGCTCTATGGATGAGTGAATTGAAGGCATGCACTGTAATAAATTAAAAGTTTGGCCATAAGATTTATGGATACAAAGATTTTGTGTAAACAGGAGAATGATGTAACAGATATAGAAAAGGCAAATGTACTAAATCAGTTCTTTTCTTCAGTGTATACAATAGAGGAGTCTGAGTTCCCAGGCTCATTTCATAGCTGCACTAATGGCTCAGCTCAATCTAGTCAGTGGCTGACTCAGGATATGATTCATAAAGCTCTAATAAAAATGTATGTAAACAAGCTCCAGGGCCTGATGACATACACCTCCAAGTTCTAAGAGAGCTTAGTTCAGTTTTAGACCAGCTCCTATTTCTGATTTTTTCAGATTCACTTTCATCTGGTATTGTACTTATGAATTGGAGAAAAGTTGATGTAATTCCAATATTTAAAAAGGGATTTGGGATCTCAGCCTGGCCAGTAAGTTTGACATGTGGGCAAATTATTTGAAGGTTTGTTAAGAGTTCACATTCAAAATTTTGTCCTTGTGAATAGCATTATGAACAGCAATCAGCATGGCTTTATGAAGGATAGGTCATGTCAGACAATTGTCCACTTTTATTTAACTTGTTCATTAATGACTTAGGGGAGGGTATTATAAGTAATATATCAGTGTTTGCAGATGACACAAAACTATCAAGCCCAGGATGTGGCATCAACAGGATCTTGACAAACTGGCAATCTGGGCAACTAAGTGGCAAATAAGATTCAATGCACCTGGGATGTAAAAACATTCAAGCCACTTATACCTTTAATGGGACTGCACTATGCAAATCCATTAAGGAAAAGGACCTTGGAGTCTTTGTAGATGATAAACTTGGCTGTAGCAAGCAATGCCAGTCAGCAGCATCAAGGGCAAATAATGTCTTGAGCTGTATTAAAATGGGTAAAAAGTCACTGGGCAAAAAGTGCCACTTTATAGAGTACTTGTAAGGCCCCATCTAGAATATGCCGTACAGTTTTGTTGTCCATCACTCAGGACATTATTGTATTAGTGAGGGTACAGAGAAGGGCAACTAAGCTGGTAAAAGGTATGGAACATCTTAGCTATGAGGAAAGACTGGTCAAATTGAAGATGTTCACACTGGTGAAGAGATGCTTAAGGGGTGATATGATAACTATGTATAAATATATATGGGGATCACATAATAATCTCTCTAATGCTTTATTTACCAGTAGGTCTTTCCAGTTGACACAAGGTCACCCATTCCAATTAGAATAAAAGAAGTTCTACCTAAATATTCAGAAGGGTTTTTTTTACAGTGTGAAGATGTTCTTCTCTCCCTGAATCCTGAAGCCTGGATGGCTTTTTAGCAAGTGAGGGAATACAGGGTTATGGCTATGGAAGATAGCTCATAGTACAAGTTGATCCAGGGACTAGTCCAATTTTGGAGTCAGGAAGGAATTTTTCATCCTCTGAGGAATATTGGAGAGGTTTCAGATGGGTTTTTCCTCTGGATCAACTAGCAGTTAGTCTTTTTTCAACTTAACTAGGTTACTGTGTAAACATGAAAATATCAATTTTCTATGTAATCATCTTACCATCTATACGAATTTAAGCTAAGTTAAGATGGACCACATTTTACAGTGTTCAGTTTACTGGCCTGTGTATGAGGCCAATTCTTCATTCATTTTCATCAGGACTTTTATCAGGACAGGTCAAATACTGATATGGAAGACTGAGCAGGCCATGCATGGGGTCCATAATCTGCAAGTCTAGTCTTGGAAACAAACAAATGGATGAGCCAGATTTTAACCTCCAACTGTTTGCCATGGCCAGGCACAGGTTTGGTCATGTGAAAATCTCATCAAGTTAGAGAACAGAACATCTATGGTTGCTGTATTTAATGAATGATTACATGTTGAAACTAATGGATTGTAATAACATTCTGTAGTGCATAGATCACATATGTACAGGTTCTGAAAAAATCATGCAGTTTGCATATTTGTTTTTATCAGAAGGGAGAATAAGTAATGAAGCAAATACAGTTTTCAAATACAATGGTTATTTCAAGGGGGAAAAAATAACAGTAGTTCTAAAATGGCATTTCAAATGACATATTAGAGGTGGGAGGGATACTAGGATAGGAATGTTTGTTATGTAAAGTTTGTGAATTAAACAATATTTGCAGGAAACCTTTGAAATAAACAGGACGGTTTCTTTTTCTGTATAAGTGTTGGACAGGGGTTAGAATTGGGATGAGTGAATTTTACCGGAATGTTTCACCGCAGACTTGAATGGTGTCAGACGTCGAAAAAAATTTGATGCCCATAGACTTTTATGCATTTTGGTGCAATTTCCCTAGCAGTGAATTTTTGGCGAAAGCGAAATGGGTCAAATATGCCTAGTTACACGAGTCAACTAGGAAATCCTAACCAAAGGGGCTACCAACTACTCTCCTTCTTATAAATTATTAACTTTACTCGTCCAATCTAATTACAGTGTTCTCCCTTATCTGATTTTTTTTCTCCTGATTCTTAGGCTAAGGGCCCATGAAGCACAGCCTAGGCTTCTCTCTATCACTGTAATGTGTAAAACACAAAGGGCATATATTGCTGCAGAAATACGAAAGTATACATTTATACACCAATATCTGATGCCATGCTTTCAGAATCACAGTAGGGTGGATGGGCAAGGGCTTCTTTCTGCTTGTGTAGAAACTGCAGGTAGAGAGAAGCTGATGCTGCTCCTCATGTGCCCTTAGCCTTACACTGCTCCTTCCCCTATTATCATGCTTTTTGTCTTTCTCTCCACACTCTTTTTTTAGCTTTGAAAACTGATTCTTACATTACCTTCATCTGTCATCTTCTTTTATCTCCATATTTCTGACCTTCCTTGCATTTGTGTCTTCTTCCTCCTTTCATTCTCTTTTCTTCCTTTGTTTATCATTCCTCTCCCTTATAGTTGACTTCCTTTACTTGTCTTGCCCCATATCAAGTGGGACTGTCCAGTTCCCTATGGGACCCCAATCTCTTTATACATGTATATGGCTCATGAGGGCTGATTGGGTTTATGGGTGATCAAAACAACTTATGATTAGACAAATTCCCTTAGTTTACCAAGTTAAGCCAGATGAACCATAGCATTGACATCAGTTGACTGAAAGTACTAAAGGGGCAACATATTTTGTCCTGTATTTGTGCCACAGAACAATACATCACATTTTATGATATAAATCATGCTGGAATACATTTTTAGAGTGATGTAGATAAATATCACTCTGTTCCAACACTGTTTGACCTTTATGTTTATAAACTTTATACAGTATTGAATAAAGACCATATATGACTCAAGATTAACAAACTTGTTTTCTTTAAAAGTAGATATGAAAGTTTGTTTAATTTTATGATATATCATCTACTACAATCATGCAAGTTACTAGGATGTGTTCAGGACTGTAGTAGTGTCCATTCTGTTTTAATCAGTTCAAATGGGTAAAATTAAAGGAAAATTCATGATTCATTTCAAACACTGAGGGTCTGTCTTTGCTAAGGGGCACAAACAGTGAATGGGAGAACTGTACCCGAATCTCAAGATGGCACTAGAAATTAGTGCTGCTTTGCTGTTTTGGGATTAAAAACCCATAATTTGTACTTGAATGGCAATTTTTTTCAACATTACAAATTTCTACAAATTTCCTTACTCTTTGTTAGTGGCAGATCAGAGGCAAGTGGCAGCGAGACACAGCTTACTGTGATTCATGATAGCTCGCAGTTAGTCTGTTAGCCCTTGTCTGGCTCTCTTCTCGGAGAGAATAATGGATAGTTACAATGTGTATAGTGACATTGTCAAGCCATCACGAATTGCTGATTATAGCGCTAAATATTGATTTCTGCTTCAGATGTGTCAAAATTCTTTCTCCCTTTAATTAGAACTTCCCTAAGCACCATACAAGAGCAAAGTGAATATATCAGATCTCAGTAAGGAGTGTGGTACTAGAATATAATTGTGACCTCTTGTCTTCTTTTTTTTTTCCTTCTGAGTTTTGAGATGACTTCAGCTGTCTTTTCTGCCCTTCTCAATGCCTGTGATAATCATACTCATTTTTCCCCTAGCCTTCCCAGAGATAGAATTCTTTCTGACTCTCTCTTTTTTATCATTTGGAAGCACTGCAACTGTAGTGAGATAGAAGCAAAACTTTACAATGGCAGAAGGTGGCTTTTTCCATTTGTTTGTTTCATGGTAGACCGAACTAAGCAATGACCTGTGACAGGAGAGTCCTCTATACTACAGAGACAGGTTCACCCAATCAAACAAAGGTTTAAAACAAACACTGATCCCTTCATTTCTCCATGCAGGATTTAGGAAGGCCAATTTCCTCGGTGTCATGATGGCCTGATTATCTCCAAGCAATCAATTTAAATGCCTGGAGAAGAAGAGAAAGATGTGAGTGACGATCAGCTTTATATTGTTAAATAATAAAACCAAATCAATAGTCAGTAAGATACAAAATATATAATTTATTGCAAAAATATGTTATCACAGTTGTGATTAAGGCTTCTCTTCATAAATGTACTTGTTAAAGGGGCACTCTCAATGTATTTTTCTATATTTTGAAAAGCTGTGCATTCCTTGCTTGGGGGGGTTTCAAGGCAATACCCTACCTAGCTGTCTATAAAGCAGCTACATTTATCTTGTTCATATTCTCATGCCTCCAACTCATTTATAAAAAGTCTATGGAGGCAATCTGCTCCTAGAAACTGTGGTATATCCAGAAAAGAGTAAAAAAATATATTATTATTTATTTCTGAAACCTTTGCAGCAATGCCATGCTCCAGGTACTGCAGCTGATAGTTTTAGCTAATTTTGTTTGCAATGCACACCCTCCCTTGTGGTAGGATGCAACATTTATTAATACATATTAAAATTTATAAGTTATGGTCTTCTTTTTTAGCACCCAAAGTATAGTTATACAGAAGATTAGAATTACTATCATATTGTAAACGTTCAGGATCTCAAGCTGACCTCTGTTTTTATATTCTGCATAATTTCAATATCCAGTTTAGTATTGCTAATTGCAGCTCTGGAAAAAGTGGGGCACAAGCCTTGGGAGGAACTGTAAAAAATGGAAAAACTAATGTTGTGGGGGCTTGAAATTACTTTATTTTGGATAGTGCCATATTGTCAGTTATGAATCTATCAGGGGTTTCAGACATAACTTTCAACTAGCTTGAAATGGATAGAAGTAGTTTAATAGTAACAAACAGTTGGGCTTACCCACCCTAGGGGGTCCCAAAGCCAATTTATGTAAGTGGGGCTCAAAAGTCTAAAAAGAGTTCTCACTCCAAAAGCACACATACCACAGTATGATTCATAATGTACCTCTAGTGTGTTCTGTTCTGACAGAAAGTGAAGTGTATTGTGCCTTCCTATTGTAGAACTTCCACATAGCAAAATAAAACACACAGTTGTGAAGACACAATTAATGTTTTCTTCAGGACAGCATTTACTTTTATAAATCCCTGTAACTTTTTTTCAGTTGTACACATGTAAAGAGACCTTTGTTTGCAGTATGCATCAGAGATGCTTTAGTTATTTGTCCAGCAGCCTGAAGCATTTTGTTTGCATCTAAACTGGCAGGCTGCAATAAAGGTGCTTGCCTTCATACACCCTAATTGTAATTCTGTAAAGTTGCCATTGCACTCACCCAGTCTCTTCTGCTGAACTGTGTGCATGTGCAGATATTGACACTAAGGGACCCTGGAGCTCTTGTGACCCTGAACATGGTGGCAATTCCATGGTTTCCATCCGAGATAGTATTAGGCTCAATAGACTTCTGCCAAGAGAATCACATGCAGAGTTAGGGGCAGATATATTAAATTCACATGAATAATTCGAAGTTCGATTGAATTTCAAAAAGATTCAAATTTGAATCTTTGAATATGCAAATTAGGCAAATTTGACCATCGAATATTCGAATAATTTGAATATTCAAATAAAATTTTATTCGAATATTCGACTAGTCAATGGTCGAAGTACTTCCCCTTTAAAATTTTATTTGACCACCTAGTTCGCCAGATCAAAGCTACAGAATTGGGAATCGTTATTTTTGATCGAATAAAAAAAATTTGATCGATCGAATTCGAAGGATTTTACTTCACCTACTATTCCCATGATAAATCTGCCCCTTAGACTATGATAATAGTCACAACATGAGATGCATTTTGTTAGCACACGCACACAATTGCATTTGTTTTGACCAGACCCAACTCCATGCAATTGCACTGGAATAATGGGACAAATATTCAATTAGTCAAATATTACCCTTTCTATGTTTATTATTCAGATATGCAACACTAATCTATGTATCCCACTGCCCCTTTGTTAACTAACATTTCAGTTAATGCCACAAATGAAGAATTCTTAACTATTGATTTTTCTGCTTTTAAATCTTAGTGTCTCAGCTTCTTGCATATAGGAGACATTTAGCGTTCATTTCTCCAGCACAAGTCCGCGCATCCAACACTCTGAATCTTAACTAGAAGAAAATAACAACAAGTGACATACTGTATATCGTTCATAGTACTTTTTTTTTTTTAATAAGCAGGCGAGGTTGCTAAAGCTACTATCAACATTCTTGGGATATCAAAAATTATAACTGGTTTTTATCAGTAGTATAGCTGGGAAACACAAGGGTATAAGATATAATGTACTGTAAGCTCTGTTTGATGAATCTGAGCACAGTTCCTTGGGGATAGATTACTTTAAACCATGCTCTTTTACTTTCTAATCCTAACTTGATTTGATTTGTACTTTAATACAGCTGCCTGGCAGTTCAACAGCAAATATACACTATTTATGTAATCATATTCTAAGTAGTGGGACAAGAGGAAACTCTCTAGAACCTTTTTTTTTGGAAAATAGTTTGTTGTACTTTTTTTAGTTATTGAACAGCAAGGCTCCGGGCTTCCTAGTGCTCATTATAATTGGTTTTCTGCTTGAACTTTCCAAAACTGTGATTTCAATACTCAAAGAGATTTTTTTTGCTTACTATATAGCTGTGGGGTCTGTTTTTTTTCGATGTGCAACTACTTTTCCATAGTTCAGGTTTCAGAGTCATTGGAGCAAATTCACTAAGGGGCGATTTTTTGTGAGTGACCGCTTCGCCACACTCCACACCACTTTGCCAGGCACAAATTTGTTACCACTATGCTAATTCACTAAAATGCAAAGTTGTGGATCAGCAGCTGTATGCTTGCAGTACTTTGGGTGGGCGAGCATTTCAATAGCAAATTTTAGCTAGCATTAATTTCTGCCTAGCAACACTTCGCTAGCACTCTTAATGAGCCATAATAAAGACAGAAGAGATCCTCCAATGCCCTAGACATGAGCCCACCCTTATATAGTATGAACAGCTCTGGTTCCATCATGGAGTAATAGCAGGAAGTGATCTTCCTACAAGGCTTCCCCGTATTGCCTTTAGTGCAGGGTTTTCAAGTGGTTAGGGATTAGGCCTTAGCAGCAGCTTCCGGTTCCTACGTTGATCTCCCGATCACCACACTGGCATGAGGAAAGACTTTCAGAGGAATTGATATACCCGTGGCTATTCTGCCTTATGGGAATACAGTGTGCATGTTTTGCTGTATCTGCTCTGCTATCTCTCCTCCTCTGTGATATGCTACACCTGCACCAACTTGTGTGTGAGTAAACCTGTGGATCATTACCTTGTGCATATGTAAATAAACTGTTGTTTCTGTTTTCACCAAGAACCTCCTGGCGTCCAACATCTATTTTATTACAGTAGCCTGTGTATTTTATACCTCTTAAAGGGATAGCTTCCATTTAGCGAAGGCCCTGCCCTGCTGTGTAGTGTCGTCCACTAGCTGGACACTTAAACTAATCTGTGCTGCCTAGCCCAAAAAGCGTTACAGTAATGTTCAGTAAAATTTGCATCTTGGTGAATTCGCCAGAGTGAAAAAGTAGCCTGTGGATAGGGGTTATGAAAAAACACTAGCGACGGTCTTGTTCGCTATCGAATTGTCCTCTATGTCTGTGAATTGTAGATGTCGCTAGCGATGGCCCCTTTGCCCTTTAGTGAATCTCTGCCCCATTGAGTCAAAACAACACCAGTGTTTCTGTGTGGCTGAGGTTTGGGTTCATCTTATATTTAGTACCAATTTCTGATTTTGAGAAATTATACTGCTATTGTCATCTAACCTAGTGTCCTTGCTTCAGCTTTCAGTTACTAGTATGTGATATACACGCTTCTCAGTGCTTCCTAACATTGATTTATAACATAAATAACTGCTGTATATTTGGGATAAAAAATATTCCGCATGCCAATGGAATTAAACTTTTACAGAATTTAAATTGTTTCTCAAAACAGTATAGACTGTGATCTCTTTTTATGGGATACTAATTATTCTCTATATAATCCCCATTTTATGATTTGTTTTACTTGGTGATATTACACATTTATCTATATAATCTGTGATGTGCACCAACCACACGTATAACTCTGTACCATTCTAGAATTGGATCTACTATGTTTAACATTGCCCTCTATGGGCTTTTTCTATTGGTCCATCTTTATTGTGTTCTGTGGTATGCACAACACTGAATGGTCACTTGTCACCCTATAAATAATCTGTACAGAGGTGTGACTTCTAGCCTATATGTAAGTGTCCATAAGGCACAAAAAGCATTAAGATGTTCCCTGTCCCAATAAATAACTTTTTGACTTTCATTTTCACTACTGTTTCAATTATTGATGGTCTCTTGATAAATGAAAACTATTCCCACAAAATGACTACTGAAGCAACAGATCTAACTGTAACAGGAACATGTGTGGAAGCAAAAGACAGAACTCTGTCTGTTAATTGGCTCATAAATGGCTTGATAAAGGGTCAGAAGGGCCCGAAACGTTGCCTTGTAACACTTGAAGTAAAAATCAATTTTTTCAAAATACCGGAGTGCTGCTGTCTGTTAATTGGCTCATGTGACTGATGTACAATTTGGTTGGTTTGTGTGCACCATAAATCCTAAAACCCCAGGGGAGGGGCTTATTTTTATTATGGGATATTGCACTCTTATTTAATCTACCCAATTACCCTGCGGTTATAGATTAAGACCAATAAATACCATGTTTGTTATATTGCTTGAAGTTCACTGTCTTCAATTAATACAATATCAAACAGGGTCTTTTGATTTTTTTTCTCACATTCTGTCACTTTTTAATGGGATTTTGTCATGGGAGAAAAAAAAAATTTCAAAATGCTCCAGCAGAATTCTACACTCAAATCAATTTCTCAAAAGAGCAAACAAATTTTTTATATTTAATTGTGAAATATAACATGGGGCTAGACATACTGTCAAATTCCCAGCTGCCCTAAGCCATGTCTGTTGTGCTCTGATAAACTTCAGTCACTCTTTACTGATATACTGCAAGTTGGGGTGATATTACCCCTTCCCTCCTTCCCCCAGCAGCCTTACAATAGATCAATGGGAAGATCAATATAACCAGATAACAGCTCCCTAACACAAGATAAAAGCTGCCTGGCAGATCAAGAACAGCTATCAATAGTAAAATCCAGGTTCCACTGGGACACATTCAGTTACATTGAGTAGGAGTAACAGCCTGCCAGAAAGCAGTTGCATCCTAAAGTGCTGGCTGTTTCTGAAATCCATTTGGAGTTGTTTGCAGCCTTCCTGACAATCAAGTTTTCTTTTTTGGAGAAAATTTTTTTAACAGCTGCCTGGTAGATCTAAGAACAGCACTCAATAGTAAAATCCAGGTCCCACTGTGACTCCTTCAGTTAGGAGAGAAGGAAAAACAACAGCCTGCCAGAAAGCAGTTCCCTCCTAAAGTGATAGCACATGTCACATGACCAGGGGCAGCTGGGAAATTTACAAAATGTCTAGCCCCATGTCAGATTTCAAAATTGAATATAAAAACATATGTTTGCTCTTTTGAAAAATGGATTTCAGTGCAGAAGTCTGCTGGAGTAGCAGAGTATTCCCATGACAGCATCCCTTTAAATCTCTATCCAACAAGGGATAATATAATAACAGTTGCAACATTTCCTCCTGTTCAAGCATAACCACAAATATCTCAAGTATCCGTTTAGAAATTAACACATTACTTGTTTCCATATAGAACATTTTCTGCTTCTTTATAAAAAGGAAACTCCAGTCTAGAGAGTGTGGTTAATTATACATTTCCACAAGCCATGTGAGAAAATCTAAAATCTTTTAATAAACACAGATGTAACCAAACCTGTTACTTGAATTTATCCATTATTAATTTAGAAAGTTCCATTTAAAAGCACTTAAATGCTTCCTTATTTAAATATCCTGTTCTACCTACCCTCAGAAATAAGAATTCTTATCTTCACAGTCATTTGCAAATCAAAAATAACTATTGCTAAAAATAATACACTTAAGGCATATACTACATCCTTGTATGACTTGTGTACCGTTTTCAAAGTCTTGATTTTTTGCAATAGTTATTATATTACCCCTATAGTGTAGATAATAAGAATGCACCGAATCCAGGAATCGGCCATTTTCAGCAGGATTCAGATTGTGCCGATCCGAATCCTTAAAATCATGTGATTTTTCATCAAAAAACAAGGAAGGATGCACACTTTGAGCGTGGCACTATTTTGCCCTCCCCCTTGCTAATTTGCATATGCAAATTAGGGTTCAGATTCGGTTCGATATTCGGACATAACTTTCACAGTGGATTCAGGGGTTCGGACGAATTCAAAATAGTGGATTCGGTGCATCCCTAATAGATACAGATTTAAGTTGTGGGAGCTTTGGTTTTTTCCCCCTATTTCTGTGGCAGATTATGCCCCCCTTTTCTTCAATAAGAATTTATTTACATTTAGGGGCAGATTTACTAAGGGTCGTATTTCGAATGCCAAAAAAATTCGAAATTCGACCAGGGAATAGTGGGGAATTAAAAAAATTCGAATTCGAGTTTAGAATTCAAATTTTTTTAGCGCAATTCGATCGATCGAATGATCGAACAGGGAAATTCGATCGAATTTGATTCAAATTCGAATTGAATTTTCGAACGATTTTTAAACGATCAAATTTTTCTTATTCGATCTTAGGGAATGATCCCCATTTTGGTAGGTTTAATCTGGCGAAGTAGGTGATCAAATTTAAAGGGGAAGTATTCGACCATCGAATTTTCGAATATTTGAATAAAATTAAATTCGAATATTCGAATTATTCGAATTTCGAATATTCGATGGTCGAATTTGCCTAATTTGCATATTTGAATCTTTTTTTAAATTCGATCAAATATTCGAATCCTTCATGTGAATTAATGTGAATTTAGTAAATCTGCCCCTTAGTGATGCATGCGTATGAGCCTTTATTCAGTCTGGGAATTCATAATTATAGCAAGCAGGCAGGAAGCCATTTTGTGGACACTGTTATTAAAGCAAGCCTTTCATCATCTCAGAATCTTATTTGTGCACCAGAATGGGGGACCTTATGTCCATCCCCATGCACTGGTTACACAAATAAACAGTGAGAGAACAGGGGAATGTGTGGAGAGCAGTGACATCTAGGAAGTGCTGAATGGAAAGTGAAAGTAATTGTCTGCCCCACCTCTATGTCTAAAGCATAAAGGATGGCCAAACAATATTTGATTGACAGCTGAGATTTTTAAATGAGCTTAAAACAGCTATGAATGCTTTAAAAAAATAGAAATTGGATTTCATGTTTAATTTGAAAATTACTTTGATTATACAGCTTTTTGTGTCTGGGTGACAGGTCCTCTTTAATTCCTCTTGGATTCATCCTTAGTTAGTAAGATGTGTTAGCGATCACCTTGGTTTCTGGTAGTATGTGACTTCCATTGTTGGCCATCTTGAAAAAGTGTTCCTGCACAAACCAAATTAAATCTGCCTTATTCTTTTTGCTCTGCAAAGCACTTTAAATCATAATCCATGTGCTAAGTGAAAGTTGTATAATTTAATGCCTACATATAGATAATACTGTCCTTCTACAGTCCATTGCTTGATAACTATTTCATATTTTAAGCATGTTATCAAATATATAGATTATCAATAATAATGCATTAGTGATACTAAGGAGCAGATTTATCAAGGGTCGTAGAAAAAATTTGAACAAATAAAATTTGAATTTCTAAGTATTGTTGGGTATTTTAACTATCGAATAGGCCTAAATTCGAACTGAAATTGAAAAAATTCAAATATTCGAATATCAAAATTTATCATGTACTGTCTCTTTAAAAAATTAGGCTTTGACTATTCGCCATCCTAAACCTGGCAAATTGATGTTTTAGCCTATAGGGGACATCCAAAACCTATATGGAGTTTTTTGGTTTCATGCAAATGCTTGTATGTTTATGGTTAAAGAATACAACCAACGCATTCTTGTTTGTGCTAACATCTTCTACACATTTTCCTTTAATGCTTTTGACATTATTGGCACTGGTATTTTTCTGCCATACATTAGGATTGCCCCATTTGAAACTAGACATAAATTGAATTCATTTCCTGTATGGTTAATTTCACAATGCATTCTGGTGTATCTTGCATGGCAAAATAAAGACCAGTGCAGCATGCAGCTAAAGGAATTACTAGTAAGCCATGTGGGGTATGGTTCCAATGTATCCTGACTGAAATGAGTGAGGAGAAGTGTAATATATGCATAAAGTGCACAGCAGCTGTATAGGATACATCCTTAATCATCCCTTATTAGAGATGGATACAACCCTACAGACAGATCGGGTTGTCATATTATCCCATTATGACTCAACACATAAAATACCGTGATTGGTAATTGAATGTGAAGCATGCTGCAGGCAGCCACGCTTCCTAAACACACATGCAGCATGCATCTCATCTGACTATTAATTGCATTTACATTTTACAGAGCATTTTACAGGGACACTAGAGCAGGCTGAATTTAATAGCAATCCCATTCTATGCTACACCACACTTCCCTTACGTCCCTGTACGGCAGCAACCAAGAGATTTATTCTTTGCAACCTGCTATG
>CM044448.1:58189347-58236360 GCA_024363595.1 Xenopus borealis
AAGGGAAAAGTAAATTACGGTAAGTATAAATTTACTTAATTTCAGCAATTAATCCAAAATCTTTCCTGCCCCTGATAAAAATTCAAGTCTCCTACTTTTGGCCAAAGAGCAGTTGAATCTTCCCTCAATGAAAACCATGACCATGATCTTGCGCATGCAGTGTGTATATGCAAATATATCTTCCCCCTTGTATTTGTATCCTAAATCTATATCAAGGCTACTCTTTTAGTCAACGAGGAAATTTATATACTATACGCTAGCCCTCTTTTAATATCCGTACTTTTTCCTCTGGGCATTTATTGCTGTTCTTTCTAGTTCAGTAACCAGTGAGCAAGAAGGTTCATTAAAGCTAATTGAATTGGAAACGTGTCTGCCCTGGGAAATGTTAACCCTTTCTTGATGTTTAGAGAAATTGCTTTTTCTTTTCCTCCTTTTAAAAGCCATGATTAGTTAACCTTGCATGTTCCAGAGAGTTAACCACACATGAAGGAGCAGCATGACTCTCGCAAGTGGTCAGGTTGCAACCGTGTTTTAAGATAATTTATGGGAGAAAATAATGTAGTTTGTAAAGTGAATACAAAAATGGAAAATTAAGACTTTAAATTTATATTTCACAATGGAATACTAAAACGTTTGTTGTGCATTTGATTTTTGAAAGACTTTCTTGAATGTGGTGGACTGTTGGCTGCAAAATATGATTTTTTAGTAAAATAAAGTTGCAGCTTATATTCTCTTCAAGCAGGCAAATGTTATAACACACACAATCTTTTTTCCTGTGATAGATGAATTGCTAAATACTTTTTGAGTTTGTACAATTATATTAATTGAGCAGAGCAACGTTCATGCAAAGAAAAATATTCATATTGTGTAACAACTATGACATTCACCATTAATGTGTCCTTATGCTGAGTCATTATAGTACTTCTAACCATTCAAATATTTAGGGCTAGTACTTTTCTTCAACAAACATTACACCAGTCGTGGGTACTATTTGCAAAGTGTCATGTCTTTGAAAAAAGTTCTGTACTGTGCATGCCAGCGCTGTGAAATATGTTGGCTCTCTATAAACACATCCTATATAATAAAGTTCAGTAAATTCGCCAGTCGGTGTTCGTGAATTTGCGATTACGATTTGACGTCACGCTGGCGAATTTGCGCTAGAATTAGACGCTTCGCGCTGGCTGTCCGTGGGGCACATGCGCAGTAGCGCAATCCCACGGACACAGGGACTGGACACAGAGACACTTGAACTTTATTATATAGGATTCGCGCCGTATGCAAATTAGGCTTCACTAGCGAAATTACGCTATGCCTAGCGAAGTAACACTAGCGTAAATACGTTACCGTTCGCCAACCAGAGCGTAAATTCGCACTTTAGTGCGCTAGCGATTTTTCGGATCTTAGTGAATGTCCCACTTGGAGCGCAGAGACTTCCGTTAGTGGTTTATAATCTGCTGCCTTCAATATATGGAAAGACCGGCGCTACATAACGGTGTGCCACTCCTCTGCTCACCGCTACACCGCCAGCTGTACACATGCCCAAGCACCATGTGACAGAGGAGCAGCTCGAGCTGTAGGATGTGTGACCCGGGGAGTCCGCGGCGCAGTCAGTAAAGGTAAATGGGGGGTCGGGGTAGAGAGAGACTTCCACCAGCTCCTCAAAGAGCATCTTGCCTCTTTATTTATTGCCTAAAAGCCCCGCCCTCACGGGAGAGCCGCAGCCAATCCCAGTGCGCTGCCCCGCCCCTCTTTGTTGTGCTGCCCAATGGCAGAGGGATAGAGCGTTGCTGGCCGGCGGGTGACAGAGGAGCAGCTACTGTCTGGCCTCCCATAGCTGTGAAAGTACCTCCTGCTCTCTGACTCACTAAACTCCGCCTACAGGACGCCTAGGAAAAAATATGATTGGCGGAAAATGGGCATGCGCACGTGAAGCGCGAATGATCAAGAGGCGTGGGCGGTGCCAACTGTTCCTATCTTTAATCTCGCGTTGTTAGAAGCGAGACCAGCTCACTCAGCGCATGTCCCCGACGTTGCTACAGCAACAGGGATGCTGAGCTGACAAAGTCAGGCGGCTCTTTTTCTAAAAGTAACATTGAGGCAGAGTCGCCTCTGAAATTTTGTAGGACAAACATTTTTTTGTGGAAAAAAAACACTGGTGTGATCTATACCATAAACAAACATTGCCCACTACTGAGAAGCACTCTAGATGTCCACCATGGTTGTCCACTTTTTTTTGGACTGGAACAAGTCTGTTTTTATAAATGTTTGACTACATATGTTCTAGCGCCTGTTAATTTAACGTGCTTAATGTCTAGTATTAATAATAATCTGCTCATTCAAACCAATCAAGGGACACCTCTAAGACTGCATAAAGATGGCATCAAAGTGCTCAGAAAAGAATAATGTCCTGGTATGTTTTTTAGTAGCTGTAGCCAGTGGTAGCAGGTAAGATAATAATTTTACTTCGGGGTGATTGATAACTTGGCACCCCGAGGATTATACTTTTCCTTTTCCTAATTAAATGTAGAAAAACAATTTGAAGGCAAATGGAAAAATTCTGGGTTGTTATTGCTCATTTGTAGTGATGGGCGAATTCGAATAAATTTGCGAAACGCCAGTGAAATTTCGCAGAAAAAAACAAGTTGAGCGTCGTTTTAACGCGACGCGACAAAAACGACGTGACGCGCGGCAAAAGCGTGCCGTGACTCGTTTCATGAATTTTTCGCCAATTCGCTAATTTCTCTGGAAATTCGAGAATTTTTAGGCTAAGCAAAACTGGGGAGATTCGCCCATCACTACTCATTTATTGACATTTTTTGCTTGATTCTTTTATTACTATCTGTAATATGCATAGTAAGTCATCGATATTATGTTGTCATGTCAGCTCACAATATTAGTATTAAAAAAACTAAATTATTTTTAAAAATGAAAATGGTTCTTGATTATTCTATCACTTATTATTGGGGTTTCTAGGAAAAGATTTGGATTTTCTTTGTTTCTTCCATTATTGTCTACCTGGCATCTAAAAAAAGCTCCAGCAAGTCTTACCTTATGGATTAGGGTACAGCAGATCAATTTGAGATTTGTAAGGTCCTATAAAAATATATTAAGTGATATTACTTATGATTATGAATTAATTCCCTATATAATTTCTAGTGCAATTTTGGAATTTCAAAACAAAGTAGTGAGTGTAGGAATAGCCAGACCAGGGATAAGTCTGACACAGTCTATCAGCCTAATGCAATTAGGGTTGCCACCTGTCTCCATTTCATCCGGACAGCCTGGTTTTTGGAAGGGTTGCACGGGTGTAAAGTGCCTGTCTGGATTTCCTAATTTGGACATTTAAGTGAATGACATGGCAATCACCGATTCATCAGTCTCGCCCCAACGTCACGCCCCCACCCCATCATCACCAGGTGTTTACCCAACACAACAAACAACAAAGGTGGCATCCCTAAATGCAATATATACATACATGATCCATGTTTTACTTAAGGGAGTATTTCTATTAAATTATTAAAGAAAATATCTTTATATTTAGACTGATATGTATAAGTATAAGGACAGGCAAAGTGAACCTCACATATACTGTATATGCACATTTTTATTTTCTGATAATAATGTCTCTTTACGAGTCTCGTGGTTTCACTATATTGCCTGAACAACAAACTATAGAAGATTGGTTCTATTGATTTCTATGAGGTATACCACACCAACGATTTGTCATTTTATATTCAGCTGCCTAGAGATTTGTGCATGAAAAAGGCATAGATGAAATCTGTTCTAATTATACCCAGTTGATTTGTCCATATGTACAATGAAGTATAATACAGTGATATATCCCAGTTATGTGTGTATTTGAGACAGCCTTTGCATAATTTGGAGCTTTCTGGATAACAGGTTTCAGGATAACGGATAACATAACAGAATCCATATTCAGATTTGGGAAAATTAAAATTGTGCATTATTTGTTGACAAAAAAAATATTGATTTCAATTTTCTAGAACATTAAAAGAGAATTCAAACCTTAATTAAAAAAAACCCTACCCTCTATCCTACATAGACCCCCTCCCTGCTCCCTCCCCAGCCATTACCCCTGGCAAATGCCCCTAACTCTTTACTTACCCCTCGGTGCAGATTTAGGGCATCAGAGTTCACAGGCGCAATCTTCTGGCTCTTCGGTCTTCTATGTGTCTTCTTCCTTCACTTCGGCAATTTCTGTAATTTTCAGCAAATGCGCTGTTGTCGCGAAATGGAAGATTGCTCCAACTGCGCATGCGTCTATACACTCCTCTGTTCACAAAGATTATCGAATAGAAGAAGATGGCGTCCATGAACTCGAATGCCCTGAACCTGAGTTAGGGGCATTTACCAGGGGTAACATCTAGGCTGGGGGAGGAGCAGGGAGGGGGGTCTATGTAGGGTAGGGTAGTAGGGTTTTTTTTAATTAAGGGTTGTATTCTCTTTTAAAGGGACAAATATTCTCCTTTTTTAACATTGGCTTTGGGCTATATATAAAAGATGAATAAACAATATCTGATTCTCCAGAAATAAATATAAATTTATTATTGTATTTTTTACATAGAAATACCTGATTTATTGATTGAAAAGAAACCATGATTAATTATAAGAGCCATTTCTCAATTCCCCTTAGTCTCACAGTATAATGGAAACCCTCCCTCATTATGTTCCATTCTACTGTGATGGATTCTGGAAGCCATTCAGATTTCCAGAGAATCTGTGCTCTGTCCACTTTTGAAAGTTCCAGAATGCTTCACTTGAATTCACAATGGAATAAGATGAGGAAGGACTTGAATAAATCTACCAACCAAAGAGAGATTTGGGAAATGGTTCCTATAAGTCAGAGTATCATGGTTTTCAGTCTGTGGAAGTGAGTATGTCTGCATAAATATATACAGCTATGTTTATTAACTGGAAGTTCAGATAATGTTTAGGCACATTTTTTACATTAGCTCAACTGAATGTGCTCATAAAAAAGGTGTATTTCCCTTTTAAAGTTACATGATTTTATATGTTTGACTAGGCACTCAAAAAGTGCTGGGATTTGGCCACATTCCAGTGTAAAGTAATTCCTGAATTTAGGGCAAACCTAAAACATATTCTAAAAAGTGATAAGCGTAGAAATAAGTGTAAGCTCTTTTGAGCAAGGCCTTTTTTTTGTATGTGCGCTATATAGGCCAATTTATTGTACAACATTTTGGTATATGTTGGTTCCTTGTAGTCACATCTTTATAATAATCACCATCATAGGTGAATTTTACCAAAATATAACATCACATAGAGTCTTATCTTCAGCTGATCTGTATTTAAAAATTGGCTTTGCTTCTGGGCACTAAAGCTGCAGGATAAAATAGAACTGTCACTACTAAAATTCCAAACTACCTAAAACCAAGGTAATAGGCTGTAACTTCTCTGCTATTAGGGTAGGGACAGACAGGGAGATTCGGGGAGATTTTGCCGCCTGGCGTTTTTAGCAGGCGACAATCTCCCCGAATTTCCTTCTCCCTGTCTGCCGATCGTAAAGGCACAAAGCGCCAGCGCCTGTGCAGACGCGGCGCGGCGATTTCCGGAATCACCTGAAGTTTCCTCACGAGGTATCTTTGGGCGATTCCGGAAATCGCCGCGCCGCGTCTGCACAGGCGCTGGCGCTGTGTGCCTTTACGATCGGCAGACAGGGAGAAGGAAATTTGGGGAGATTGTCGCCTGCTAAAAACGCCAGGCGACAAAATCTCCCCGAATCTCCCTGTCTGTCCCTACCCTTACAGTCAAGCCATTCCCTTTCTGAGAACTGCAAAAATGCTGGCAAAAAAAAGAACATGAATCATCCCCAATTATTCCCATTTTATGATTGGGTCTCACCCCCAATATGAAAAGATTGCCGCAAACAATTCCCCCTTAAATGAAAGAGCTATTATTTACTTAAAGCTGAACTGAAAGCACTTGTTTTCTCCTTTAATCGAGATCCGATGCCAACAAAATGTCAATTGAAAGATATTAAAATAATTAGCCATCCTGAAACAGTGAACCTATGATAGTGCTGGCTTTCATGAGGTTTGTAAACCTCTTACAAGACACATTTTAATAAGACTCTATAATAATTGTGTATGTTAGCGAACAATTTCCAGCTTGAAGATATTGACAGAAAGGAAACGCTTGGTAATAGTCACAGTAGGCGGGGGGGGAGAGAGAGGTTGCCAGCTTTAAAAAAAAAAATCAATTGGAAATAACAAGCTAGCTATACTGCGGCTGATAAAAGTAAATATTTATGACTGATTTGAGTGGGCTCCAATACCAGTCAATCATTTTCTAAAGGATCTTTGCAATTCATTAACCTCTTTTTACTGGTCTTGTCCCTGTCGGTATAAGACATTAAAAGGGAAGAAGGGGGGGTTGTTCTGTATTTTCTATTCTCATCATTTATAGCTTATTTGTTGATTCCCATACATTTCTGCTGAATTGATTGTCTGTTTAGTCATATGAATGATAAAGGAGACATGCCACACGTGTTGAGAGCATCCATTATTTTTCAAGGGAAGGTGGAATCCTTTAATGTAGGCACCAAGCTTACACAGAGGCTTTGTACCTATTTTTAGGTTTGTTCGGTAAAATGTGAGGTTTTAGTTTAGAGAATGTCAGGAATGCAGAATTATTGCAATATTACCAGGCTGTGTTTTGTTGTTAAGTAGACGGATGTGCACAATAGTAACATTTTATGATTTTACTATACTAGTTTAAAGTAACTGCATGCATATAGTATAGTAAAATTCATTGCAGTTTAAATATTCTGTAAAATTTCACCAGCTCTCCAGGACCCACAGTTCCATTCAAATGCCAAATATTCCTCCACTGAGAATACCACCTGATCTTTGTAAATCTAGTTCCATGTTCTTTGTTCCTGCACCAGGAGTTGGAAGCTTGAAAAATAGCTTTTCTATTATAGAACAACTAAACAGCAGTATGGCTGCCCTCCTGTTTGATTACAATTGTAATATCATGAAACCAAAATTACACAATTTTCTCTGAATGTAAGAACTGAAAGATGACTCCTATAGGTTGGTATGATCCTTTTAAAATATGTGTTCAGTGCACATGCCTTTCTGTATAGTTGCACAGAAATAATGAGATGTGAAGCAGCAGTTCTATAGAGGAGCTTTCATCTTTTTACTGGCAGTTCCTATAACCTCTTTAATACTGTACATGAGAAAAGTCAAGTTGAAAATATCCCAAAATATTTTAGGTATGTGTATATATGCCATATGTCATTTTTTTGGATCTAAATTTATTTAGACTTTATTCTATTTCAGTCTTTTCCAATCAAGCTGTACTTCCACCCCAAACAGAAGCCTAAAAGAGACCTAGTGGCTAAGGTATTGTTGAAGGTCCATAGAACATGGGGGTAATGTCCTAAAGTTATAAACTATGGTTACTCTCTGAACAGAGTTAACACTAGGGGGGGTTATTTATCCAAAACTACTCCAACCAAATCCAGGTTATTTTTCCTTATTTATCAATACTGTAAATTTTCCTGAAAATGTCCTGTGCAGGAAAAAAACATTTTTTAAATTTGAATCATACCAATTTTTCAGATTTTTACCCAAAAACCACAAGTCCTTCAGATTATTGCATGAAACCCAGTGCATATCAGGATATCTTTGGGACTTTTCCTACTAACTTATATGCAACCTCAGCAGGTCTGAGATGCCGGATTTTCAGATTCTGACTTTTTACAGGTATAATAAATCCGGAAAATTTTGAGTTTGAGTCTTAAGTAAATAACACCCTCAAAGTAACTGAGGCTCACTATAGAGCCATTGATGCATGACTAAAAAATGTAAAATTACACTTTTCCAAAACATCTATTTTTTATCAGGTAGATCCTAACTGTATCCTCTATACTTTGGGGTCCTTCAACAGTCTGGGTCTTCTTAGTCAGCTTGTGCACGGTACATGTGTTTAGCAGTTATTAAATGTAAGCAGTGTGATAATATTGTATTATGTACCCTGCATTGGTAATACGTCTAGAAACCCATAGCAACCAGTCACTTTCAATCAACAAGAAATATTGCAGGGTACAAAAAAAAGAAGTTTACATCAAGTAACCCACAGCAACCAATCAACATTTTGAAGTTTTGTGATTATTGCTTGTTAAGGCTTAACAGCATGCAGTACATGAATTTATTATGGTCTGTACCTCCACACTAACACAGTTTACCATGTGGCTATATAATGAAACGTTTTCTTTAAAGTGCTATGAAAAAGAGCAAATAATATTTATTCAATGAGACATTTTCTTTACAGTGCTATGCAAAAGAGCAAATAAAAATATTTGTTTAATGAAACATTTTCTTCTTCGCTAGTCTTTTGTTGCCCTCATACTCAAGCGCTGCTCATCCTCCCAGGGTTTCCATAATGTGGAATGGCAACACTCTGTCACGCTGCAGTACATTAGAATAAATACAAGTCTTCATCACAGACTCTTCCCTTTATGTCAAACCAATGCAAGCAAACACCCTGAGGTAAGAGAAAAGTGGCAGAGCCAGTTCTTCCTCTGAACTAAACCATTACCCCTCAAATTTAGATATTCTCCACAACTGTAAGGTGAATAGTAATAGAAAGCATATTTAGCCAAGGTGTGTAAAGGAAAAATGATGGCTTTCAGAGGAATTGTCAAAATAAAGAATGGGTGAAGAATAGCAACTGGACACGATATCGATCGGGAAGGTCGGATTTTCTTCCGACCAACCAGTCAGAAGTCCATTGCCCTCATCGTAATCCGATCGTTCGGCCATAGGGTCGAACGTTCTGATTACCCGATATAACCCTGCCAGTTAGTGGCATATCGGGGAAAGATCTTTTCATCTATGGCCAGCTTAAGAGGTACACTTAAAGGGCACCTATGGGCCAAAAAAATGTCCCCAAACCGAAGGTGCAGGTTGACAGAGCCCGCATTCCGGTCTGGGGTTATAGTGCGGGCCGCCATGACATGCGCATCAACCGAATGAAAAGCTGCCACAATTTCGGGCAGCTTTTCATACTGCGCATGCACTTCCTAAAACATGGCGGCCAGCACCTGCAGGGGGCAATTTTTTTTTTTTCTACTTTACAGGCTATATAGTAATTCAATGGCAAGCAGAAAGCAAATTAATTGTATTTCTGACCCATGTAAACAAGGCATTCCAGTCCATTTACCCATATTGCAGACCAAATTCAATTCAATTAGAAAAGCTTTTGTCCTACCAGTGGTGTTTTCAGGCCAGATTCAGATCAATGAGAAAAAAAATATTTTATTATTTATCGCATGAAAACTTTTAGATAAGATTCTGTTTAAGAAGAAAAAAATGTTTCTTCTAATCCAGTTTCAGTGTTCTCTATAGATTCCGACAGAGATTCATGTGACAAACAGTGTCCGAGTTGTTTTCATTGAATTGCATCTGGCTCTATGGAAAATCTGTCCCTTCGTGTGATAAACCATGAGATCAGTTTTTCTCATCCAGTTGTGGGCCAGGCTCAATTTCAATCATTTCTCCTTATTCAGTTACAGATTTTCCATACAGACAGATGCAGTGTAGTGAGAAAAATTCAGTTTTTGTGACACAAAACTCTATTGAAGTGTATTGAAAAAAGTATAACGCAAATAGAACTAAAACAAAATCTTGTCCATAAGTTTTGATATGACCATAAAATAATGTTTGCTAATTGATTTGAATCTGGCCCTTCAAGTCATTGAGCATATAGCATATAGGAGTTAAGAAGCGTAGCAGAGTGAGGAATTCTTGGAGCCATATTCATAGTATCTTCCATAGAGTTTGATGACCCTATGGGAGGGAATAAACCCGTAAAACAAAAATTTATTTTTTTAGGACACCCCGTCCCAATTTAACTTAGAATTACTTTAGTGAATAGCATTTGCTATGTTCAAAATGTCATGCATGAACATACTATTCATTATCCTAGGCATGGGAACAAAAATGAACACTCTAACTTCTTCTTGTGAGTCTGAATATAAGAATAGGTATTTTGATCAGAGACCTTTTATCAAGACAGCTCCAAAATACAGAAATGTTATTTCCTATTTGTCCTATTTGGACAAACAATTCTTCATTTAGGTTGGTCTAATTAATGTCTATAACGATAAAATATCTTATACTTGATAGTATTAGGGTTAGTTAAGCAACCATAAATCAATTTCGATAACAAACACATTCTATTGCTTTCCCATAATGTTTAATAAAAAATAGCTCAAATTATTAGGTGAGGGCAGCCTATTTGTTAAGTACAAATGAGCAAAATTAGTTGCCGCTACTGATAATAACAGGTTGTTAGCTCTCTTAAACAATTTGCATATTGATAAGTACTGGGGGATATTTCCAGTTTATTTGTCTTAGTATCAACATCTTCCATTTCCCACTTTAAGCTAAGACAGAACTGAGGGTGCGCTGCAGAGCTGCTCTTGTTGACAGACAGCCATGCAACATCATAAAGGTCATAGCAAGATACAGAAGACAATGCAATAAGCAAATGTCAGTATGAAAGAAACACCAACATTGAATCTCTTGTGATGTATCTTCTTAACTGAAAGAAATGTGTGCAAACCCTATTAATATTTAAAGTGGTTCTGATGTGTTCTAGAATTTTTATAGTAAACATTCAGCATCATTTTAAAAAGTTTCCCTTTTTGAACAGAAATTAATGAACAGAAATTAATACAGGTGCTGCTCGATGACAACGGTAAGTAACAAGGGGGGCTTGGAGGCAGCAAGGTGCTCCATTTAGTACCAGTAAGTTTTTTAAGTGAAATTATTTAACCAACACATATTTCATGAATCTGATACTCTGGGTTGGTGCTGCTGTTAGCAGAAAATCAGCTCAGGGTACTTCTGTAGGAGCACCACTTAGAAATAATCTTCTTCTGCTTCTTCACTCTCCTGTTGCATTGGGCTGACGCATATGCAGTAGAGTATAAATACCAGCCTTTTGCTTAATTTTCACTCTTTGAGTGAATGCTCACCCACCTAAAGAAGTTTATGATGTGGTGCTCAACATAAGTATCCCTGCCAGGTACAGTTTTTTGCTAACAGGAGAAAATGCTGAACATGTAAGCATCTATATTTACAGGTCATTGGTGACAGTGACTACAACTTTTTCATCTCCTTTAATGATCTAGGGGTCAGGGATCTTCTTAAGGATCACTTAAAGTGACTAAAACATTTTGAGCTTAATTTACTAACATAACTGTTAACCAAAACCAGTTAATTCACCAAAAGCAGCCTTTGGTTTTGATCAAGTGGTGTAATATCACTCCAGTATAAGGACATTAGCATGTCTGTATTCAGTTCCATCCATCAGTGCATTAAACCTTCTCAATAGCTTTTTATTCAGTGGCTTGTTGCATTTGTCCTGCTCCAAAGTAGTAAAGGCCGCCAGTCTGTGGATGATTAAACACCCATTTGTGAGCCATGACACAAACTGAATATTTATTGAACTGAGAATAATTGCAGATGCTTGGGCCCATGAACATATTTTAAAATTTCATAAACAGAATCAGTTGTAAAACCAGTCAGGGTAAGGGAACTTCAGCTCTCAAATGCCACATTGACATAAAGGGGTTTTTCTGATGCTAAGAAGTGTCAGACAATCAAAACAATCTCTAGAAAAAGTAAATGATCCATGAATATTGTAGTGATTGGAACTGCACTGTTTCAGCTGGTCACTGGATGTTTTATGAGCCAACAGAAGCTGGGTTTTTCTTCAACCTTTTGGCCTTTAAAATGAATTTCATTGACCCCTATACAAAATTCATAATGTGAGACTTCATTAACATTTATAATGTCACACTGATTTTTTTTTTATTCAGTAGACAGGTTGCTTTTAAAGGAAGATATACTAGGTTTACTATTGGGCAATAATGGACTAGGCCACCTTAAAATGAACATTTTGTATTATGTTGATATTCTAAAACTTGAAATCTGCAACTTGACTTCATTTCTATATTTTCTGTAAAGTTTATTTTATACTAATTAATATTCTAATTTGCCATTCTCCAGACTGACATAAAACATTGTCAGGTTCAATGACCCCACGAGTCAAAAAGCAGATTCATTTATAGGCTAGAATGTTTCAGACCCTCTTCTATTCATCTAAATCTGGGCATATATTAAGGTAGCCAATCAAGTGGATCTTTGCCTGATTTGCCCACTTCAAATCGGTTTGAGTGATTTTATCATGGTAGAGAGGCAGAGGTTAGATTACATGAAGGGCTCTTCCCTAAAGTATTTACTACTCCTGTGGTTGTAGAAGGAGTGTGGGCAGGCAGTGAGATATATAGCCAAATACAGGCAGGAGTTTGGCACTAATTCCTTGGATATACCTGAAAGTCTAGGCGAAAGGTCAGCCATGGAGGGATTTGGGGTGGAATTCAAGAATACCCCTTGAGAAAGACTATCAGCCAAAATGTCAGGGTAATTCTCACTCTGTGGCAAGGGTATCCATGTTATATATATATATATATATATATATATATATATATATATATATATATATATATGCTTTGTAAACTTATTGGACAAAAGTTGCCTTGCTATTTATATGTGATGATACTGCTGTTTTGTCTTATTCTTTCAAACTACATAAATACACTTTCTTGCAATACCACCTTGTCTGTCTTATTCAGTGTGCAAGCCCTTCTTGTGTATATTGTATAAGCTGCATGAGCTTCTTAGCCTAGAAGAATGAGCAAAAACCTCTTCTACAAAGATGAAACCAAGTCGAGGGACCAATTGATATGAAATGTAAATAGAATTCTTAAGTGTCCACATTGATAAACCTGGAAGTCTGTCTTGAAATTAAGTTATAGACTGAAAATAGTTAACTTGATCTCTGAGATATTGCTGAAAATATATCTGATACTGTAATTTTATCATATATCTGTAAACTTTTTATGAGCTTACCAAAAGGTGGACCTAAAAGTAAAATTATACCCCTCAAACAATGTAGGTCTCTATGAAGATATATTGCATAAATCAGCACACATGTAAAACCCTGCTTCATGTAAATAAACCATTTTCATAATAATTTGCCTTTTTAGTAGTATGTGCCCTTGGGTAATCATAAATAGAAAGTTGCCATTTCAAAAAATAAGGCCCCCCCCTGGGATTATATGATTCACGGTGCACAAAAACATACCAAACAAACTATAGGTTAATATAATAATAATATGAGCCAATTAACAGAGTTTTGTCTTTTGCTTCCACACTACTCCCTGTTACAGTTAGGGGCAGATTTACTAAATTCACATGAAAGATTCGAAGTTAATTGAATTTTCAAAAAGATTTGAATTCAAATTTATGAATGTTTTTGAAGACCACTTCGACCAGTGAATTTTGAAAATTCGATTGAATTGAATGATTTGAATAAAATTTTATTTGAATATTCGACTATTCGACTGTCGAAGTACTTTCCCTTTAAATTTTTATTCGACTGTCTAGTTGACCAGATCAAAGCTACCGAATTGGGTTTCATTATTTTTGATCGAATAAAAAATATTTCCTATTCAATCGTTCAAGCAATCGAATTGCGGTAAAATCCTCTGAATTTTTTTTCAATTCGAAATTCGACCCTTAGGGGCACATTTACTAAGGGTCGAATTGAAAAAAAATCGAAAACGATTTTATCGATCGATCGAATATTTCTTATTCGATCAAAAATAATTAAACCCAATTCAAGTAACTTTGATATGGTCAACTAGGTGGTCGGATAAAAATTTAAAGGGGAAGTACTTTGACAGTCGAATATTCAAATGACATTCCATTCGAATCATTTTATTCGATTAAATTTTCCAAATTTGATGGACGAAGTGGCCTTCAAAGATATTCGAAAATTCGAAATCGATTCTTTTTGAAAATTCGATCGAACTTTGAATCCTTCGTGTGAATTTAGTAAATCTGCCCCATTGAGTTGTAGTATTTTTGGTCAGGTGATCTGTTGCTTACATATAAATTTTTCATATTCATAGGGGTATAGTTTTCCTTGTTGTAAATCACTAGAGCACTAAAGTGTCCTCCCCCAAGCTGGAGCCACAAGTTTACCATATGTTTTATCTCTAAGAAATATATAACAATAATAGGGTAAGGGGCTCAAAACTCAAAACTCAGTAGCATGGCCCAGAGTTAGGCCAATGCCTTTTTAACATATTCATTCTTATCTACAAGAATCAATTTTATTGGAATTAATTTATCTTATTCAGTTTATGAAGGAAATTCTACAAGAAGTGACAGGAGAGATGAGAAGAGAAAGGAATTTAGGTTGAAGACAAATCATTTTACAAGGAGACAGCAAGCACTACAGTGACGAGTTACACATGTTCCATATTTACGAGTTCCAGATAAGGATCTTCAGATTAGTCGAAGATATTTACCAGTGGATTTTTTTTAAATCAAAAGATAAAAAAAGTGTTACCTCTTTGGGTACTAAAAGAGGAAGCTTGACTTTAAGTTAACCTATAGTGCTATAGAGGGCTTTTCATATGCCTGTATCAACTTGATTTAATGAAAGCAGATTCTGACTTACCTGTTAATGGTCATTGTTCTTTCTCTCTCCCATAATTTGTTTCTTCTGTAGATAAATTATTATTATTATTACAAGACTACCTACTTGAGGGGAAATTCACTAAACACCGACTCTGGCAAATTTTAGTAGTAGATAGACTTGCGCAAATTCGCACCCTTACGCCAGGCGAAGTTGCGCACTGACGAAGGATCGTAATTACACAAATTCACTAAGATGATCATTTTCCTGATCGTTACCACTTACGCTAGACATTACTTCGCCAGGTCAGACCTGGCGAAGTTCAATACAATATATAGGAGTTTGAAAAAAAAAATTTCTAAGTCCCAAAAAAACGCTGGCGTGTTTTACCTTTCTAGGGTGATAGTCTGAAAAAGAGCAAAATATTTTTGGGGGGGTTACCCTCATTCCCCCCATATTTCCTAACATATGGCAACACAACTATATAGGGGGCACATGTAGGGCAATAGGACAACTTTATTTTATTTATTAAAGGTTTCCTGGGCTTGTGTAGTGCAATGTAGTGGCTGTAACATATACTTCTATTATACTTTGAAATTTGCGCCGTATGCAAAGTAGGCATCCCTGGCATAAATGCGCTTTGCCTGGCAAAGTAACACTAGTGGAACTATTCACCAACCTTATCGTAACTTCACACTTTAGTGAATTTGCATAGCGCTGGCGAAAATCTGCCTGGTGAAGTGCGGTGAACATTAGCAAAAGCAACACTAGTTCATTTTCGCCGCTTAGTGACTTTCCCCCATGGTATTTCATTGCTTTCATATCATTGACATGGCTAGTAGTTTCCTGACTCAGAACAAACTCACCACCCAAATTCTGAAATGATGGTCCTCTGTACCTCCTACCCACTCCATAAATGCAGGATCTGCTGTCCCTATTGTAAAGCCAATGTGCTACAAGGTTCAAGTTTTCAAGTGGCTCATTAAAACCATTAAGTTGCCTACAATTAAATGAGTCTAGATCCGTGTCACCTGAAATTATTTTGGGACAATAATCTAATGGTTCTCACTGCAAAGTTGTTACTACAAATGTCAATTTTCATACAGATGACAGGTTTTACAGCTTTTAAGCTTTATTGATAATAATAATAAAAGGTGTAAACAATTACAAAAAAAACATAAAAAAGGCAGAACAATAGAAATATCTTCCTCCTACCCAAAACCAGAAGAATTTTCAAAAAGCAATGTGCCCCTGATAGACAATTTCCTGAACCATATGCTCTTATCAAGTTTAAACTGAAAAGGTTTTGTAGGGTCGCTCTGTATTATTGAGTTAAATGTGGTCTGTTTATTGAACCAATATTTTGTCTGGGCATCATGCACTTGGCAAGGAGATGATCCAAATATTGATACAATGGTGGAACTGTAGGTCTCTCCACCTAGCCAAGCTCTTCAAATGAACTTTGCTTCCTTGCACAGTATTGTAGCAAGCCTTCTTGACCCATAAGCAATAATATTGTATATGTATCAGACAAGAGAACAGATATGAATTTCTAGTCATTTTAATCATGAATTAGCACAAAATGTTGATGCTTTTTTAAGACATAATTTCATAAGTTAGTGCAACTAACTGCAGGATTTACCTGTCCAATATATAGTCCAAAGTTACAAAGTTAGACCAGTCTGAAAAAAGACCAAAGTCCATCAAGTTCAATCCCTCCAAATGAAACCCAGCATCCATACCCCTCCATACCCTTACATAAACTATATATACTCATACACTAAGGGGCCGATTTACTAAGGGTTGAATTTTGAGGGTTAATTAACCCTCAAATACGACCCTCAAATTTTTATCAAATTAAAATCCCTCGAATTCGAGGGGTTTTAATGCAATAACATTTTTCTAACCATTGAATATGAAAAATTTGATTGCAATTCAGTAGGTTTTATCTACCGAATTGTTATATTGAATTTTTTTTTTTTTAAAAGGCCAGTACTTTGACAATCAAATTCAAATTAGAATTTTCGAATTTGGCAAATTCAAATAGAATTTTGGGCTATTCGATAGTCTAATAAGCCCAAAATTAAATTCGAAATTCGAATTTGGTTCGAATTTTCACTTTGAATCAATTTGAACCTTAGTAAATCTGCCCCTAGCTATAGATTTACAACGCTACGCAACAAGTTGGCGCTATAGAAATACATGTTAATAATAATAATAATAATTTTAGTATCTATATTTAAAAAAAATCAGTCATCACAACATCATCTGGCAGTGCATTCCACAACCTCACTTTTCTCACTGTGAAGAACCACCTGAAAAATCTGTGTATAGACATTCTATTGTTCAACACATGGCACTGAGTCACCTACATGAAATAAAGCATAAACTGTATACAGTTAACACTCCATGTAGTATTTTCCGTGCATCAATAGGTTCCTCTGTGTTAATACTTGATAAATGAAAATAAGGCTTAGTGATTGATGATTTCCAAATCCTGATCACTTTTCCTTCTACCTTTACGGCCAGTTCCTGGCACTTACTCACACACAAAATATTTCTTGATGCTTAGATAACAAAAAGAACATTTGCATTTTTCCTTGTTCTGCCTGTTTTGTGTGGCCCTATACAATATAATGCATTATGTACTTCCTAGTGTTATTTATAAAATACTTCTATCACCACGCAGCACATTATTCACTGTAACCTACTTTTCTGGGGCTCACAAAAGGGCAGATTTGCTAAAAGGCGAAGTGGCTAATGCTAGTGACAATTTGTCGGTGTTGCCACCCGCATGGACATTGCTTATTAACTAACAGGCCCAATTCGCAAGCAAAAGAGACCGACACTATAGTTCGTTCAGACTCTTTCACCAGGAGACTTTGCCAACTCAGACAAGGCAAAGTGCTAAAAGGAAGTCAGATCTCCCTCACTCTTCTGTTACTTACATCACATCCTGTCTTCTGAAAATGTGTTAAAGTAAAAAAAAAACACTGGTGACTTTTCCTTTTTTAAAGCGGGATTGCTTGCAGAATTTCTAACTTACAATTTTTTGGGGTAACCAGTTTTCTCCAGACATCTCAACATATGGAACATTAATTTTACAGTGGGCTCATGTGTAGGGCATTTTATTAACTTGCTTGTCTTTATTAAGGTTCCCTTACATTTGTAATAAAAAGCTCTAACTTAAAACATTTGCACCAACATTTATAATAAAGACCTCCATATGACTTTAAATTACCCGCCCTATGCAAATTGCCCTAAGCTCAATTTTTGATAGGCACAAACGAACGCTAGTGCATCTATGCTATTGAATGCTTGCACAGCTGAAGTAACTCTATCAAAATATTCGGCAGTGATAGGCGCCCAGGAAGAAACTTTGCATATTAGTGAATTACCGTGGAGGTAGCGCATTTGTGTCTGGTAAAGTGGTGCAATGTGTGCGAAGTTGATGCTGGCGAAAATTTCCCTGTTAGAAAATCTGCCCCATAGACTGGGCCTAGTGAGAAATGGGGCATGGGCATATTGACAGACCTGTTGGTGTGAACCAATTCCGCTCTCCTTTGTCCATTCCCTTCCCTGTGTCCCCTCCCCATCTCTGTTTAGCTCAACGCCTGTTTTTCTCTATTGTCCTACCTTAGGTGTGCTTTTACCTCTATTTCCAACCTTGCAAATTTTTCCTCCATTTCCCTTTATCTTTGTATGGTTCTCTCCATCCTTGTAGCATTGGTGAGGTGGCATGTAGCCAGATGCAGTGGCAGCAAGCAGGAAGGCAGGTGGTTGGGATCAGCAGCAGTGGTAGCATTTTGGAGGCAGAGGAAGGTGCATAAACTGGCTACCAGAAGAAACTTACATAGGAGTTTACTGCAGTGACCACAGGGTCTTGGGGGGAGAATTGAAGACACTAAAGCAGTTGGTTTGGACCTTAGAAGTTTGGCACGTTAAGTGAGGGTATAGGCAGCAGATATTATAAAAGAGGCAGGCAGATGTGGATGAATGACCATAAGAAACATCAGTGTCGGACTGGCCCACCAGAATACAAGGAAAACTCCCGGTGGGCCAAGGTGTCAGTGGGCCCTCATGCTGCTAATCTATTTCATGGCCATTCCCTATTTCTATGAGAACAAAGAGGCTAAATAGATGGAATAATTGATTATAGTATGTAAAGAAAACAAACTAAGAGAATAGAGGTTGATTGAGGAGATTAAGAATAATAGTACTGGGAGTGGGCCCCTGGTCTAAGGTTTTTAGGTGGGCCCCTGGTGTCCCAGTCCGACACTGAGAAACATGCAGATTAGCTTGTTTATCTCTTTAATTTATAAAAGACTTTCTGGTATCAGAAAAAAACATTTATATAGTGGATAATGTACCCTACTGTAATTTATAAAGATATTGTTAGTTATCTCAGAGTTATGTGACCATATAAAAGCACAAGGCCGCAGGTGACTACTAATATCTGTATACATTTTTTTGTCTTACTTAATTTGCTCTATATATATGTAGTATTCACTGGCTTTGCACTATGTACTGAAAATGTACACTTTTATGCTGTTTTCCTTTTGTCCCCACCACTTAATTTTATCCCTGTAGTTCATTTTTGGGGAAAAGCACCTGTTTTTGACTTCCATGTGCTTTTTTAAATATTGTATCCTGCCCTGTCAGTTGCAGGTTAAATACAGCCAAGGAAGGGGGAAGGTGAGGGAACAAAAGTAACAGAGGACTGGTGTCACGGTCGGCACCCAAATACCAGAACAAGTGCCAAGCACCCTGGTCTCGGCTCGTGCTTCACCAGTAGTGTGACCGCCTTTGGCTTCGGGAGGAGCCCTCAGCTACTCAGATGCCACCTGGACTTAACGAGAGGTGCAGAGCAGGAGTTCTGGCCAGCAATGGGGCACGACTGTATATAAAGTCAGTTAGGCTGAAGATCACAGTACAATTGGATAAGGCTAAGGCGTAGTCAGACAGGCTGGGTCGAGGCAGGCGGATAACTAGGTTTCGTCAGGCAGGCAAGGGTCAAATCCGGGTAATCAATCAGATGGGAGAAGGCAGAATCGGAGTCAATAACAGGCAGGGGTCAAACCAGAATGTCAATCAGGAGGGTTAAGCAAATTCAAGGTCGGTTTCAGGCAAGGGTCAGGTTCCAGAGATCAGAGTAGTCAAAAAACAGCCAGGCAGGGTCAAACACAGGTATCAGACAGATCAGAAGCTTTACAGCACAAGTACAAGGCACCAGGAACAAAACCTATCACGGGCAATGATAAAAGAAAAAATGTCCCTTTAAATCCATTTGAATTTCGCGCCATTGCGCGCTGACGTCATCACGCCAGCGCGCATGCGCATAAAAACCGGAAGTGCGTGCGCGGCACGCATTAGGAAACCGGCACGGAGGGGGGAGGATGGCGTGGCGGGCGTCCCCGCCGATGGCACGGCGGGCGTCCCCGCTGCGCCACCGCTAGACCACCAGGGTGAGTCCTCACAACTGGATAATGATAGTTGGAGGTGGAGAGACCAGAATGACATCATAAAGGGGGGAGCTAACCGAGAGGAAATGGAGGAGCAGTTAAGACGGTGAGGTACTGTGCCGAACAGGAGGGAGACCAAAGAGCTATTGTGTGTAGGGTTGCCACCCGGCCTTCCTATATATTTAGCTTTTTTTCCTATTAATAACATTGGGATCAGCCATCAAAAATACCGGTCAGGCCGGTAAAAAAACGGCCAAGTGGCAACCCTAATTGTGTGATGTAAGGTGGGACCTAAGAGAGAAGTAGCATAGAGACAGGAGGAGCATGCAAGTGCTATGGAAGCGCCGCAGAGCTGAGCAAGGGACAGAGTGGAGGAAGAGAGCAGCAGCGGCAAGTGCTCTCTCTCTAGCTCAGTGATCCCCAACCAGTAGCTCACAAGCAACATTTTGCTCTCCAACTCCTTGGATGTTGCTCCCAGTGGCCTCAAAGCAGGTGCTTATTTTTTAATGAATGGCTTAGAAGCAAGTTTTGGTTGCATAAAAAACAGATGTCCTGTCAAACATTCTCTCTTGTAGGCTGCCAGTCCATATAGGGACTACCAAACAGCCAATCAGAGCTCTTATTTGACATCCCCATGGACTTTTTCATGCTTGTGTTGCTCTCCAACTCTTTTTTTAAATTTAAATGTGGCTCACGAGCAAAAAAGGTTGGGGACCCCTGCTCTAGTTTATAAACAGCACGTTCTGACATCAGAATAAGCCGTTTATAGGGATATAATTTACAGTCGGGTCCCATAGGGAAATGACCAGACTGTAGATTATATGTAAATAATTTATATACATTATACAATTGACAAACTATACATTATTTAGGAAGTATTCCATTTTATAATATCAGGATATTATACAGTAAGTCACTGAGGAGCTCCATGACCCTATAGAAGCCAAAAGTACTTTTATGCAGGTCTTTTTTTAATGAGTCATGTGACACAAATTACATCACAAAACACCTATTTTCATTGTGTCACTGATTTCTCAGGAAAGCAAAGGAGAACTAAAAAATACACAGTTTATGATTTCCTGAGAACCTGTCCTTTGCATGTGAATCATACTCATTGACCCAGATTGTGGACTGATCAATTGAAATTTACTTACCCCTAGTTATTTCCTTATTCAGACAAAAAACAATGACATGCACCCTATTATTTTTTGAATAAAATCTACGTATATAAAACTAATTACTACTAGTGAGAATCAATTAGCGGCTCTTTCTTTTCATGGCAATTTCCTCATGATCTTAGAATCCTTGATCCACTTCTGCCACAGGAAAAGAATAAAATAACACTTTCCTAAATAATTGTATTCACTGGCTTTGATAACCCATATGCACATGCCTAAAAATAGGTGTTTTCTCATAGATCTAACAATGTAAGAGCAGTTTCATAAGCATCATCAGGTAATGGTAATGTATAGAATATACGCTGTCCCTCTGCTCCTAGGCAATGAATAAGTAAAGCACGCTTTCAAGCAGCAGAAATCCCCTTGGTCAGCAGCAATAATGTAATTATCAAACATACGGATCCAAGCAGTAAAAGGTATGGTAGACTCACCAGGGTTTGGTAGAAAAGGTGCAGGCTTCTGCAGAGGTAGAAAAGACATCCTTGTCGCCATTTGTTGTGTTTGGTAGCCGAGAATGAGGAGAGTATATCAGTGCTTTATTAGCAGGTCATGCAGCCATTACATAACAGCAGTAAGTCTTACTTTCACTTTCAAGCTGTACAGAAAGTCCTGTGTATGCACAGTGCCACCTGCAGGCCATTTGTATAAACACCACAGTAAGGATGAATTATTTCATAGGTTTGAAGAGGCATGCTTTAAAAAATCTCCAAGCATGTTCAAACAAACAATATGCGGCTGCAAATATAATTTCAGGGCTTCTTACAATTTCTTCTCACTACAGACTGTAGATTTCATTGAGAGCTCTTGATTAACATTGTGGAATTGTGATTCTCCACCTGAGCATGGACAATATGATGACAGACTAGATCAACTAAATGTGAAATCTTGGCAATAGCATTCCTTAGCAATGTTGACATTTGTTCTCTGAAAAGGCCTTAAGTCTAGCTGGGGAAGACAAGTTGCACATTCAAATCTGACATTGACAGAGCTGGGAGAGATTGTCTTAAAGCAAGTGCCTTTTTTTGTAAGGTGGCTGTAAAAATGTATTGGTAAATATATATATATATATATATATATATATATATATATATATATATATATATATATATATATATATATATATATAATTATACCTCTCCATTGAGACAGCCAAGCACAACTAAATAGCTACTAGGTCATCAGTTTTTCATAACTGGAACCCATAATTCAAGACAAATCCTCATGTGGAGGAATATGGTGTCAGTTAATATTTCTTGGTGAAGAAAAAGTATTTAATTATGTAATATTAGCAAAGTGATATTTGAATTACCATAATGGTATTATAGAAAAAGTCATTAATTATAGCCTTCATCTTTTTGCAATGCATTATTTTTTTTTTTCTATGATTATACACTGCTATTAAAATAAAAAGAGGACTTTGGACCTCTTAAGTACACAAATGTATTATATTTATATAGTACAAGTATGAGATCCGGTATCCAGAAACCCATTATCCAAAAAGCTCTGAATTATGAAAAGGCAGTCTCCCATAGTCTCCATTATAATCAAATAATCCAAGTTTTTACAAATTATTTCCTTTTTCTCTGTGATAATAAAACAGTAGCTTGTACTTGATCCAAACTAAGATATAATTAATCCTTACTGGAAGCAAAACCAGCTATTGGGGTTTTTTGTGTTTACATGATTTTCTAGTAGACTTTGGTTTGGAGATCTAAATTATGAAAAGATCCGTTATCTGGAAAGCCCCAAGTCCAGAGAATTCTGGATAACAGGTCACATACTTGTAATGTATTATATGTAATTAAAATATTTATATATGTATTCCACAAAACTGTGGAAAATTCTAGGTGCAGGATTTTTTTGGTCAATCCCCAAAATAAATATCAGTGAATATTTTGGTGCTTCCTATATATTTAGGGATTAGTGAATATTTTTGCCTGGTATAGATCTGCAGCAAAATTACAGTTTTTGGGAGTGGGTTCAATTTTGACCTTTCCATGGTAGAATTTTTGTCATGCATTTATCCCCAAAATAAATATTAGTGAATATATTGGTGCTTCCTATATATTTAGGGATGAGTGAATATTTTTGCCTGGTACAGATCTGCAGCAAAATTACAGTTTTTAGGAGTGGGTTCAATTTTGACCTTTCCATAGTAGAATTTTGTCATGCATTTATTTGGCTGGAGAACACTGTGATGAGAAATGTGAGAAAAATTTTATCATCTCCAATGTATTTCATGCAAATAAAAACATAGAAAAAAGATGACAAGGCGACTCCTCAATTTGACCCTTCACCTTGAGCTATCCCACTGAACCCCATTATTACATACCTTAATGAAAACAGAAGACAGAGATGGGTGTAAAATGGTCAAAATAAATAGGACCTTACCAGCTTAATCCAAGGCAAAGTCCACCAACATGAGAGAAGTTCAGCAGCCCTGCTGTGGGACCTGCATCTGCAGTGTCTCAATGATAGGAAATCCATACAGACTCCCCCCTAGCACAAGCAGTAGTAGCGTCTGTATCAATCAATCCACGTGTAGTCACAGGACAGAACCTCCTTTCTCCCTCTTCTAAACTTATGTGTGCAGTACTCTGGCAAGGTCCTACAGCTGCTGTGACACATAAAACATAAAATATAATATCATATGTGCACTGTTTTGATCCAGAGGAAGGCAAAAAACCCAGCCTGAAGCCAGTGCCAATTATGCTTCAAGAGGGAAAAAATTCCTTCCTGAACACAATGGTGATCAGAAATATTGTCTGGATCAAGCATTTCACAATAATTTTACATAAATTTTACATAAATTAACACAATACAGACTCTAACAATTATAATGTGTAAAGATACAGAAAACACAATATAACAGCGCTTTCAGGAAACCATCCATATTCAGTTGTTAATAGATAATATGAGAACATAGGGGCAGATTTACGAAGGGTCGAAGTGAAAATTTTAATTTAAAAAATTCTAATTTTGAAGTAATACTTCGACTATCGAATAGGACAAAATTAGAGTTGAATTAAATTTTAAAATTGACCATTTGAACATTTAAGTACTGTCTCTTTAAAAAATTCAAATTTGACCCTTCACCACCTTGAACCTGCCAAATTGCTATTTTAGCCTATGTTTCTAATTTTGAAGTAATTTTTAGCTACTTGTGATTCAGCCCATCTCTGAAATAGACCAGTATAATTTGGCTGCTGGTCAATCAGATCCCTTGTCCTGCAGCCCCTGCGCTTATAGCTCCAGGGCTTTCCATTGTCTCCAGGGCATTCAGTGTAAAGAAAAACTCAAAAAAAAAATCCATTGATTCCTGTGCATCGGGTGTGAGAAAAATGTGGTAAAATATGCCAATTACATTTTTCATTACATTTCTGGCAAAGTGAAATGGGGCAATCACTAATAATAATAATTATGATGATAATAATAACATGGATCATTTCATGACTTCAAGCACTGTTGCGTTCACATTCAGTTCATTCATTTAATTTTTTAAACACAAAATATTAATAGTAAAAACTAAGTTAATTGATTTTAATGCCAGTGATAATGATCACATTACTCCTTCTATAGTCCATACATCTAGCTAATTCCAGATGTAGAGTTTCCCTAGTTTATTTAAGTGAGGTTTTTTTTTACTTCAAATAAACTCAGAATTTAAAGTAACTTGAATGTTTGCTTATTTATGAAAAAAAATCAGAATGTAAAAAACTCAAATGAATACAAAAGTAAAAAACCTTGAATACCTCACAAGTTTATAGGATTAAAAAACTCAAATTTGTGAGTTTACAAACCTTGAATTTTAAAAAATGGCTTGAATTTTGTCTAGGACAACTCCAACTGAATCCTACATGAACTTGCCAGCTTTTAGATGCCAAATATTTATGTTGAATAATTTTTCAAAATATAGTTTGATTTTGTTAAAGTCAGAAATAGTTGAATTTTCAGGCTAATTCCAGTGCAGTCCACAGAAAACTTCCATAAAGAATAGGGACCTTTGCCACTGACTTACTTTATATACAACCTTGGCAGGTCTGAGATGCTGTATTTTCGAATTCTGACTTTATTCATTGAACATTTTTAGGTTTTTTTTTCCACTAAAAAAATCTGATTTTATAATAAAATTTTTTGAGTTTTTGGCATTCGGACTTTAATAAATAACCCCCTTAAAATTGATTTTATTGTATAGGTATAGTGGAGAAGTTTACAAATATTTTCTGTTTGGTTTTAGATCACATTTAATTCACAATCTCTCAACATGAAGCAGGTGGCTTGTGTCATGAAACAGAATGTCCATAAATGCACATGACAGTCCAATAAATGTCACATATTAGAGTCAAAATCAGCTGTCATCTTGGGCAGGAAATGATATTGCATTTAACTGGCAAATTCTTGGACAAATATAACAGGTCACAAGTTTAATATTGTACAGGTATGGGATCCCTTATCTGGAAACCCGTTATCCAGAAAGCTCAGAATTACAGAATGACCCTCTCCCATAGACTCCATTATAATTAAATAATCCAATTTTTTTAAAACAATTACCTTTTTCTCTATTATAATAATAAAACAGTAGCTTGTACTTGATCTAAAATAAGATATCATTAATCCTTACTGGAAGCAAAACCAGCCAATTGAGTTCATTTATTGTTTACATAATTTTCTAGTTGACTTAAGATATGAAGATCCAAATTATGGAAAGATCCATGAGTTTATTGTTTGCATAATTTTCTAGTTGACTTCAGGTATGAAAATCCAAATTACGGAAAGATCCGTTAACCAGAAAACCGTAGGTCCGGAGCATTCTGGATAATAGGTCCCATACAAGTACAATGCAATTCCATATAAAACTCCAGTAGAAAAGTTCAGTGCACACCCTTCTATTTTTTTTTAACTTCAGCCTGCCCCATACTTTGAAAGCCGAAGTGGGGGAGGGGAATGAATGGACACATGTTGGTCTGCAATAGTTGAAGATGATGGTTCTTAATCCAGAAATGTCTTTCCAAAGAGAATGACATAGCTCTGCCATAAGGAACAGGTTCTGCTTCTCCACAGAGACTGGTAGAAAGGAGAATTCCCCAGAAGCACAGGAAGGGTTTCTTTACCAACAAGGTATGGCTCTTCCACTGAAAAGGCAGGTCATATTTTATGACTGAACGATAAAGGCTTACAGTTCAGTAATAATGTACGGTCATGATAGATTATGAGTAACATGATTATGGGGTTCGGTTTTAGCAAGGTTAGAAAAAGGGCAATATTAAGAAAATTGATAGTTTTCATGTGTAAGGAAAACCTTCACATAACGTTTTAGAAACATAGCGGAGATACATGTAAACAATTAGAAACAATTATCTAATTACTTTTGCAGCACTATGACTTCAGGAGGTAAAATAACACCACCACCTTGAAGAAAAGTAGATTTGACCAGGAGCATAGGAAGGGATTCTGAACAAGTTATAGAAAAACCTATCAAGGGTGGCAACTTTTGCAGTTATTTTTGAACTTGAAGCCAAGGTGCAAAGTACAAATATCAATCCTCCTGCAGCCACCCCTATAAATATAGAGCCACCTGCATTCTTTTGCATTGTACTTTATTCATGAGGGCAGGGAGTCATGTAGATGTACCCTTTCCTGCCACTAAAGAAAACAGTACAGCACTTCCCTATGGCAGGCGGTAAGGAGAGGGCTGACCTGAACCCACTGGCTCTCTTGATCTCCTTCTGCTCATGAACTTTTGTCCAGGGTCTTAGTAAATTACACCTTTTTTGGGTTTTAAAATGAGTACAGTCATGTCTGCCAAGAAGCTTGTGACCTAGATTGGTGATTAGATACAATCAGTAATGAGCATTTAATAGGCTACGATTTTGGGTTAGGGTCTGGTGCGGGTTGAGTTGGCTTTAATGACATTCTGAAATTGGTATTTTGCATTATACTGGATCAGTTAAAGGCAGGTTCATCAGAGATTTCAAGATATTAATACATGTTCCAAGATGCACAATCTCTACTCTAATGTTAGTAACATGGGTATTAGGAGTAGCCATGAGTATCTTCTAATTCTGAATGACTCTTTGAATTTGGTAACTTTTTATGGAGGAGGGAATAACAGTTCTACAAATAATTCCTCCTCTTCTTTTTGCCTTAAGCATGTATTATTGTGAGGTAGATAACTAGATTATCATGGCACGGATAAGCAAAAGTTAAACATGGAGAAGGTTTTTTTTTGTTTTTTTTTTCTTTAACTCAAGAAAATATATATATTTATATTTTATACTAAAATATATACTTTTTGTGTTTAAAGCAATGAGTATGTTCAGCACGAGTCCTATTCCCTCATTACCCTTTAACCAAATGCCTGTACATGTTATAGAAGGAAGATTTGGTATTTTTACAGTATGCTCCTAGTCAAGTCAACTGCTAACATCCAGTGTCACATAGCTAATTCTAAAACAAGAGAATGAGATATTATGTTCCCTAGAAACAGAGTATATTTTCAGCTGCAATGAGGCAAATTAACGCTGCTCAGCATGAAGCCCAGCATGAGCACATTGCATCCTGGGCTCCTATCATCTCGGAACACTTAGGATTCATCTTTAATTGTTAAATACATAATATACTCTGTTAAGAAGTACAAAGTTTCAATGTTTCTTATTTCCATCTTAATGGACTGTAAATTGTGATAAAGCCTTCTGTGAGCACAAAACATTCCTTCTCCGACTATTCACTTTTTCTTACAGAAGATGTGCTATGCTGCTTGCTTTATCTGGAGCATTTTCTTTAATGACATGAGAAAAGGTACTGTCCTTGTTCTTAATTCAGCCCATGGAAAATGCCTTTGTAGAATGAAGCAGTATAGCAGCATACACTCATATGTATAAAAGGAAACATCCACATAAAGCATGGAAAACGAATGTGAATGTTGCTTATAAATAAGGAATATTTTACCTTAAAAGCCTTTATGACAAAATTTTGATGATCCAGCCTAAATGATCAAGACTTGGGGAAAGAAACTGAGAGGGCAGTAGCATGTCTGATTATATTTATTCATCTAAATGGCAAACTGTCAGTGCATCTTACCTGTCAATATAATAGTAGGGATAACTTCCTACATCTGACAAAACTGGTTCCCTACTAGGCACCGTATCTTAACTGACAACATGAAATTATACACAATAGAGATTATTTTGCTATACCTTCTAGAACTAATTAGAGGTAAGATTTAAGGTACCTGTGACCCAAAAAGATGAACATGATCTCCCTTTATGTGCATTGTTTGTGAACAATGAAAAAAGGGAGCACACAATGAGCCCGGGCTGATTATTATCAATGAAGACCAATTCAGCACTTAAATTGCTTCCTGGATGCAGAATTGTATTTTGGAAGACCCCAAAATATAATTCAATAGAACTCAAGACTGGAAATATTTAATAATGTAAGAGGTGAGAATGTAAATGAATAAAGTTTCATACACAATATTCTGTGATCATGGCACTAAATGAGGTTGTGGTAAATGAGAGACCTATACTTTAGTGTTTCCCTATGGTTTAGTATCCTATTAGGAGTATATGAGAAGGTATTACCAGTCAGGTCGAGTTTTTACCCTTGGTAGAAAATAGTAGAAGAAATTAGAACAATCCTAATATGCTGTATCTAGATCTTGCATTGGACTTCCTTGGCACATAGTAGTATTTATAATGTAGAAGCTATAATCCTGCAGTGACAGCACTGGGTATATAGGATTGGTAGCTAGAACTCTGTTAGAGATCTCAGTCCTTCTCACCCTAACCAGGTTCGGTTTCCCTTTTTGCTGCTCTCCAAGTCCTACCTCTCAGAAGCCATGTTCCAATATCTTGCACTGATGAGATCTAACAAGATCGAAACAGGCTGTCTGCAAGTTTGGATATATGGCTCTGAACTATTAGGCTGTATCTGTGCTATAAACCAGCGGTTCTGGATGCATAGTTGGCCACAGGGACATAAAGGAGTGATTTACATGTCTCTGCCCATGATGCATTATGGGAGTAAAAAAACTCATTTTTGATATCTAGGCAGTGCTATATGTATGGCATGAGACATGTAAATACCTTCTGATTTCAGAAGGCTTCACTTTGCATGCTATTGCTTGTGAAGGGCTTTTTGGCTCCTTTCAGTCCTTCTCACCCTAACCAGGTTCGGTTTCCCTTTTAGAGATCTAATACAGCAGTGCTATCCAACTGGAGGCCAGAGACACCACATGAAGGTATGCCTGCTGTGACTGCTTCCCTTGTGTACCTCAAAATGTATCAGTACCAAGATTAACTGACCCCTGCATTGTGTAAACTTCAAATTCAGACTGTAAACTCCTGCATTTTTCACACCTGTAATCCCCCCCCTGAATTGTTCGCATTCGTAACACCTTTATTATTCACAGCCTTAAAGCCCAGCACTGTTCACACTTCAGACCCAGAGAGTAAGTGCCTAAATTGTTTACCTCTTCACACTGCATACAAACTGCTGGAGGGTCACCAGCATTGTGTCACTGTGAATAGCACAGTATGAACTGTCCTAATAGACTTCTCTTGCTGTTTTCTGCCTTCCCTATGCTCCGCATGTGCCATACTATGCCTGCCCTATGCTCCCTATGTGTACCATACTCTGACTATTCTGTGCTCCCTGTGTGTGTCATACTCTGCCTGCCCTATGGTCCCTGTGTGTACTATACACTGCCTGCCCTATATTCCCTGTGTACCATGCTCTGTCTGCCCTATTATCTTTGTCTGTCATACTCTGCCTGCTCTATGCTCCCTGTGTGCTTTGCTCTGCCTGCCCTATGCTCCCAAGTGTGTGCCATACTCTGCTTGCCCTACTTTGCCTGTTGGACATGAGCCTGGTAGCGTTTGTTCTGGAGGTTTAGGCCCCCCTCCAGCAGGTCCTGTCCATGGAGTTTGTAGGTGCCATCTTCTCCCCAGCCGTCTTCTTCCTGAATTCTTCGACGCTTGGTGGCGCATGCGCAGTAGAAGCATTTACCAGTTCAGGTCTACTGCGCATGCACCGAACATTGTTAAATACTGTACAGTAGAGCTGAACCGGCAAATACCTCCTACTGCGCATGTGCTGCCAAACGCCGATAGATCCAGGAAGAAGACTGCACAAGAGAAGATGGCACCTGCAAACTCCATGGACAGGACCTGCACTTAGGGGTAAGTAGCAACTTAGGGGCATTTGCCCGTGGGTGGGGGTTGGCCAGTGGGAGGGGATGGGAGGGGGGCCTACGGGGTGAGGGGGGTTTTGCGCAGGGAGGGTAGACTTTAAGGTAACATAGTAACATAGTAACATAGTAAGTTAGGCTGAAAAAAGACTTGCGTCCATCAAGTTCAACCTTTTTTTTTTTTTTTTTTTTTTAACTACCTAATTGCTAGTTGATCCAGAGGAAGGCAAAAAACCCCATCCTAAGCCTCTCCAATTTGCCTCAGAGGGGGAAAAAATTCCTTCCTGACTCCAAAAAGGCAATCGGACTAGTCCCTGGATCAACTTGTATAGTGAGCTATCTTCCATAACCCTGAATTCCCTCACTTGCTAAAAAGCCATCCAACCCCTTCTTAGGTGTTTAATCATGTGCTGGCAGGTGCAGTGTTGTGGTAACATAGTGGTGGTTTACACTGGGTGTGGTTTCAAAACGGGAGTGGCCAACCCTGACTTCTATTATCAGCCCTCCACCATGTAGGCCAGAAAAATTCTGGCTCTTGGTACCACAGAAGTTGGACAGCACTGCTCTACAGAAAAGGTTTGGAGAAGTCCAAGAGTGCTTTAGTTGTAATTGCATAAGCCTGCTGCTCTAGAAAGCTATTTTTTTTCAATCTATTCCAGCTAGAAAAAAATGTAAAAAAAACATCATGATACATATTTAATATCTATGGTATTAAAAATGAACCTGCAAAATATTGCTTGTTATGCTCCTCAAAAAAACAAATAGATGTAAAGGAGATCATTGATTCTAAAGCCTAGTTTATGTTTATACCAGATTATGCATATTTCATGACAGTAACAGTCATACTGCTGCACATTGATTCATATGCTGACAAGTCTTTCTTGTTAACACATCCTTCATCAAGTTCTTCATGTACATATTATACCAAAAGTGTTGTCCATGTAAAAGCAGATCCTGTTGGTACTCACTCATTTCGCTGGTACATTTAAAATAGTCACGTATTTCATATTTAATTACAGTACTTCTATTTATAGTGACAAGCTAAATGATTTTGCAGCATAATACAGTATATATAACTGGTCTTTGTAGATACTAACCCAATAGTATAAACATGAATGCTTAATAACTACGTATAAGATTTAAGAGTACTGGTAGCTGATGCAACATGTAGGAAAGGAAAACATATACCTATAACTAATGAACAGATCGGTTTCTTATCTCAAGCCCCAAATAGACTTCAGACAATTTTGAATATAGACCTTGTTGAGTCAATGTTCAAAATACATTTAAATAATAATAAATGATTACATGATTCCTGGGCATTTTATACCCTTAAATGTGGAATGGGAGACTGAAAATGCAAAGTTTAAAGATTCAGGAAAATGTAAATCATTTACAATCACTCTTCCAACAGCTGGATTAATTTGTATGGTAATGAAACCAGCTGTTCAACACAAATGGGGTAGTGACAGTCACTGTAGGATCTGCTGCCTACTTTAACCCCTCAACAAACAATGTCTTGGGCTCTACGAACAGGCTGATAATACCTCCCTTATTGCATTATTGATTGTCTTTAAAGAATTAGCTAGTGGTAATGAGAATTCTGTACATGTGTGTGTCTATGCTGGGTTTTAATTTGGAGGGATTGAACTTGATGGACTTTGTCTTTCTTCAACCCAATATAAATATGTAACTATATGGTCTTGGTTTTACATGTTTATTTAGACTACAACCTCAATTTCCTCTAAAATACATAGCACTCTCACTTTGCTATATACTTTCTGTACCTGAGATAGAAATAATAGTTAATTTTAAGATGTTGATGTTGGACAGAACATGGATAATTTTACATTTTAAGCAAGGATTGGGAAATATTGTTAGTCTTCATTACTCAGGAGGCCATTAAAACTGCTTACAATCGTATCATCCCTAGAATGAGTCACACTAGACAAAAGGTTTAATAAGGAGGAGGAATATGTTACATAAGATAGATAATTAAGCTTTTTCCCCTTAAAGTGGACCCGTCACCCAGACACAAAAATCTGAATAATAAAAGTCCTTTTCAAATTAAACATGAAATCCAATTTAAAATTTGTATTAAAGCATTCATAGCTGTTTTAAGCTCATTTAAAAATCTCAGCTGTCAATCAAATATTGACTGCCACTCCTCTATGCTTTAGGCATAGAGGCGGGGCAGATAATTACTTTCTATTAACCATTTAATTGTGTAGCCAGGTGTCACGAGCACTCGCCGCTCCTCATCCTTAGCGAGCGCTCACCAGCTTTCTTCATCCCGGCGCGGGATCCAACATGGCGGCGCCCAGGACTCCACGTGGGCGCAAGGACGCCGGCGCGGTGACGTCACATGCTGTGGCGCCAAATTCAAAAATAAAAGAACGCCGGAGACCCAGGTTCAATGCCCGAGTATAGCTCTTCTAAGCTATTGTGTTCCTGGGTCTCTTAGCCTTGTCTATTGCTACTGACTTTCCTGATATTGATCCTTGCCTGTTCCTGATCCTGAATCTGTGCTGCCTGCCTTCTGAACCTTTTGCCTGGACCTGACTTCGTTATTGGATTTCCCCTGAACTGTACTTTGCCCGAACTCGCTGTGTGGGACTTCCTCCTTGATCCTGACTTCACCCCCCCTCGTGGGACCCGGAGGCCCCCGCTGACACCAGGACATGGGGATAGATATTGGGTCCCCCATTCTGGTGCACAAACAAGATTCTGAGATGATGCAAGGCTTGTCTTAATAACAGTGTCCACAAAATGGCTCCTGCCTGCTTGCTATAATTATGAATTCCCAGACTGAAGAAAACAAGATTAAAATAATTTATATAGTGTAATTAATGTTCATTTTGCTTGACTAATGTGATAAAATATGATTTTGAATATTTTTTTTGGGGTGACGGGTCCACTTTACATAGCTTTTATTTTATATCACTTTATCTTGCTTGTGTGATGCAAGGAAAAATATTAAATATAAAAAAATATATGAAATATGCCATTTGCTTACCAAGAAAGTGTTTTCCTAAACATTAGCATGGTAATAGGCCATATATATATGTAATATAGGGTGGGCAATGTTATCTGCAATGTTATTGTGATGCTTGCTTTAGGGGCTTAGAATGGAGCACATTCTGGAAGAGTGACTGAACCGACAAGGCTAAAGATGAGAAGCACAACAAAATATTTTTTGTAATAATTATTTTTAAAGGAAAACTGTGCACTGGCAATTTTCTCTTTTTCTTTTTGTACAAATATTGGATTACAAATATTTATTGTTTATAGCAGCTGTCAACTCCAGATTGTGGGTTAGACCAAGCGCTGGCACAGGGATGCTTCTAGCAGCTGATCAGCGCCACGGCTTGGATAAGATCGAGCACTGATGATTTTTTCTGTGTTTCGACAACAAAATTGTGATTCTGGATTCAATGAATCCTCCTCAATAAACAACAGTAGCGAGACAAGAAGAAACAAGTAGAAGATGCACATGTGCTTTAGGACTCCCAAGGAAGTTATAGAAAGATTAAAGGCCAAAAGGAAAGGCAGTTTAGGTTTATTCAAGATCACAGCACAGGTCCAAAATTAGAGAGGGAAGAGCAGAAGTCTGAACACCCAAAGTCAAAGCAAGCCAAAAGTTAATGTCTAACCAGGGAATGTAATATGTTTGGTTAGCACAACAAATGCTCACAAAGACATTTGCAAAGACCACTGCGAATGTTAGCGACCATGTTTGTGTCCTTTTTTGATGGATTACAGACTTCAATGACTTAAAGAGTTAATAGGTTGAACTTGATGGGATGTCTCTATGTAACTAACATCCCACATATTTCATTGCTTTAAAGGGGTTGATCACCTTCAAAACACTTTTTTAAGTTGAGTTGTTTCCAGATTATTCACTTTTTTTTTGTTGCTTGCCATCTTTTGTTTTTACCAGTGTCCCAACATTTTGGAGCAGATTCTGAACTTACAATTTGTTACATTTAGTTGATACAATTAGTTGATACATTTCGCAGCAGCATATGTGGAATATTTGCAACTATTGTATCAATTTTAACAGCTGCCTTTAATGAAGCTCAGAGAATCAGCTCAACAGGGACAAAGATAACAAATAATCAATTAAATAATTTAAGAACTGTTAAAGAGTCTGCAACCACCCATCAAGCTTATTTAAATTTAAAGGGAAACTGTGATGGGAAAACATGTTTTTTTAAAAACGCATCAGTTAATAGTACTGCTCAAGTAGACTTCTGCTCTGAAATCCATTTCTCAAAAGAGCAAACAGATTTTTTTATATTCAGTTTTGAAATCTGACATGGGGCAAGCCATTTTGTCGATTTCCCAGCTGCTCCTGGTCATGTGACTTGTGCCAGTACTTTAGGAGGGAACTGCTTTCTGACAGGCTGTTGCTTTTCCTTCTCAATGTAACTGAATAGTACGCAGTGGGACATGGGTTTTACTATTGAGTGCTGTTCTTAGATCTACCAGGCAGCTGTTATCTTGTGTTAGGAAGCTGTTATCTGATTACCTTCCCTTTGTTCTGTTGTTAGGCTGCTGGGTGGGGGAAAGGGAGAGGGTGATATCACTCCAACTTGCAGTACAGCAGTAAAGACTGATTGAAGTTTATTGGAGCACAAGTCACATGACTTGGGGCAGCTGGGAAATTGACAAAATGTCTAGCCCCATGTCAGATTTCAAAATGATATATAAAAAAATCTGTTTGCTCTTTAGAGAAATGGATTTCAGTGCAGAATTCTTCTGGAACAGCACTATTAACTGATGCATTTTGAAAAAAAAACATTTTCCCATGACAGGATCCTCTAAGTTTACACTTCAATATTATCACAAATAGAAAATACAAAGTAATTGGAAAAAGTATTTATTTCTAATGAACTAGCTGAAACCAACTGAACTGAAAAGAAGTGTTTGAAGGTGAGCAACCCCTTAGTGATGACAGAAAAATTTATGGAATTTGTCAATCACACCTTTGATACACTTCCCATTGACATCAGTAGAAGCTTGCCAGGTTTAATCTACCTTTTCCTTTCATTTCAGTTATCAAGATGTTTTTGATATATACATTCTACATTTTCAAGTGTGAAAGAAATAGAAAATATTGGAGGGTTTTCTTGAATTTCTGTCAAAAATTCAATTTGGATTTTAGGAAACCAACCCCTTAGTAAAGAGGTGGATTTTTACATGTTAGTAATTATGCCCTATAGAATTCCTCCAGCTTTCAAATGTTATTCAGTTATCAATGCCTTATGAAGTTTAGGGGAAAATTCATCTTAGTGAATTAGCTTAGTGCCTGGCATAAAGGTGCGAAGTTGTGCAAGTCTATCTACTTCGCTAGCGAATTTTCGCTAGGGACACTGGCAGGCCCGGACTGGCAATCTGTGGGTTAGGGCAAATGCCAGATGGGCTGCTATAAGGTGCCATAGAAAGTCAGTATTTAGTGGGCTGGTGGGGGCTGTTTGGGCCTCTCTATGTGGGCTGATTGGGCCTCTGTATACCTGAAATGCCAGGGCCTATTTTGATTCTCAGTCCAGTCCTGGACACTGGTAGTGAATTGGCGAAGTTGCTAGCTTCGCACTTTAGTGAATTTGCGCCTAGGTTTCTTTCTATTAAATATGTATCAAGATCATTCACAAGTGGCAAGTTTTCTTCTAAAACATACACATGTAATACAGATATATAATCTATTACATGGAATGCTTGGAGTCTGGGGTTTTCTGTAATTTCATCATACCGTAAGTCTATTAAACTCATTTAAACATTACATAAAAGCAATGGGATTGTTTTGCCATCAACATGAATATGGATTGCATACCTATAGTTTGTAGTGAACTTGATGGGCAGTGCTCTTTTTTCAACCTATATTAGTTATGTTGCGATATATAATAGTCTCCAAATATGGCAACATATGCTGGAGACAGTAGTTTGAGTTGACCAGGGAAGTCACTGATTAGCTGTGTATCATGCAGTATAGAATAGAATGCACACATTTAAAACTGGAGTCCTGTTTGTAGGATGGATACTAGTGGAAAGTGTGTGGAATGGAGAGTTGGATTGATATTGGCTGTGCTCTAACACACAGTGGGTTTTCCATAAAAATGACATTTCAGTTCCTGCCTAGAACTCCTTCTGTGTTATAGGCAAATTAAGAGAGCATCTCCTTCAAATCCTTGCTTGTGGCAGGAAGACTTACTATTGCACCTACACCCGATGCACCTTTTGTGAGCAGATCATATGTACAATAGGTACATGTGCATTGCTCGGATAATGCAGGAGATAAAGCAACATAGTAAACAGCCTAAGCCCATTCATATACCTGCACTAAAAAACACAAGGGATTGTTGCTGTTCAGCAAATTCCTCTATGCACGGCAACACCACAGCAAACAAACTGACAATTGCCTAAAGCACGTCAGGTCTGCAAATAAAAAAGTATTTTATTCAAACAGTGACGTCTGGAGAAGTGTGTTTGCCCTGAAACGTCACTGAGAGTTAACCATTTTTAAAAAGACCTGCTGGTGTAGGCAACCTGCATGTGTAGGCTACCGTACCTGATAAGCACTTCATGTAAAGGGGAACTTAACTGCATTGCATACTTTTGAACATCAAAGCAGACTTGTTTCCAATACAAATTCTGCTCAACATTCAGTTTAAAAGCTTTGTGGATTAAATACTGGGTGAATAAAACATTATGACAGCACCATATGCAGAGCACCCTCATCTATGGAATCTATACATATTTAGCCAGTTAGAAATGTTTCCAAACTATCCACATCTGTCTGTATGTAAAGAACATAGGGATCATTTACTATCTGTAGGACAGTTATTCCTTCAGCACAGATTGTTCCATTCAGGCACCCTAGTTGGGTGGGGTTACCACTTCTAGGCATCAACCCATAGTACATTGTTGTTCTTCACTAGTAGCATCTTTGAAACCTTCTAACCTACTGTACCTCATTTCTGATACCATCTTTGGATTTTTCAAAAGCCTTTCCATAAAATGTTGGTGGTAATACTATACTAGATGACTCCACCACACCCTATTTATCTGGGACAGATATATATATATTGTTAGCAATACAATGAGCTATGAATATTTTCACTATCATATCTTAATTCTGGATTCATAATGAAAAATAGTAATCTTGTCCAATACATATACCAGATCGATATACTAGTGGCAAAAGCAGCAAAATACATGATATTTTTAGTGAGAATGAATAATGAAAATGAATAATAAAAGTACCTCTGCTTCTCTCTCTTATGTACTGTACCACTGCAGAATGTATTAAAACTTATGAATGCACCACATCAAAAATGTGGACTTTACCAGAACCATTGATGTTTCTTAAAATATGCCCAAAGACAAACCTACTAGAAAAGACCTGGGTGTCAGCGTAGAAAGCATAAATCAATTTAAAAAGTAGATTATTCCATCTCATATACCATTATGGAATAATTCCACATTCGCTTCTTATTGACATGTGTGGCTCAGCTGGCTGGTAAGGGAATTGGAAAACTAGCACTGGGGCTTGAGAATAACTGTGTACAGTCATATATTCAACTAAGGCAGGAGTTGCAGGTAGAAAATAAAGATTATATATATACATATATATATGCAGAAATGTCTCATTAACAGTGTACTGGATAGCGATGGGGCTTTAAGGCTTTCCAAAAATCTATAGGACCAATTTATATGTTAGGATGATTTCAAGAAACATGAAAATCATCTTTTTTGCTGCATATTAAAGTGCACTTGTAATGAAGTACAGATCTTTTCCTATTATTTTTACAACCCAAATGACAATTCCCCATAGCTCTTAAAGAGGTACTGACGCCAGAAATTAAACAGTTTTTTTACATATGTCATAATAATGCCTTTGAAAACTACTTATAACTTTGCCATATGCTTTTACATTACCTATCTGATGCCCTGGGTTGGTCTATGAGGGGGCTGCCATATTTGTGCATCAGGAGTCCGTTAGTATTAGAAACTTTAACTGACAGGCTTAGATGGGACAGTCAGGTTGGCAAAACAGTCAGGTTTGGAAACGTCAACAAACAATTACTTGCAAAATTAAACCTCTCATCAAAAAACAATCAACAAGACCTATAGGTAACTTTTAATGTACATATTTTAAAAAGTAGTTTTTTGGTGTCAGTATCACTTTAAAAGGATACTGTCATGGGTTTTTTTTTTCAAAATGCATCAGTAAATAGTGCTGCTCCAGTAGACTTCTGCTCTGAAATCCATTTCTCAAAAGAGCAAACAGATTTTTTTATATTCAGTTTTGAAATCTGACATGGGGCTAGACATTTTGTCAATTTCCCAGCTGCCCCTGGTCATGTGACTTGTGACAGCACTTTAGGAGGGAACTGCTTTCTGGCAGGCTGTTGTTTTTCCTACTCAATGTAACTGAATGGAACGCAGTGGAACATGGGTTTTTACTATTGAGTGCTGTTCTTAGATCTATCAGGGAGCTGTTATCTTGTGTTAGGGAGCTGTTATCTGGTTACCTTCCCATTGTTCTGTTGTTAGGCTGCTATTAAGGGCCACTATTTGTATTCTTAATATTCTATTTGTTTTTTCCTTATGGAAATAAGACTGTAGACTGTATTCATTTTTTTCTTGCTTCTGTGAAAGTGTTACTAACTAATGTATTTCCAGATTTGCATAAGATTCCATCATTATATTACTCACTGGCCATAACCTTCATTTTATATCCTTTAATTTATTTAATTTATTCCTTTAATATACTTTCCATAGTTCTCTAATCCCTATGTAAGTATCCTCTTTCAAGGTCTAGCATATGGTCAGGGTCCTACTATGTTCACAATAAGGTGACAGGTCTTGTGGTACCAGCTATTTTGCCATGGTTCCTATATAGGTAGGGCAGGAAATAATGGTTTATTCTAAATAATACATTAACATGCTGAGCTTCCTGGAGTCTGTAGGAACATATAAATATTTTCCCCCAAATTGTCCCCTAACTGGTCTTCATGCTGGGTCCCCCTGATACTGCTCCAGTCACCCTGAGGGGGCCAGTTCCACAGTTTGGGTACCAGTGCTGTATGGCATTTCATCTTAAAGTTTATGCTGTTCCTAGCAAAAAAAAAAAAACAAAATAAGGACATGAAATAATTAAACACAAATATATATAAAGCCAACAAGGGCTGCTTGTTGGAATTTTAAATCTAAAGCACACTATATCACCCTAAAATGTGAAAATAACAATCCTTGCTTTTCTCAGTTTTCCTTTTTTTCTTAACTGTGAATTTCTATAGCCTTGCAAAATGGGTTTCCAGATTGCAGACTCACTCGGACACATTCCACGTGCATATTACATAAATGTATGCATTGGAAAAGCAAAGCCTGACACTGCCCCGAGGGTATGAAATCCATTAGGTCTTGTCAGGTCACAGGCTTCTGGAGGTTCTGCCTCTCTCCACCAACGTTATTTCCAAGGCTTTGTACCAAACATACAGACTAACTTCATTACTGCAAGGCTGTTTTATTAACATAACATAAAAAAAATCATGGAATCATGCTTTGCACAATGCATCAGATGTGACTGCACTGTAGATTTAAAGCAAGGGTGGTCACACCATATAATTCACTGTAAAATTAGAGGCTAAATTGTCAGGATATCAGGGCAATGAGGTGTAGCAACCAAAACCACATTCTATAGATAGACAGACAGACTGCCTAGAAAGATGACACAGAGATGATAGATAGATAGACAGACAGACATACAGACAGATATATAGATACTGTATACAGACAGACAGACACAGGTGTAGTATAGATAGGTAGATACATAGGAGCTGTAGACAGACATACTGGTATGGCAAAGCAAGTAGATAGTAGTAGGCCCTGGCATTCCAAGTACACAGAGGCCCAAGCAGCCCCCCACCAGCCCAATAAATAGTCACTGTCTATGTCAACTTACAGCAGCCCTTCTGGCATTTGCCAGAACCCACAGGATTACGCTAGACTAGGTAAGTATAATATGTTTAGGATTAGTGGCCTGAAACTATGGGAAACCAAGCTATGGTTGGCAGGGCCCAGCCTGAAGGCCATTTATGGAAATATTTGGGGTCAATGTCTATTTGCTATCTTAGATACATTCCATCTTAGAAGTCATTCAGAGCAAGATCTAGGGTGAACCCTCCTTTGATATCCTATACATTCTTGGAACAATAATTGCATGATGCAGATATTTTGTATATGATTGTAACTTGGTAGTGAGGTAATGGGGGCCCTGACCAAATGCTTGGCCTCAAAGGGACCATTATGATACATATTCATCACATAGGACAGAACAAAGTGAAAGTAAAACTTTTGTACGGAAGCACACATTTAGTGAATTTACATTTAATTCAAAAGACACCAATTCAGTTTTTTTGTTTGTTGTTTTCATTTTTTGGGAGTCTAATGGCTTGCCCTCTATTACCAGTACAATATATGGGGCTGTAGTCATGCTGGAACTGTTTAATAACAAGCTTGGACACAGGATTCCTGGGATTGAACAGGTTAATTTGTATTTCCTACTTCTTATACTATTGGGCAACCCTTTTGAAATAAAAAATAACAAAATGGTATAAAGGTGATACCTTTATTGGCTAACTAATTTAATCATAGCAAGCTTTCAGAACATTTTAGTTCCTTTTTCAAGCTGATTACAATGAAGCTGTGGTGCTCTCTGGTATATATACAACATTTAGCTCATAGATCAAATGACCAACAAAAAGGAATATCAAACTGTGTGTGAGGTGTCAAAAGTCATTTACGAGGGGATACTTCTTATACCAAAGTGCAATAAGCGGCGGCTATATGAGCAACTATGCCAGGCTCTATTCGGTTGTTAATGAGACAACATTTAATAGAAAAAAATCACCCCAAATATGCTGGGATTAATTCCCTAAAATGGATGCATAACCTTTCATTTAGATAGTTTGGGCTTTGCAAATTAGCAGCATTCATCATGTTGCCAGAGGAACCAGCCAACTTCATGTATTTTATTGTATTTCTAAAATACCTCTGGGATGGGAATGGTTGGGAGCGTAACAAGTGCTTTACCTTCACATAACAGAGATGTCTTTGGGGTACAAACAGACAAGGTAGAGTCAGCCCCCCCCCCCCCCCCCCCCCCCCCCCCCCCCCCGTGGCACTACAGGAAGCAGTATGTTACGTGCCCATACCAATCTGTATTTCTAGATAGTCATATAGGCATAACAATAATACACTGTAATGTGTAGTGTGCTTAAAGCTCAGAACAAATTTTTTAATGTTTCAATTTGTCTAAAATGTTTTGGCTGCTGTGTGCACTGCACCTCTCAGACAACCTTATGCAACATTGTCTTACATTTTGGTCCCTCTGACAAAAACCTTCTTCTCCAAGCTCTAAAAACTTGCACAGTCCCCTCTGCACCAAGTTGCAGAGAGTTTGATGCACATTTGTAACCTCTTGGAACAATGAGGAGGAAAACAGCTAGCAACCTGCAACATAAGGCATGTTTAACCTGTGTATAATTTCTCCTTTAAGCTTTTGGAACAATGCTGCCAACCTTAAATTTTACTTTGGGTCCCCAAAAAAAGTGAGGATATAAATGGAGGTCATAGCGTTTATTCACCAGGGGTATAACTATAGAAGAAAAAAAACCTGTGAATGTTAGAGGTCCTGGAGGTATAGAGGGAGCAGTGGAGGCAATGATGGCAGTTTCAATATGTGTTTGTAGAAAAGTGTTATTCCCAAAGATATCAAGGCCCTACTAATCTTTATTGAGTCACTATAAACTATTTCATAGGTATGTTTCGATTGCAGTTGCCAGTTGGAGTCGCTGTTGTTTGAATTATGAATGTTCTCTGAATATGATTGGCAACTGCTTGCTTCTAACCACACCTACTTCATAGTTGGTTGCACAAAGGTCCATAAAAGCTACTGGTACCCCTTCCCAATGCCTTACCAGGAGTGGGAATGGGAGAATTATACAGCAAGACAGCATTTCTGCCAATTCCCACTGCTCCAACACTGTATGTCTTATGTCACTTTTTTTTATAAATGGTGTTGGCATTAATCTGTTATAAAGCAGCTCAAAACTCCAGATGAATGGATCACTTCCCTTGAAATCTTAGGTCACTCGTTCCCTTTAATAGGCACCACAGAGAGCTCAGAAAGGAATTTTGTGCCTGAGCAGACTATTCCCAGCTTGGCCTGGTAGGGGCAACCAGACTAGCAAGGTCACTCTCTTAAAAAGCAATCACCTTGCCAGCCTGACACTTCCTATGCCCCTACATTGCATTTTACTGCTGCAGCTGTGCTTCTGTCTCTGCCTTATGTGCAGGAGATTGTGCTTAATCAAACACGGCTGCTGTGAGAGGAAGAATTCACTTGTCAATAGGATTCTGTATTGTATAACTACAGTTTGAGGAGAGTGGCTCTCTGCTGCCTCTATGATTGGCATCCTGGTGGGTGAAGAGAAAGGGCACTGCTTTTTTGTGCATTGTGTGCAGATATAGAATTTGTCACAATGTACTTTAATGCATGGGTTTAACTGAGAGCTGTGTGCCTTAATGTTACTAATAGCAATGACTTTCTCCAAATAGTTTCACTCTTATAGTGACTCACAGTCTAGAAAGAATTGGTACAGTGTACCACTGCTCACATAGAACCACAATTCTTAGCATCCCAAAACACACCTGTTGCAGCACAACATCAACCAATGCACGTTTTAAAAACTTTCAAGAACAATATATGTCATCCTACAAAGGAAATGTACTATACAATATGAACCCTCAATTTCTTTCTCATCTTGATACCAGCTTGAACAACCCACCAGGAAACTATTCAACCAGTATATCCATCAGCTCCTAAACTCAGTCGCCACTTTATCCATTTGACCCAGTCCTTTTCCCAGTGAAAAAGTCTCTTGGGGTGCCAAATAAGTGCTATGATTGAATATTGTGGTATTGAGGCAGCCCCTATGTGGACTAGCAGCCTACAGGAGGCTCTGCTTGGCTCTATACTTAGTCTTTATGCAATTAAAACTCACATGCAAACCTAAAATTCAAAAATAAGCACCTGCTTCGAGGATAACAAGAGCAACACCCAAGTGGTTGGAGATAGGGATGGCGCGAACCGCCAAAAAAAAGTTTGCGAACATGTTCGCGAACTTCCGGAAATTTGCGAACGGTTCGCGAACGGTTCGCGAACCCCATAGACTTCAATGGGAAGGCGAACTTTAACAGCTAAAAAAGATATTTCTGGCCAGAAAAATGATTTTAAAGTTGTTTAAAGGGTGCAACGACCTGGACACTGGCATGCCAGAGGGGGATCAAGGGCAAAAATGTATCAGAAAAATCCATTGTTGACACAGCGCTGCGTTTTGTGCTGTAAAGGGAAAAAAGTCACTCAGGTGGTGGTTGTGGACACTGTAATATTATTGATATTTAGACAGAATGTGAACAAGCTCACACAGCTAGATGGCAGTTGTTTGAAGAACACACTGGGCAAAAAATGCCTACAGGGCAAATAATGGCTACAAGGTCAACGTATACACTACTACAGCGGTGGATACGGATTACGTAAAATATATTATGGCTGCTTGAAAAAAGTCACTCAGGTGCTTTTTCTGGAGAGGGTAATATTATAGATATTTAGACAGAATGTGAACAAGCTCACACAGCTAGATGGCAGTTGTTTGAAGTACAGTAGATTACTAGCCAGCAAACTTACTATCCACTGTCCCTGAAATCACTAACAGGCAGCTCTCTCCCTACACTAGCTCTTCAGCACACACAGGCAGAGTGAAAAAAAAGCTGCAGGGCTTCGGTTTTTATAGGGAAGGGGAGTGGTCCAGGGGGTGTGGGGGTGGTCCAGGAGGGAGAGCTTACTGATTGGCTGCCATGTATCTGCTGGTCTGGGGGAGAAATGGCAAAATAAAAGCGCCAACTAAGGCGAACCCAAATTGGCGAACGTCGCGCGACGTTCGCGAACTTCCGGCGAGCGCGAACACCCGATGTTCGCGTGAACAAGTTCGCCGGCGAACAGTTCGCACCATCCCTAGTTGGAGAGCAACATGTTGCTCACGAGCTACTGGTTGGGGATCACTGCTTTATTCCCATCATATCCATTGACATCTAAAACAACAATGTCAGAAAACTCCCTCCCAAGAGTATCTATAAGTTTAAATTCCATCTCCAGCAAATCTGCCAGACTCCATCAACCTTTTTTAAACTAAGTCTCCAAATACCTTTCCCAACATATCCAATTGTACCCAAACTGCTCCCCAGTATCTACATGCATTCCCCAGAATATCCATAAATTGGCATATCTACCAATCCCTGCATTTGCCATGATATCTATGTGCCCCTAAACTCATTCTCCAGCATATCTATTATTCCACAAATCCTCTCTTTCCATATCCAAAAGCCCTTAAACCCCTTCTGTTGCATATATACCAGTCTCCAAACCCACCAACAACATAGTAATAAGCCCCTAAACTTCTCCAGCATATCTATCAGTCCCCAAATCCTACTCCACTACTTCAATAAGCCCCTAGACTTTTCCCACAACATATGCATCATTCCACACAGTCTTTCCCAGCCAACATATCCACCAGTCCCCAAATTCTCCTCCCATCACAACCATAAACCGCTGAACTCCTTCTCCAGCATACCCACCTGCTTCCAACTCATTTGTGAGCAAATCTGCCAACCCTCTGCATAATTCCCTGCATATCTATCAATCCCCAATCCTGCTTGCTTGCCTATACTAGAGAGGAGACGGAGAGAGATAGGGAACGTGTATACATACACTTGTGATGTTTCTTGGTTTAGCAGCATGAAATCTGTAATCATACTTTTAACAGTAATTAGACTCTTAAGCGAAAATTGCATCATTTGTTTAACCTTGTCACTATGATTACAATACAACACCATGAAAGAAAAAAAGACAGCGCTTGATTTAAACAACTCGTGATTTTTCTTTCCATTCTTTCCCTCTCTTGAATAAACTCCCCGAAACTGAAGCTTCAAAATAAGCACCCCTAAACATAGCCTGAAGGAGACTGCGCCTAATGCAGCGAATCAGCGTGTATCAAGGAGCAGGATAAAAGATGATTCAGGAGGGGATGCTATCTTAACCCCTTCCTTTACATCATTGGAAATATTAACAATTATTAACTATAAATATATTAAACTTTGCACGGGTGGAATCTGGCCTATTATGCGAGCTTCATCAATAACATATCCATGGGTTTCCCCGCAGCAATGCCAGATATGCCTTGTTAAAGTATAAATGTTAATGTCACAATAAGGTATTGAGTTTAGCATCCTTGACAAACAAACCATTGTGCCTGATCACCAAGTCCAGAGAGCTTTCTGCGCGCGTTAAACAGTTCTCCTGCGAGAAGCTGCGATCGCTGCAATTACAGTCGCAACCCTGACACTCACTGAAATTTCCCTTCGATAAATCCTGCATTAAAAATCATGCTGGATAAATACGTACGTCAGGTTAATAGCGATTTAAGATATCCCAGTGTACTTTATGGCTAACAGACTTGAATATCGTCATCTTATTTTCGATGGAATGAAGAGATGTGTATTTTTTTCAATTTAAATGAGATCCAAGGAGGGCAAAAATCGATTATTAAAAAATCTTAAAACGTACGTGATGTACGGGGCCAATAACTATATGATGACTCAAGCAATATGAATAGAAGACAGACAGACAGACGACAGATAGATGATAGATAGATAGATAGATAGATAGATAGATAGATAGATAGATCGATCATACTTGAGATACTGATGTGCAAAGGGGATTAGCAGTTGAATTGAACTCAGGAATATTAGAGCGAGGTGCCAATGAAAGGCAGGTTAATATTTGTATTAAATTTCTGGTATTGATCGCTGGTTCTAAATAGAGTGGATGTCTGATGTTCAAGAAGAAAGGAAGAAGAGAAGATAGTAGAGGAAAAGGAAGGAATCGATAGAGCGCTGTATAGTGACCTAATTCCCCTTCAAGGAAAGCAACTGAGCAATAAAAATATTTTTTGGATAAGAGTTTTAGGCATCAATTATTTAGGATTCATCTTAGAATAGAATTATTAACAGTACATACAAAACTTAAAATGATCAAGAAAATGTGTATTCCCCCTCCCCACTTTGAATATTATTTTAACATGTTTCAGCATTCAATGGGGTTAATCAATTCAGAATACATGAACTGATTTATTTCTATCCAGCCAACAGATTTAAAAGAAATAAACTGCAAGGTGAATTCGTTTTTTTTTATATCATATTTCTCTGGGATTACGTATGTTATATTGTCAGTGTTGGGTGAAACATATCCTAAACTATTAATGAAAGACTTGAGAATTTCAGTGTGTTTTTTTTTAGCAGCAGCTTCGTCCCACGTTTCTAAATCCATCTTAGAACAATCAGTATCAATAAACTGTATTAAAAGGTTTTTTCTTAGAATTCTAACTTCTCATTAGGATACAGTACTAATAGTGCTATCTTGGTATTGTACTTTATAATAAACCTGAAACCGCTTTAGTCAATGCATTCAGCTAATCACAATAGCATTGTGCAGGGCTGAGAATAATTAAAAGAAGAG
>CM044448.1:58236370-58251028 GCA_024363595.1 Xenopus borealis
TAAAACCCACTCATCCCCACATTCCACAATACTACAGTTTCCAAATGGTAAAATTTCCACTGATGTCTCAACAAAATCATTTAAAATCTAATTCCAGAGCAGAAATGTTTGCCGCTGTATTGCCCGAGGGTATCTTGGGATACTGTATAAATATTTCACAGTGGTTACTTATAGGAAATGCATTGGAAACCTTGCCATATTGTGTATCACTATTAAAAGTAGCAACAATGTATTTCTGATATAAAAAAAAAAATTATGTAATGAGAACTAACCAAGTTTCAGCGATTTCTAAGGGTGTGTGTCTGTGTGTATGTGAGAGTGCTTGGGATAGGGTTATGTAATTGTATGTGTAATTTAAATTGGATGAACACACCACTCATTACAGATAACTGAAATAATATTTTAACTATTCAAAATAAGTCTTTTCCCCCACTTAAAATGTGTTTTAAATAATGCAAGTATCTGAAAATGTAATATACCATATGAGGGTAAAAATACAGTGTGTGGTTTTTTTTTTACTTTGTTTTAATGTAAGGAGATACAAAAAATGTAACATACTAGAGGCTGTGGAAATATAACAAATTTTACTGAAACATGGAATAATATATTAACTGACAATTTGAGACATTAAAAAAAATGTCAAAGTGCTCAATACGTTCCAGGGAGTTTTTGCATGAGTGCATTCTGGAAACCGTTTGAAGCAAGTTGCATGCAAGTTTCGCCTTGGACGAAAAAATAATTCAAGATACAAAGGCTTTTTGTATTTTTTTCCCATCAACAGTACATACAACACAAACAAGGAATGTTTAACGGTGTGTTACAAACATTATGTATCCCTCTGTTATGGGTATATTATTTCATCTGAGAAAAATGTGAACTTTGCCTAGCTACCAATTTCTTTATAAAATCTAACAGACGACATAGTGTCTGAATAATATTTATATAATATAGACATTACTGAAATAGCAATTGCCTATAGCATTTATATTCCCAACCTAGTAGGTATAGACATGCTCCCCTTTCAGTCAGATAACTGTTGTATTTTTTTTTATATTGTAATTTTATTTCTTTGTATTTGTTTTGCAAACACAGCTTTTAGAATCGGTTTAATATTTATTCATAAATAGGCACAATATCATTAAAAATAGCTAAAACTGTGTATCTTATACATATACAAGCCTTCGCCTCCTGTCATGCCATCCACTGAACATAGAGTTAAACAATATATTACAAACTGTCTGCCCCCGCCAACCCCCCTCTCCCTCCTTCAGAAATGGAGGTGGTTTGGTGGGCACCTTAATACTTTGTCTCGAATTCTTTTCTTTGCTCTAGTAGTAAATTCAGCAGTCGTCGATTTAAAAAAAACTGATGGCAGCAGATAAGTAATAACCAAACAAAAGCAAAAAAAAAAAAAAAAAATAAGTGTCTTGTTCTTATTGGCGAATCAATGCCAGCCACTGCTGTGCCCCTTATCTCTCAGCAATTGGCAGAGGTGCCAGGTAGTCCGCTGGAATATTTTTTTGGCACTCAAGCTGAAGCTGTTACAATGTCCTACAGCCAGGTAGTGTTCTTTTAGAGTTTACTCAAACCAGTCTTTAAAACGGTAATGTGTCCAGAAACAATTTGTCAATGATGGCAGGTGGAGGTACCAAGTCTTCCAGTTTAAGGTAAAATATGCGTTGCAGTCCTTGGGTGCACAAAGTGCGAAGTTCAGGCAGTTTCCCTAAGAGTTTGGAAAGGTGATTGGGGCGATTTAACCCTCCATTATTAAAAGTCACATGGTCTTTTAGGCAGTTTACAATTTTATTCTGGAGTTCTTCTACTCTTTTTGGTTCTTTCAATCCGTGTCTCTCTACAAAGAAAAAAAAAATATATATTTATATATATTAAACATTGATCATGGCTTTTTATTGATTCACATAGTTAACGCGTCACGTATCGCGCAATGCGCAACTTAAATGTATTCGTTTTGATTGTAGATACTGACCTGTAATCACGGCCAGGGCTGCAATACATGAGAATGATGATACATCTATGTTCATGTTCTGTAAGCTGGAAGAAAACTCTACAATGGAATCTATCCATTCCCCAAAACCACGAACACACTGCAGTCTGTTGAGGACAACCCCATTGCAGAAGATGAGTTTACCCTCTGCCGGGTTAGACCTGCAATTAATTAAGGGGGGGGGGGGAGAGAAAAAACTAATTAGTGTGGGAAGAATAAATGGCAATTTAAATGCCTTCTAATTATTACAGAGACAATAAAATGCAAAGCAATTGACCTTGAAAGAAGGGGAGCTGATATAACAATGAAGCCCCTAATTTGGTAATTACCTGTATGCCAACCGCAAGACGAAAAGTTCCAGAAAAGCCGACTCAAAGAGTAGGTCTTGGTCCTGTTTGTGCAGCTCAGAAAATCCTGGGATCTTTTCTGCCCAACCTCTACTTATCTCCATGGAACCGGTCAGCAGATCATAAAACTGTTGGATGTGTTGTGTGTCGTCTCCATTTATCTGATACTCTGGGTTAGCCTGAAACTAAAGATGGCAAGGGGGGGGGGGGGAGAATATTCTTAATGAGGTTTTCCAAAATATATAACCCGTGAAATTGTTAACCTTGTTAAACTAAGAGAGTTTTGTTTAGGAACAATTAAAACTGCCTGTGACCAGTAGGAAAACGAGGTGCCCACTGCAATTAATTCAGCCATAAGGTATGCGCTTGCTTTATAAATCTCAAATGTTCCACATAAATAAGTATAATTTACAACGATATTGTCTGTTGGTTATAAAACAGAAGGTGGTGGACGGATGGAAGACGCCTGGGTAGATCTGTTCCACTACGCACGCTCGCAAATATAGTGATTAGTGCAAATTCACTTGTGCAAATAGTGGGAGGGAAAGAGAGAAGAAAGTAGGATTAAGTGTGAATTTCCAAGGGAAATAACTGTTGTTACTGATCAGCAGGGAAGCCATATCACTAGTGCAGGATTCCCAGAGAAAGGTCAATGAGATTTTAAGAGTTATTAGAATTTACGATATTCTTGCACCAATAGTTGCACCAAGAGTTACTGGAGGTAATGGAAAGTTTGCGGGGAAATTGTGGTGTTTACACTAGTACAAAGCCTCGTGAAACAGCAAAAGGAACAGAATATACACAACTGCTGCATTGAGAAAATGAAAGATGCACTGTATCTGCTCTAGTGCAACGCCCCGTGCAACAGCAATAATTACGCCTCATATGATTTACATTAATTCGCCCAATTACCCGTGCAAATACTGGAAAGTAATCAGTGAAGTCATACCGAAGAATACACTGCAAGAAATTAGATGGCTCCTGTGTAACAAGACATGAAGTTGCCTTGTGAAATGGGCAGATATATGGTAGGATTTATAATACAGGAACAGCAAGGTGCTCAGGAAATCTTAATGCAATACCAGGGTATACTGACACTGGAAAGGGACAAGGGCATTTGGGTAATTCAATCAGGTGTGCTATAATATTGGAATCTTACACGAGTAGAATGAAAGGTTGCAAAGAGGGTTGGTTGCAGCTGCAATAGTTTTAAAAGGTGCAAAATTTAGCTCAAATACGAGTGCAGTGACTATAAGGACAATGATTTGGTGCAAGCCCTTTACTTTTGCACAACACCCTGTGCTACATATAGAAAGAATGATTTAGGGAAAATATCAGTTTATATTAGTGCAGCATTTTGGGGTGTCAGCTAGCAGCTCCGAGGTCTGGAAGCGCGCCCCATCTTACTTGGCAAAGAAACTCACACCTCAACATTGTGCCTTTAGCAGATCGTGAATTACAGCTCTATGTGACCACCAACACTACAAGCTAAGCTGACCGAGATTTGCTCCCAAGAAGGAAACCGCGTTCCCCTACAGTGGTCTTAATTGGCCAAGGTACGTAGGCACACTACCCCACAGAGCTCTTAGCTGACCCAGACTAATTCCCAGAGAGGGAAAGGTGCTAGACTACTATTGCTAATAGTGTTAAGTCCATAGCCTCTAGTTTTCATTCCAGGCAGAGCAGAGCGCTGGCCAGTTGCGGAACTTGCTAACAGAAACTTGCAACTCCAATTCTGGGCAAAGCGCTTCCACACTGTGTACTGCCAGGGACCTGCAGGTTCCACCACACTGTAACCGAGCCACAGTTTTCAAACTTCTCAAGGGCCCCACTTACCCTAGAATAGTCCAGATTGCTCATTGCCGGATTGGAGTCAACGTGGGCTCTGACTAGTGCACTGATCAGACTCATGGGGGGGCTAGGGGGTGATGGCTCCTGGGGACTCTTTGGTTTAGATGGCAAGCGACCCCTCCGACCTTTTAAACTGTCTGTGCGGACCACTGAAATGAAGAAAAGAAACAGGGTGTTCAGGATTCACTCCCCACTCACATTCTTTCCTCCCATTGTTACTCAGCCTCATTACAAAGACAGCGTTGACTCCAGCCTGCGTGCCATATACCCGGGACTCTGTAATTCGCTGGCACGGAAATCTCACTTTGTGTGTGTGATTGGTGGGGGGCTGGGGCTGCCAGTGTCTCTTCAGCAAAAAAGGTGGAAAAGGACAATATGTCTGGCAATGCCCAAGCAAAAATAATGAAAAATGTATGCCTCAGAAATCCTATGGACAGTCTGGACTAGCAACGCAGGCAGAATGATTCTTGGTGTAGGGGTGTGGTAATGTTGGTACCATTTGTTTACAGTAGCATTGGTATAAAAGCGAGTGACATAATTTTACAGACAATGCAATCAGTATGGCATTTCAGCATACACCGTCTTTACAATCGTTCTGGCTATCTATAATCATCGTCTATGTATCCATTCTATCTATTCATCTAGCTATGATCATAATCTATGTATCCATTCTATCTATTTATTTATTATCTATCTAGCTATCATCATCTATGTATCCATTTATTTATCTATCTAGCTAGCTATCATCATCTATGTATCCATTCTATCTATACATTTATTTAGCTATCATCAGCATCTATGTATCCATTCTAGCTATGATCATGACCACTGCCTCCGTGGCTGCATTTATACATCTAATCACCTAGCGAAGCATAAAATATTATCTGTCATCTGCATAAAATCTAGTTAACGCCTCTCATGATCTCAATCTATTATCTAACAATCACAAGCATAGTAACATATGCATCTGCGTTTACAGAGATGCCAAATATACATGTCTCAAAGGCAACCTGATGGAATTTGTAGCTCCATCCAGACATCTATGCCAATTTGAGTGTGACTAGTTTTTCTTAATCACAGATGAAGTTTACAATCATACATATATACATGAACCCATCATGCAATACATAACAATAACGAATTAGCGCGACATTTACCTTCTTTGACCATACCGACAACCATACACTTCTGGAAGCGGCAGTACTGACATCTATTCCTACGCCTTTTGTCGACCGGACAGTTCTTATTGGCTAAACAAACATATTTGGCATGTTTCTGCACTGTGCGCTGCAAGGGAAAGCAAAAGGGAATTAAACTCGTTTGTTGCATTCTTTTTACACCCAGTACCACAGAACTGATAATAAAATAAAAAAAGAAAACTCTGGAATTCATCTCCCTCTCTCTCTTTTATAGATGGCATTTAAAAGAGGCAAATTGATAGCATTAACATTTCAGCAGCTTCTGGCTGGCTTTTATATGCCAAGCGGAGAAAGGAGAAAGCGCTCAGTAAATACAAATCCGTGGGCATTCATATTATTTACAGCCCCTGGAGAATTCTCTATTTCCAATGATAAGATTATTGAATCAGGGTGGTGAAATAAAGAGATGACTTAATTTCACCATGGGGAATTCTGTTCCACTTGGTTAGCCCAGACACGGTTCTCTGTCCTAACCAATTTATCTGAAGGGGAAGGCTTGGTAAAGTACATGCAAATACACTGCAAGGAAAAAGAAAGGTCCCACCAAGCCACTACTTTGGCCAATTAAAATGAGAAGGCGATGGGAAGACGATGTGATTATCAAGGTTCCCTGCGCTGGTTATTGGTTACACATAACTCATTTAACAAACAACAAGACTAAATAAACAATTCCACATGGACCTTAGCAGCCATCTCATTCGGCTCATGGACAAGCCCGACAACACATCAACAAAAGCAATAGGTTCAGTCATTAGTATACTAACCTTGAAAAAACCCTTGCATCCTTCACATGTACGAACTCCATAGTGTTGGCAAGCAGCGTTGTCCCCACAAACAGCACAGAGACCCTCGTTTGATGGAGACCCTCTAGAAGGTGGTGAAGGTACCTGGCTATCCATTAGCTGTGATGCGTGACCAAGCTGTAGCCCAGGGAAGCCCATAGACGCCTGTTTTCTGATGGGATTGGGGACTGCAAATGTTTGTCCTTCTACTACATGGTGGGCTCCTGATGTCTCGGGGTTCATAGACACATGGTGGCCATCAAACCGCATCTGACAACTAGACACAGGTGTTCCAGGTGGAGATTGTTTGAAAGAGAACAAGGAAAGCCTGGAGATAGGACCTCCTCTGGTGGTCACATAGTTTTGATTGAAACTGTGCAGAGAGCCATGGTTATCCCACATTGGACTGTGCTGGACAGGGAAACAAGGAGTATTGGAAGTGGGGGGTGATGAGGGTTTGTAGTAGACTGAGCCTGAATGGGACATCATCTCCTCTGTTTGGGGTGGCAGGTGACTATGCGGTTGGTAGCCGTGCATCTGTATATCTTCCACTTTTACAGAAGACTGCTGGCTGGAGATAGGCATTTGATACAAGCAAGGAGGCTTGACGTCGTAACTTGTGCTGTAGTTGTCCATAAAGGTACTAAAGCTGGGGAGAGAAGTAGTGGCAGTGATTTCAGTGTTGGTGAGGTCCATGCTAAACTTGACAAACTCTGGAGTTAAGAAATCGGAGCTGTATTCTCCTGAAGAGTGGTAACTGTAGCTCTGGGAAGCTGGGCTGGCTCCTTGAGGCGATGACCCATACTGAGCCTGAACACAGGGCATGGCTGTAAATGAAATAGATAATAGATACCCATACTGTTCAAATCAAATGGATACTTCCCATCACCATTGTACCCCTCTTGATTCAATATCCATCTGTCTATGCCATAGAGAATACCCAAGTCTTTGACCCAAGCTCGGGAAGGACTTTAATTGCCCTTCGGATGCTTATATTTTGTTGAATCATCAAATCCCAAACTAAAGATCTCAGCGCTTCCCTCATGTAAGCATTCCTTATAGACCCTTAGGCTTAACCATTTCCCTTTTCACTAACCCAATGTAATTGCTGGCCACAAATAAAGGGACAAACCTTCAGCAGGGCTGTGGGGTTTTTCGATGTAGGTAAAGGATGACAGTGTTGTATTTCTTGTTGGAACAAACTTTCCAAGATTAGAAACGTTCGATTTAGAAGAACCCAGCTTGTCAGCACGTGTATCTGAAAGAGAAATTGAGTCCCTCGGTTTATAACTGCAACAATGCCCATTGTGACATCGCCAACCACAAACAGACATTTAATTCTGGCATCACGGGGCCTTTAAAAATGAGTATTTCAGCTGGGTAAACCACAACTTGGAATCTGCAGCGGGGGCGTGAAGGGAATTCTGTACAGGACAATAGCTATTACTAACTTTTTTGTTCCTTTTCATTCTGTAAATCGCAGAAAGCATGCCATTGAATCACAGCTCTTGCTTTTAGGTGTGTGCCGATTTTTTTTTAGCTCAGGTCAGCAGATCAATGGCAGCATATCATGACAAGCCTTAAAAGTTTGACAGGCTAAGAATAAACGTCAGGTGTGTCTTGAGAAGGCCTCATATAAATCAGATTAATTAGATGTATTGCCATGACTTAGATAAGAGCTGGGCAGCAGATAAAGCAAACATGTTTTACTTCAGTAACCTATAATAACTCAGCTGGGGGTTCACTTGTTTTAAGCTATCCACTTAATACTAAGGGCATCAGCCTATTACTCATAACCCATACAATACATAAAGCAAAGCACAGATGCTGGGGATCTAAAGTACACAGGTGTATAATAATAACAACACTGGAATAATATCATTCACACTAGGCTTCCATTGCTATACTTTATAAAGAATAAATAGCTTTTCTTATCAGTATTACTGTAGTAATATCACCGAATTCTACATGAAATACTCTTCACGTCCCCTGACCAGGTGAGCGGAAATGCCTTGTCCAAAAGCAAATCTCCCAGGCAATACACAAGCTTTCCAGTGCACCTGTTCAAGAGGGATGAATTTCCAAGCCCCAATATATGGTAACTGTCTAAGATATATATCTGAATAATGAAGTAAGTTAAATATCCAAACTTTCTGCTCTTTCTCAAGACCTTCTAAAGGCCCCTTTTACTCAGTTATTATATGAGAGACGATCCAAATAAATGTATGAACTACATGTGAGTTGTAGTGTATGTGTGTGTATGTATATGTGTGTATATGTGTGTATGTATATATATATATGTATATATGTATATATATATATATGTATATGTATAGTAGGTTTAAGTTGTTGGTATAAGTATATATTATATATATAGCTATATCTCTATAGCTGTCAGTGATGCCTGCAATTAAAATAAAGTATGCCGGTAGGACAGAGAACAGAGAGAACTAGAGTAAGAGAGCCGGAGGTGAAGGCAGGCTGCAGGCAGGCGGGCACTTACTTGCAGTGCTGTGGGAGCGGCGACTCTATGCATGCAGGCGTTTGCACATCCCCAGAGTAGAGCGCTGGATGCCTTTAAGTACAGGAGCGCAGCGTTACAGTCCTCCAATGTGCCTTTGTTTATGTGGGCTCAGTATTCCAGCGCTATCATACACTACAAGCCTCAAGCGTCACCCAACGTCAGCAGCCTCCCAGCCAATCAGCGCCGACTGGGCTCTGTGCTGTTGGCTTTGGTAAATTTCCGTCGTGACGTCACGCAGAGAGCTGCCTTAAGGTGGGAGCGAGTCCGCTGACCGCTTTCTGTAGAGGCTTCCTACTGTCCTACAGCAGGGAACCGGTTAGCCCCCGAGGAAGCTGCGGGTGTGAATGTGTAATTGGGTGGGTTGGGAGACTCGAGACCTGGTCATTGGCTGCATGGCATCTTGTATATATATACTGTCTGTACGGGTACAATGCGACTGTGGGAATGTGCTGTATGTACACTATCCGTTCTCACTGCTGAGATGCCACACGTGGTGACTGTCACTCCGAGAACCGACAATATAGCAGGGAGGAGAGCGTATTTGCCTTGGGGCGGCCGGTAGAAGCTGTGTCTCTTTTTTTCAATGTGTTATGAGAATAGTTGTTGGACCGCATCTCTAACATTCCATCTGCATTTGCAGGCTATTTCCTGGGTGGGAGTTGTACACCAAAAACAGTGAAAAGGTTGCATTTTGGCCACTCATATTTTTTCTTCCAGGCAGTGGCCCCAGCCTCCCCGAATAGCAGGGGCCCATTTTTTTCTTACTTTCTTACTTTAATAACTTCACCAATTATGTAGGATTGTGTGTTGAAAATTCGGTTCCTAATTATTAACCACCCTGCTTCCCCCACCATTGTATTGTGGCATATGAGGCAAAAAAAATCAGAAAGTAATAATGTAGTCACATTTTTATACACCGAGTACACTATATATATAGTGCACTATGTGTGAATAAATACTTTTTGCTACACAGTAGATGGACTATGCCATGAGTGCTTTCTTGGACTTATATTGATAATTTTTGGCTAGCACCCGGCTTCTGTGAATGGTGAGTGCCATTACAGCTATTGTTCTATATATATATATATATACACACACATTGCACCTAATAGATACATTCAGGACTGGACTGAGATTCAGAATAGGCCCTGGCATTTCAGGTAGAAAGAGGCCCAAACAGGCTACACAGCAGCCCAAAAAAATAGTGACTATAAATGGCAACTTACAGCAGCCCCTCTGGCATTTGCCAGAACCGCAGTTTGCCATTCCAGGCCTGGGTACATTGTTTTCCCCAGGACTATACAAAATCCTTACCATATTCCAGTGTCTTAAACACCCAGCTGGGCATTCTGTTGTTTCCGTGGGTGACAAATTAATCTTGCTGGCCCAGCTAAAGCATCCAGGAGCCCTCACACTTCCTTTGTTTATGTAGTCTGTAGTGGAAGTGCCAGTCATGGGGAGGTGTACTGGTGGGGAGTCAGTTTGTGGCAGTCGGAAGACCTCAGTTGCTACAAAAGCCAGTGGAAACAACAGAAATACAGAGCACATTATAGCTCTGCTGCCTGGTGTGCAGGTTTCCTGAAAAGGGCAAGGGTTTTGCAGATTGCAACTGAAGAGGCGCTGCAGCAGCTGTCATTGTACATGATAAACAAGAGTGACACCAAGGGTTAATCCAGCTAAATTCAATATTCTACTGTTATTGGCACAGGGAGGTGTTGGATGTTTGGGTTAGTATCTTATATCATTAACATCATGACTATTTTCACAAATAAAGGGATTATTTTATTTATGAAGTGTGTTTATTTAACTCCTTCTATCTGCTGCATTTGCTTGAGTCACAGTGACAAAAATTACATAACATTTCCAAACACATATGCAGCTTGTATCCTATAATTAGCCATGTGGGTGAAATAATAATCTCTCATGCTGCTTCCAAGCTTGCACTGTTTTATCTCCCACTAAAAAAAAGCTTTAGAATATCCTGTATTTTGCCCTACCCAGAGCTCATCCCATCCAGGACCTCTGAGCTGCAGGGAGCAATCCTCTTCTGTAGGAATATAAGTGGCAACTCCTACCCCTCGGTGGATCCAGCTGTCTAATTCCTGCCTGCTGCTGGGATTGGCAGATCACGGCTTTTTTTGTGTAGTGTTAATAGAGCAGACGCTGTGTTATTCAGAATAAAACAAACCAGCACCAGACCTTACTCCCAAATTGCTATTTGGAAGGCTGGAGACGTGATAGCCTTTAATTAAGAAGGAAATGCCCTGTTGAAATTCTTCTTTGGGGTGTGGGTTTAAAAATAATTCCCCAAATTTTATATGTTTCAGATTAAAAATAAATATATATATTTATTTTATATATGTATATCTATGAGGCCCCTCTTGATTATGAACAAATCCTAAAACAGCATTTGAAGTATTATGATTCACTAATATTAGTAATACAGTAATACCATTATAATATATATATATGCCAATATACGGTCCCTGACGACTGACGTGGACAGAAACATCGATATAGTAAGTTATTTTTTATCAAAAATCCTGGTGTGCATCAGCATTTAATCATCGTTTATGAACTTTCCTGACTTGCACCCAGGTATAAGTTTTGTGTGCATATATATGGGATTTGTTCATAATCAAGAGGAGCCTCATATAGTGCGGTGCATTTCTTAAAGGGAATTAATAGTAGAGGTATGGGGACAAAAGTATGAGTATTTGTTGTATTACAGAGACTCAGAAGCATTGTCCGTGCCCTGCAGAGGTTACAGTCTATTGTGGATATTATGAGTGAATACTCAAACGGACACTGCCCTGCCCTCTAGGTCACTGTATCCTACCAACAGCCTGTCTCTGGCATGGGACACTGGGAGTTGTAGTTTAACATCACTTGGCATTTGAACATTTTTAGGGTGCTTACACACGGGCGTTTTAACCTGCACTCCCCTGCGCTCCATTTTGCTGCATTCAGCCGCAGGGGAGCGAAGGAATAGACATGCTCAATTATTTTCAATCGGCCTATACTCAAACAACCGCATGTAGGCACCGAACGTAGGTTCAGAGGCAAAAAGCTGCATTTTTCCTGCATTCGGCGCCTACATGCAGTTGTGTGAGTATAGACCCATTGAAAAGCATTGAGTGCTTCTATTCCTGCATTCCCCTGCAGCTAAACACAGCAAAATGGAACACAGGGGAGTGCAGGTTAAAACGCCCGTGTGTGAGGACCCTTATGTTGGTGTAATCCTCCCACTGCACCTGCAGCCTCTGGGTCTTCCAGCAAATGGGTAAATAAGCAGTATTCTGCCTTTGGAACATTTGGTAACATGTACAGAGACAGGCCAAACATTAGAAGAGGAAGTGAGTGTTTCTAAATTGTTTTGAGGTTGTTTGCTTAAGTATTTTCTAAGAATCACATAATCAGACCTGTGCTCATTCACCACCCCCCAAGGCGAGTAACACCAGGTATCCAGATTTAAATTGATTTGTTAAAAATTGGTTGATACCCCAATGCAATCAGATGGGTTGACCCACAGGGTCAGGAAACAGTAAGGAAGTAACAAGATAATAAAGATACTGTAAGAAGGCTGGTAAACCTTGACTCACCCAGTGAGTAGAGGCCAGCCAGTACAGGTGACTGTTATGGAACTGGCCAATTCCTATATTTTTCAAATATAAAAATCTAAGAGAAAGGCACTTTGAGTGCTATAAATGAGCAGGGGTATAGATACAGAGTGAATAATATTACCTGTAACTGTATTTGAAGGTTGTTGTGGGTGATGGACTTTGTAGTTCAGCATCTGGAAACTGCCTCTTGGGAAGACCTATACTATGAATGCAGTCAGTGCTGGACTGAGAATCAAAATAGGCCCTGGCATTTCAGGTACACAGAGGCCCAATCATCCCACTTAGAGGCCCAAACAGCCTCCACCAGCCCACTAAATACTGACTTTCTATGGCACCTTATAGCAGCCCATCTGGCATTTGCCCTAACCTACAGATTGCCAGTCCGGGCCTGAACGCAGTCCTCTTCCCACAAGGCTGAATAACACTGGGGCCAAATTAGTGGACCGAAGTGTCAATGGCCATTACTACATTCTATTTAGAGCAACTACCGACCAGTTTAATAGCAAGCAAGATGCATTTGCCCACTGTTAATGTAGAAGCTCATCATTTGGTTCTCTTTATGTTGCCCACAGCAGTTCAAGAGGACAAAAATACTGACTGTGCTAAAAAAGTACAAGTGAAATCACAGAGGAAGACCTGGCTAATAAATGGATGCACCAGATCCTTGTGGGACCATCATTTACATCAGCCAACAGGTGAACATTTAGAGTAATGAGCTGGTTATCTTCTTGCCACCCCATTTATGCCTGAGCCATACCATATAAAGCCATATATACAACTTAAGCCAAAAATCAATATCTGCCCCGAAAATATATCCATAGAGCTATCTGCCATGTATTATGCCTTTAGAAAGAGGAGTGTGTTTCTCTATTTTTCTGCTAATTATGATCTATGAAACCCAGTTGCGGACTGAAAGCGCCAGCATCCTAATGAGAAAACTTAGGGTTATTAATACCTGGGGTCAAAGAGCACAGAAAGTAACATCTGGGAATATTTGCTGGCTGCAGCACTTTCTTTGCATCCCTCTTGCTGGCACAAGGCTGCAGAGTTAACACATGATGTGCAGATGCCAGGGAGGGGGACATTAATACTTGGCCTTAGCTAAGGTGTTTGGAGAGGTTTATCTGAACCCACAGCATTTGTAATTGCTGGATTTATATATGCACCTGCTTAGCCCCTTTATTACAGGGCATATTAGAACCACTAGCCTGTGCACCCACTGCTTCTGTTGCATCCAAAGCCTTAAAATACCTCTTTGTGATGCAAAGAGAGTACGTAATTAAGCACTTCTAATGCTAGCACCGAGGCAGTGTAATTATCCCAGCAATATCTCAATGTGCAAATGGTCAAAGACGTACCAGATGAGTATGACTCTCCTGGGTGCTGCATGAGAGAGGGATTAGCATAGGAGAGCAGTGCTGTTGAACATGTTCCCACTATATAAATACAACATACCAATAATGAGGTTCTGTGACAAAAACCAACCAGTGTCCATCCAGCTGCTAATAAACTGCAACTAACAGCATGATATTTGGCCGTCAGGGGGTTAGGTGTTCAATGAGATAATGGGAAATTTAACACTTCCAACTTGATGGTATACTACAAATGCATGTACATTGCTGTTTATATTGTACCTGTTAGAGCTGATTACTAGCAGTGATGTTACAATAAAAACAGCAGACTTAATGACTTTGGAGGAAGGGCCAAAAACCTTATTCTGTGAGTGCTAATTTTTTAGGAACCAGCAAACAATGAATTACCAAACACTCAAGGCAAGTGTAGTGGGGCGAACCCCTGTGTGTTTATTTCACGTCAGTGGTATTTCATTGTTTGCTAGATTATTGGAGAGGTGCCGACCTCTTCTCCAAACACCAGGCTACCTCGTTTGTAGAGGCTGGGGAAAATTGGAAAACTCTTGTTTCAGATCTACTCAATTTGTTAGGAACCCCCATGACCAAAATTGCGATGTTTTTACTATATGGTTATATTATTTATTGCAAAGGATCAGCACTCTCTTTTTTGATAAGGTGAATGAAGGGACTTTTTATCGAATAACGGCATTATCCTACATTTCAGTACCTCCCCATCAAGGATGGTGTGTACATTTAGTGAGCTTTTCACTAAATGTACACACTATCCTCTCTAAAGGTCCCCAGGTGGGACTGAAAAGTCGGATAATGCTGTGTTATTGAATAAAAAGACACTTCATTCACCTTATCAAAAAAAGAGAGTGCTAATCCTTTGCATCTTTATACTACAAAATTTTGATCTTGTACCTCATCTTCATAGTGGTTGAGTGCGGACACCAGCAACCCATATATATATAT
>CM044448.1:58262600-58281576 GCA_024363595.1 Xenopus borealis
CTTATAGATCATTAAAAAAAAAAAAAAAACAAATTGGGCCCTCTAGTGACTTAGTTCCTCTTTAAACCAAAAAGGTAATTTGGTGTTAACCGCATGGAAATGGCAGAGCAGCCTGTTCGAGAACACAGGAGAGGTTATTTGTCACACGCATTGTACATTGTACATTGTATTCAAATGCAAACAACTGATCCCTCATCTTGAGTTCAATGGAACAACTCTGGTGAACTGTTGGCTGGGGTTGTTTCCATACATGTAATAGCTCTGTCAGCATGAGGTGCAACATTGTGACTGCTGGTGTAATCAAACAGGAACTGAGAATCTCCATCCTGTATTCTAGGGACACAAAACATACAGCTTCTATTTTTAGTGCATTGCAAGAATATTTTCCTTTACTCGTTATTACATTTCCACTTTCCCTTGACTAATCTAAATAATGTGTATTCCAAAATTAGGTGCATGCCTTTTTCCTGGAGGAGCAGCCAAAAACATCATGCTTCTCTGGCTAAAGATTATTCTATTCTTGGATCTTACTGTTCTTACTGTCGAAGAATGACAAGCCAAACACATTAGGCACCTGGGGAAAATAATAAATATATATAAATATAATAAAGGAACCTACATTGCTTTAGTAGGGTTATTTGACAAAGCAGCTTAGTCACGTTATAGTGGGTTATTGCCCATTATGATCTAAGAATCATAGATCTAAGGGGTTCACATATGAGACTTGTATTTGTTTATATTGTACAGCACTACAGAATATGATGTCACTTTATAAATACCTGTTAACAATAATGATATATTCTTATAATACACAAAAGCCGTAAATATCTTGTAAATTATATCCTTATAAACGGTGAGTTCTGATGTCATCTGTTATAAACGGTGAGTTCTGATGTCATTTCTGTCACATGACTCACTGAAACTTGTGTATTATAATAAATAAAGTACCCCCTCTTGTAAAATATATGGATATTATAAGTTACCTCGGAGTTCCATGACCTGTATAAAAGCACTCGGCCTTCGGCCTCGTGTTTTTATATGGTCATGAAACTCCTCGGTAACTTATAATATCCATATATTTTACAAGAGGGGGTACTTTATTCACTATATAAATGCTCTCTATTCTTGCATCTCACTATGCATGCAAATCTGAATGCTTGACAATGTTAGATGTGTTTAATTACAGGGTTAAATTCATTTTCAATGCTGCTGTAAAACACGTAATGCCTGAGCATGTGCAGTTGAAGCTGTTTTGGGCCTGGCTGCAACTTTTTTTTAATATTCTCTGGGGCCCCATTGTTTCTTTTTGACTTGTAAGGTGGGGTCTGGCACCAATTTTTACAATGTATGTTGTAGTTTTCCGTTTGTAGTGCTGATGTCTGTGTGGTCTTTTTACTGTGGTATGGGCGAGAACTGGGGTAGGGCTTCAGTGGTCCCAGAAATTCTGTTGTATGGGGCCCGTGATTTCTAATGGTGGCCCTGTCCATGCACATGTATAATTCACTAGTCCCTTAGATCAATCATTACGTGCATATGTGTGACATACAATCAGGGGAGGAGCTGATCCTACATCACATGCATGTGCTTCATCAGCAGTCTGGAGCGCTCGTTCATTATGCACATTGGAAAATCTGCTACAGTTAAAGAATGAAAGCAAAAACCAGATGGTTTATTATATGTAGTTGTACTGGTGTGTGTGTGTGTGTGTGTTTGCAAATCAGTCCCCCTGCAATGTTAACTAATAGTAACTAATCAAAATTTGCATTTGCTACATCTAACTACTACTTAGGGGTAAAGTTTTGTGAATTTTCCAGCATTCTGGCATTCATATCTATAATCTCTAACTAATTCCAGTTAAACAAAGATTATTTTATAAAGTATATGAAATATCAAGGTGAGTTTTCTTTTTGCTTTTTTTTTCTTCTTTGCTTCAAAAGTTTAAGTAAAAAACCTATGCACGAACTTAAGCAATTAGGGTGTCCTTATTTAGACACTTATTAAAGTATTTATACATATTATCTTAAAACTAGAGCTATCATTTTGCCAATTAAAATTAGGACCATAATTGCAATTAAGTCATTTAATTGGCAATTGAACAGCAAAATTGCTAAGTGACTAATTTTAATGCCTTTTTAAATTACCAATCATGACTGGGGAGGGAGCTAATCAAGTTATATCAAGCAGCCCCGAAGGAAATGGTGTGAAGCAAAGGGAAGAAAAACACCCAGGCGACATCTAGAACATATAGGTACCAACTCATTCAATAGTCATGTTTTCAAGTCCCCCTCTTTTGCTAAAAGCACAGCAGAAATTAGCTTTCCTTTTTAGCTTTCCTTTCCCTAAAACATGAAATAATTCACTTTAAATTCAGAAATAATTTTAAATATTCGAACCTTGCAATGCTTGGGACTTGATAGAGTTGTGTCTTTAACAAGCACCAATTAAATCCTTGTGTCGGAATTAGCAGTATATTTGAATGCATCCTCCAGACTGCAGTGGTTTCTATGTAGGCATGCATTTGGCATTGTGATTGGACAGAGAACAGCATCTGCAATGTGAGTATTCAGAGGGACCTTGACTTCTATTTTGGGCCCCAGCTTTTAGCATGAAACTTCATTTGCAGACCTGAGACCCAAAAATGTACAATGGCTTGTCTTTTAAAATAAAGGCGTCCCGGGACCCAGTATACAGGCCTGTTTGTCCAGCTTGACTGGTGAGGGGGTTTACCTTCCAGACCCATAATTTGATCACCCTGTAGCAACTCTGCACTACACTAAGAAACAATAGCTAATGCAACACTCTCCATCTATGCACTCCTTAGTGCAGCCACACCATGGACACAAGTGCTCTTAAAGTGAGTGTTAAAAGTTTGATTGTGAGAGTATAACTTAAATTGAAAGATATGTCATACTACAGGGGTCCCCAACCTTTTTTTTTTTTTTTTTTAAACCATGAGTAATAAGGGTAGGTGACAGGGAAGGAATGTGCCTGGCGCCCCCCAAACCTTGCGCCCTAGGCACTTACCTGTTCTGCCTACTCCTGGTTCTGGCCCTGATTGGCTATTTGGTACACCCTATGTGAACTGGAAGACTACAGAAGGCTGTATTTGAAAGTACACCTAGCCTATGCAATTAGAACTAGCCTGGAATTCAAAAATAAGCACCTGCTTTGATGCCATGGCGAACAACATCCAAGGGGTTGCTGAGCAGCATGTGGCTAACCAGCCACTGTTGGCGGCCACTGCCATACTGCTTGAATAAGACTATTATGCCCCTTATTGTAAGTTAAGATAATGCTACGTGAACTGTCTGAAACAGGGGTGCCCAAAAGGTAGTTTGGGATGTACCAGTAGACCTTTAGCTGGTGTTCAGTAGATCTCAAGACACTGCTTGTCTAAATCACCCTCCTCTTTTATGCTTTCATTCAGATATTTATTATGTTAAGGTAACATAAAACATAGAAGTGTGTTAAATATAGCACTATACAGTTTCCATGAATCAGTATTTAAGTAATATTTTCCATGGAATATAATGCTTTTATGGATGTAGATCATCATGGGACAACATAACTAAAAGTAGACATCATATAAGTAAAGTATGGGCACTCCTGGTCTGGAGCCTTGACTGCTAATGAGTATATAGCCCAGTCACTTGGTGTATAAATGGTCGCAGTGTAATAATATAAGAAGTAACTGAGCTGGTCTCTTACTGAATGTTCTCGATAGTCTGTAGGTAGCTAAGGGAGTATTGAAGTTCTCAATATATGGCTCAGAAACTAAGAAACTCAGAAACTACAGCTATATTAAGACAGTTTTAATGATAAATCTAGTGTTTTAGTACTAGCGCTATAGCAGCACTGTAAAAGATTTTCCATGTTGTGTGAGAATTATTAGTTTTGGGGGGCTAAATTATGTTAAACTAATGATGTCATACAAAGAGGTCTATGGAAGTCTTTGGCATACCAGGGGCTATACAAGTATCCTGGTCGACTAAATCATATGTAGAATGAAAAATCTTATGCACTGCTTCTGCCTCTCCAGAGTTCACACAGCATGGCCCTTACCTAGAGGGCATGCATCACTAAAAATGAGACAAGCTGCCGCCACACAAGAAATTCCAGAGAGGGCTTTGTTTTGCCTTGAATGGGATAAGTCTGCTGTGGTGTAAAATACTGGGTGATTTTTGCCATTAGTCTAAGGTAAAAATCACCCACCACCCCTATTTTTTGCCAGTCCAATTGACAAGCCAACAAATATCCAAGTCTTCTGATGGCTCATCTCTCGCTATGCATGCACTGAATATCATATAAAACTTTGCGTTCTACAATATTATCGATGAGTCTATGGCCACCTTTAAAGGAAAATTCAACCCCATATAAAAAAAAAAACCCTACCCCCCCCCCTACCCTACATAGACCCCCCTCCCTCCTAGGAAGAGAGCGGCGTATCGGCACATGCGCAGTTGGAGCAGTTTTCCAAATCACGGCAACTGTGCATGCGCCGAAAGTCACAGAAAGAGACAAAGTGCCAGAAGAAGACCCAAAGAGAAGAAGATGGCTGCCGTAAACTCCAATGCTCTGAACCTGCACCAAGAGGTAAGTAAAAAGTTAGCGGCATTTACCCAGGGTAGCAGCTAGGCTGGGGGAGTCAATGTAGGGTAGGGCAGCAGTTCTCAACCTGGGGATCAGGACCCCATTGGGGGTCGAATAACCCTTTTACAGGGGTCACCTAAGGGGTGTCCAAACTACAAAACCATTTTCCGGACAGGGTGAGTTAAAGAATAGTGTTGCGGCAGCCATTTGTTATTAAGGGAATGAGCAGTAGCTGACCATTCCGGAAGCGTGCAGTGCTATTGACTGCTTCCGGGTAGTAAGAGAGAGTACTCCAAGTCGAGTACAGGGAGCTGAAGACTGAATGCAAAGTCTCCTGATGGGCTTCCTCTGATTGGTGGATTTTTGCTTTTTTTTTTCTTCTGCCAGACTCCTTGATATTTACACTATAATTCATAACAGTGGCAAAATTACAGTTATGAAATAGCAATGAAAATTTTATGGTTGGGGGTCACCACAACATGAGGAACTGTATTAAAGGGTCAAGGGATTAGGAAGGTTGAGAACCACTGGGGTAGGGGGTAGGGTTTTTTTAATAAGGAGAAGAAGAAGAGAGTTGAAGATAGCTAAGACCAAATGGTGAATTTTAGATTTTAGGCCCTCTGATCCCATTCTTATTCTGTGTCGCTTGTTTCTTAAATCATTGTAAGACCTCTATTTGTTTAAAATGGATGATGATGAGGAGAACCAATAGGGCCTAGGCAATTCTCAGACAATTCAGCAAAACACATATCTGATTATTCAAAAGGCCAGGTCAAAAGACTGCATGTAACTCTGAATAACCAGTGACCAGGTGCATGAGCTCTCTTAGGGTAGTGACACATGGGCAGATTCGGGGAGATTTAGTCACCTGGCGACTAATCGGCTCTTCTTCTGGGTGACAATTTGCCTGAATTGCATGATGAAAAGTCACTAGCGGTATGGCACTCGTGGCGCTTCGTTCTTCGAAGTCGCCCAAGGTTGCCTACAAGGCTACTAAATCTCCCCGTATGTCACTACCCTTACAGTCTGCTGAGGGGGTATAAAGTCCTAACTGGTGACTATCTGAATATATGTTTCTGGAAAAAAATCTTCTTAAAGTCCTGCCCTGCTGCAGTTATAGAGATAGCTAGAATTTCAGCCATAAAGGAAGGCAGGAATGCTGCTTCCAATGGGTATCAAATATGATCTGTACCACTGTGACAGAATGTCCTATTTTACAAATACCTACAGTCTCAGCCATAAAGCAGGGCAGGCCTGCTGCTTACAATGGGTATCATATAAGATCTGAGCCGCTGTGACAGAGTGCTTTGTTATAAAGATAGACTCTCAGCCATAATGCAGAGCAGGACTGCTGCTAACAATTTTTATTTACCGACTCTACCTGTAGAAAATTTCAGAAACAGATACAAACGTTTTGTCGATAAGATGTCTTTAATTAAAGTGTGGTACATCCATTTTCAATTAAACGTATACAGTTACATAATGAAAGCCCAGACCAGATCATGTCTGGATAAGATCCCTGAGCGCGGGGGCCCAGCAATAAATACACTGAGCAGACTGATTCTCGCCGAGATAGGAAATGTTACACAGGAAGCAGTAATTATAGCTGTCGTTGTGTATGGCGTTGCTGGTGATTTTATCGCACTAGTGTGGACCCCGTATACTGCTGCCAGCACACTTATTTCCAGCACAGAGGCAGGAGTGAGTCACTGAAGCAGGCTGATTGGGAGCTACGGGGGAGATAAAAATAAGTGACAATAACAGAATACAGTAGCATATCGTATTCCAAAAATAACAAACTCTAATTATTGTCTGTAATGGAGCGGCTTCACAACATTTATAAGGGACCTTAATAAACTCATGGAATCACCTTTATGACCCAAAAATTGGCATAGAACATACTATACACCTCATTTTAAAGGGGACCTGTCACCCTGAGAAATAATTCAAAATTATTTTCTATCATGTTAGTTGAGCAAAATACAATTTACTTACACTACTTATTATTAATATTTTGTTTCCCTCAGTCTTGGAATAACATGATCACAGAACTTGTTTTGTGGACACTGTTATTAAGACAAATTGTGTATCACCCCAATACCTTGTGTATGCACCAGAATGGGGGACCTTATTCCCTACACAATTATAGAGCGTAAGGGCCCTTACACACCGGCGTTTTTGACCTGCACTCCCCTGCGTTGCGTTTGGCTGTGTAAGCACAGAATGCAGATTCAGACGCAACATGCTGCGTCTGAATCTGTGTTCGGCGCTTACACGGGTCTCGTGGGTACAACCTCATTGAAAAGAATGAGGTGCGTCTAGACCTGCGCTCCCCTGCGACTGAATGCAGCCAAACACAACGCAGGGGAGCTCAGGTAAAAAACGCCCATGTGTAAGGTAAGGTAAGGTGTGTAAGGACTCGGTCTGTTGGCAGATTATTTCGGCCTGTCTATGGTGGCCTTTAGTCTAACAAGTTGCTCTACCCCAGCAGTGAGTAAAGAAAGCAGTTAAAACTCTCAATATCCCCCCCCCCCCCCCCCCCCCCAAACACACACACAACTTCCTTTTTGTCTGGGCCACTTAGAGACTCAGCAGGGAGTTTTCCCTGAACAAACAGAATATCTGGGCACACTATTACCATGTGCCTGCCAGCTCCTGCATTGTTCTGAGAAGTTGGAGGAGGCCAAACATGCTGGCATCTGCGCCAGAGCAAAGTCAAAGTGCGTTTTTTAACAATTCAGCTTTTTGTGTGGAAGATTTTTAGGATGCATGGTGTCAGAGCTCCTAGCAACTAGGCAGTGATTTGCATGGAAGACAAGTGAGATTAAATTCTAGTGGTTGGAGGCCTCATGTTCAGACAGCAAATTTTAAAGCAATGGCTCCTGGGTCACTTACACCAATGGAAATTGGCTGGACAGCAGGGCAGCAACCTCAAAAGGTGAAAAGGAAATATTTGCAACTCTTTATCTGAGAGTGTTTGTGGGGAGTAGGTGCATTGTGGGTGGGTTTTTTGGAATAAAAAGGTATTGCAGCAACTGCCGGGCTAATAATTGGGGTTCACTGTGCAGCAGTATAGTAGCAGTAGTATCGTCATCCCCATTCTAACTTATGGTGGCCTGACTGGCAATACACATGTGGCGATTATGTGACTATTGCTTGTGACTGATAATTGCACAAGTGCCATTTCTGGGTGTTTTCCCACCTGCAGATTAAAGGTGACTGCCCTTCAAATCAATGGGTAATGAGTGTGAGTGTTGTCCCACCTGGCTCTCTGTGCAGCACTGCTCTAGAGCAAAATCTGAATATTTTAACTGTGCAAGAGAGTACTTGCCCTTTAATGTTTTCCATGCTAAGGAGAAATGCCCCTGTTTCCTCTCTCACTCTCTATACAGGTATGAGAAAAGATTTTAAGTGCAGCTACAAACTCACCTGAGGGACAACATATAAATCAAGGACCTTTAACCTGCAGCCCCTTAACTGTTGTTCTACTACAACTCCCAGCATTCCCTGACAACCTATAGTATAAAATGGTCAGAATTTTACACAACACAACATACATTTTTTTTCTCCTATATGCCCCACCACCACCCAAGGGGTTCCCTGTTGCTGGGCCGATGGACTTTCTCCTGTACCCTGGGTACCAAGCAGGACTGGACTGAGAATCAAAATAGGCCCTGTCATTTATACACAGAGGCCCAATCAGCTCACATAGAGGCCCAAACAGTCCCCACCAGCCCACTAAATACTGACTTTCTATGGGACCTTATAGCAGCCCATCTGGCATTTGCCCTAACCCACATATTGCCAGTCCGGGCCTGGTACCAAGGTTTAGCACCAGACACCCACACCTCCTGGCACATACTTTACCCTCCTCCACCTCTTGTTCCATTTCTTGCCCACGCACCAGCCATCACCATAGGTGCCTCTCTGTTTCATCTTCAAGAAGTTCTGCAGCAGCCACATCAAGAGGGAAAGAAACCCACACCTTAAAATCTCTCTATGTGACTCATTCACTTTCTACAACTCCCAGCAGCCCAACTACTTGAAAAATCTTAGATGTAATTTAGCAACAGCTACAAAGATGCATCTCTTAGCTAAAGTTTAACCTCTTCCTTGCTAAGCTACCTAGCCAAAAGCCACTCATCCGCAGCAGTTAAAATGTTCTTTTTTCTAATTTTAACCCAAATATCTAATTTTCAGCTGAATTTTCCAAGATCCCCATTTCTATTCTTTGTGCCCCCATAGATCCGGCAGAGGGATGTTTTTCCAGCGCCGAGATAAAGCGCAGCATTGTAGAAGAGCCTGCCAGACGCAGCACCGCAAGCCCAGCTCCACAGCCAAACGCGTCACGCGTGACGTCAACGGGGCCTGTCTCCGTGACGTCAGCTGCTCTGAAAATATCCCACGGGGGTGGTTCCAAGGCTGGGGCTTCCAGGCGGCTTCATTCATGATGCTCAGCTCGAAATATTTCCGAGGCGCAGATGGGGAGAGCGCGGCTGTGGATGTTTCCTTAGAAGTGATAGGAAACTCTACTTTCCATTGTGCCATCGCTTCTGCCATGGGAGTATCAGGGGAGGAATGCAGCAGGGCAGCCCAGTCATGGAATGAGGCAAGTCGGGGGAGCTCCCCGTAGGAATGCAGCCTGTCTGGCACCCTCTCAACTGCAAATCGTGGCCAAGAACTGACGCGTGAAGGTCAGGACAGCTAATGGAGCTTCCCTTAGGGCAACAAAGCTTTCTTGCACGTTGCTTCTTTGTGCAGCAGGATACTTTTTCAGTAGCAAAAATATGGCCAAAAAAGTGGGTCATGAGTCATCACAGGCACAGCTACGGAAGAATCCATATACCTTGCCCCGCTGATGCCACATGTGAGCGGCTACAATAACAATCATTGTGCACATCAACGCCATTTAATTCAGATTCAAGTGACCAAGGCTCCCTCCTTAGCGTAATTACACCAATAATGTGTTCCCAAAGGACTCAGCTGAATCTGCTTAGTTTTAAGTACACTGTGCAGGACAAATCTTCCCGTGTGCCAATGCCTTTAGGCTGGTGGCAGATGTGGAGATTCCAGGGAGATTAGTCTCTGGGAGAGCTTCGTTTTACAAAGTCGTCTGAAGGTGTCTCACAAGGAAACTTTGGGCGGCTTCGGAAACCAAAGTGGTCCAGGTGCCATCCTACCAGCAACTTTTCTTCTTCTTATTATTAATAACGTATTTCTATAGCACCAACATATTTCGTAGTGCTGTGGCAACTTGCGTTCTAGCCGGAGGTAAGGCAGCTTGGGTAGTTTAGTCGCCCCAAAGAAGAGATTTGTCATCGGGCGACTAATGTCTCTGAGTCTGCTTGTGGGTCTCAGCCCTAAAGGTGGCCATAGATACAGAGATCTGCTCATTTGGCGATGCCGCCAAACAAGCGGATCTCTCCCTGATATGCCCACATTAAAGTGGGCAATATTGAGCTGATCCGATCGTGGGCCCTAGGGCTAAACGATTGGATCATAATGCAATGGGCAGTTGGATTGCAGAACCGCATACACACACAGATGCGGCTGCAATCCAATGGGATTTTTTAACCTGCCTGATTGAGATCTGGCCGACTTTCAGGCAGATATCGATTGGGGAAGCCCGTCAGATGGCCCCACACACGAGCCAATAAGATGCCGACTCGGTCTGTCGGCAGCTTTTATCTGCCATGTATGGGGGCCTTTAGGGTAAGGCCACACGGGGAGTTTTCGGCGAGATCTGGCGACTTATCGCCGTGACGAATCTCCCCGAATAGCTTGGTCGCGCTGCGCACCCGCTACACGTAATGTTGCCTGCGCTTATTCACATGCAGCGGCGTGATTGTCGCTCAAAATTGCCTCGCCAGGCAATTTTGAGCGACTTTTAGAAATCGCACCGCTGCGTGTGAATAAGCGCAGGCAATATATGCGGGTGCGCAGCGCGACCAAGCTATTCAGGGAGATTTGTCGCGGCGATAAGTCGCCAGGCGACAAAACTCCCCGTGTGGCCTTACCCTTAGGGTGGTGGCAGACCAGTCACAAATCTCTACTGCAGGAGACTAATCTCCCCAATTGCCTTCCCTCCGGCAAGAATATAAATGGCAAATGATTTGCTACAGATTTCCAAAGTTGCCTCAAGAAGAAACTTCAGGCGACTTCAGAAATCCTAAACGATTTGTATCCTTGCTGGCAGGAAGGCATTGCTGGGAGTCCTGCGCAGAACTAATTTCTAAGACCCAAACGGTAACCCGCATATTTGCCCACTTTGATCCGCTACCCAACCTGGACCCACAACTGTCTTATCCCTGACCCGCTACCCGCCGACCACCATCAAACAGGAAGTGATGTTGCTGCGAACCGGAACTGGCATCAACAAAGTGGGTGGGGACAGAAACTAGTTTTGTAAAATCTAAAAAGGAGTAAAATATAGATAATATAACACAAGTAAAGAAATGTAGTTTACACGAACACGCTGCTGTGTTGCCTTGGGGATAGCTATTCAAGCACAGGATACACAGTAGATAATAGATAAGCTCTTTATACTACAGAGATTTTCTGTTATTTGTTGGTTATCCTGTGCCTTTTCTCCTTTTTCAGCTTTGACTGGCCATACCCATTGCTACACAGCATCTTGTTTGTATAAACTATAGTAGAATTCAGGGGCATAACTACAGAGGAAGCAGACCCTGCAGGTGCAGGGGGCCCCAGGAGCTATAGGGGCCCCATAAGGCCCTAATTCATATACAATTACAATAAATATTGGTAAAACAGGTCAACCACTGGACATTTTGGGGGCCTGAAAAATAATTTGCTGTGGGGCCCAATAAGATCTAGTTATGCCACTGGTAGAATTTCTGAGCAAATACACCAGATGTACTAGAGCAGGGGAACAGTACATTATATTACGTTATACTTTCATTACTTTAAAACACTTTCCTTTTTTGGTGCAACAGTTCTTTTAAACCCTATAGAAAAAACCCTGTACCCCCCACCCCACGTAGACCCCCCTCCCCCCAGGCTAACTGCCCCCCGCGGAAATGCCCCATACTCTATTCTTACCCCTCATCACAGATTCTGGCATCCATCTTCCTTGTCCTCGGTAAGCTGAGTGGGAGATCGTCAATCTCTGTTAATTTCAGTGCATACGCAGTTGTCGGAAACGGGCAAACTGCTCCAACTGAACATTCACCGCCGCGCCGATCTCCCAGTCAGCTTACTGAGGATATGGATGCTGTCAAGTCTTCTGCCGGAATCTGGGGGGGGAGGAGGTAGGAGGTCTATGGGGGGTGCGGGGTTTTGTCTACAGGGTTTCCTTCTCCTTTAAGCCTGAGATCTGAGCCATCTTGAGTATTCAGACCACAATGTTCACAGGTACTAACACAAATACAGTGTTTATTCCATTCCATATTTAAAGAATAGGGACATTTTGGGGTTACATTATGAACTTATTATATTGTGTTCTAGAATGCAAATGTGTTTTGTTCAGGCAGTAGCAGAAATGCAGGGCCTCTTTACACAGTGCATAACAGGCTGATGTTTGCCAGGGAGATTTCTCTATGTGCCTTAAATATTTGGCCAGCCTTAGGTAAGTGAATCCACGTGTGTGAGGTTTGCCTACGCAAAATGAAAAGACCTATGCGGTTGTACTATGAAGCGCTGCCTTGTTCCTGTCCCGCAGTGCATCATCCTGCTCAGCAAACTCACTCCCACTTATTAATAAATGTTGATTTTACGGATGTATTGCGTCTCTCGTCTTTACGGTAGAGAAAGGGGTTAATTATGGTGTGGAGACCGCAGAAAGGAGGTTGTTTGCATTCCACTGTTGCTATTTGCTTACAGTCACCCTGATTGGAAAATAAGGTAAATTCACTCACTGGTAAAGTTTTGTATAGTATATGGGTCAGAAGGTGAAATGATTGTATTATAATGACCTCATCAGAACCAGTAAGGATAAAGGCACACAGGGCATTTTCTTTGGCAGGTGCATTTCTGTCAACAGATAATCACAGCCCAATGGCACACCTATTAACAGACCTTGTGTGAGCAGTTTTGAATGTCTGTCATTATTCCATGTGTTTACATGCTGGTCCAGTTGGGCACTCTACATTCAATATTGTTAGGATAGGTGTTTTAAGCCTCATTATTTTCAGCAGTAGTTAATATAACCTGCATACCTTTATGCTTAAGCCAATTAATACTCTGCCACAAGTAGCAACTACTTATCTCTGCTTGAGACATAGGGCTGCAAGTGCAAAGAAACACAAGCATACCCATTTTTTGCACTTTGCACCTTGTCCCTACAAGATTGGGGCATGACTTGAAGGGGAGGGGTTTGTGTGGATCATAGGCAGGGTTTTGGCAGAATGGGATGTGTTCAGGCAGATCAGAGGTGTGAGCATGGGCATTTTTTTTTCATTAGGGAAGAATTTTATTTATAGGCAAGGCCCACTGACCAAGGATCTCGCTAGTGATGGACAAATCTGACCCGTTTTGCTTTGCTACAGATTTAGAAATGTTTCACCAATTCACCAAATGCATTGAAGTCAATGGGCAACCATTTTAATTTTGAGGCACGACAATGTTTTTCACCCATTGGAGTATATGGGCTTCTTTTTTGAGGTGAAACCTGGTGAAAATTTTCACCCATTACTCTCAGGCACACCTGTAAACACGATTATGACCATCTATACTCGCCATATTCTATGGCAGGGATCCCCAACCTTTTGAAACCGTGAGCAACATTCAGAAATAAAATGAGTTGGGGAGCAACACAAGCATGAAAAATGTTCTTAGGGTGCCAAATAAGAGCTGTGATTGGAAATTAGGAAGCCCCTATGTGGATTATCAACCTACATTTAGGCTCTGTTTGGCAGTACACTTGGTTGTATGCAACCAAAACTGTCCTCCAAGCCTGGAATTCAAAATTAAGCTCCTGCTTTGAGGCCACTGAGAGCAACATCCAAGGTGTTGGAGAGCAAAATGTTGTTCACAAGCTACTGGTTGGGGATCACTGTTCTATGGCATTCCCCTGTTTTCCTGTCTGTGCACATGTTAAGTAAGCATTCAGTAACATGAGAAGGACCTGTGTGCGTGTGCAGTGATTTCATTTGGGGGCTACCAATAGGCTATGCCCACATTTGTTTTATCCCCCGGGCAGCTGAATTTTTTATGTTGATGTCTCTGCCCTTGTCACTTATGGGCTAATAATTGGGCCTCTCTAGGGGAGAGCCCTGCTAGCTCAGTTGTAGTGGCCCCATGACTACCAGTGATGACCCTGCAGAAGACGGTAGGAATTAGGTCATATCTAGTGTGTACATTCAAAGCAGAGTGCAGAAGCATTGGGCACAAGGCGTCAAGCACAGCCAATGTCCCAAGTGAACTAATTTAGCACTCCTTACTGATCTTATGCTGGTGCAATAATAAATGAGTCCCAGGTTTTTGTAGTGACTGGAATAGAGGGAATTAGTCTCTTAATGCCTCCTCTTGTTACAGAGTGTGAAGCCACCATGCCAGCCTAAGTTTGGCATCTTATATCCTGATCTATTTGAGTGTCATTATGCAAATGAAGCAGCGTTCTCTTTTAATCTAATTAGAATGCCTTACAGGCACATGATGGATTTCTAAGAATTTGCTTCTCATAATAATAGCCAGAGTGGGAGGAAACAGCCTCCTATTCTATATCATAAACAGTGTCTCTGGATTATATTGCCTCTATTAGTCATCTGAGATGATTAAGCAGAGCCAGAGAAAGCGCAGCTTTGAGACCAGTAGGATCTTATTTTTGTAATAGAATATGTTATAATCATATGTTGTGTAGGATTTAGCCTCACTATTTACAGGCTGTTTACTACCCTGGAATGTATTAAGACTAAAAAGGACATAACCCATTCATAAAAACATTGCTCCATCCTAATATTCTTGGACTACAACTCCCCATGTGCTCCAATTTATTAGTAAAGGTTAAAATATACTAGAAACTGTAGGCAAGCAACAAAAGCAACAGAAAAGCTGTTCGTGACCAGCAGCCTAATTAATGGAAGAAGATTTTATCTGCTTTCTGTACACCTGTATATGTATCTGTATTGCATATGGAGACATGAAACTGATTTTTTATCTATGCCCAATACTGTTTCTGCCTTCCTGATACAGGTATTTGATTCAATTGAAATATTAGCCAGCCTTCATACATTAACAGTTGCTTCCTCCTCTCTGTGTATATAAAGTGCTTATTTGCATTTATTGCACTGCTGCTGTGGTAGATATACAGATATATAGCAGGGGAACCCAACCTTTTTAACTTGTGAGCCACATTAAAAAGCTTGGGCGCTGACCCAGAACTGCACCCATTTACAGGCTGCACTGCCCCCTGATCTCGCCCCCTCCGGCTCCAATCGTGCCTGCAACTACAAGACAGGTATATGCGGGGGCCTGGAGTAGGGGTTGAGGCTGAGGTTGGACAGGGGGGGGTGCGATGGAGGCAGGGGGACCCTAAGGCTCTCGTAATAGATAATACTTGGTTTACAGTCAGAGCAAAGCTGAATGGAGCAGTAGAGAGTTTCCATGAAGCTGCCTCTCGTGACCTTAATCTCAGGGGTTTTTTTAAACAAGGAATTTTAGTGATGCAACCACTTGCTCCCTGTTTGGTCTGAGTGCAGGTGTGGTTCACGATCATTCAGATTGCCCTCAAAATCCAATAGTTCTCCTCCCCCATCTGAAATATGTCATTCATACTCCTCTGTTCTACAACTCCTTCTGAGCCTTCCAAAAAGAATGTACCTTGGCAGACGTTAGAAGATTTTGGAAAGGCTGGGATGGATTGGCATTAAAAATAAACCTTTCCTTGGCTTCCAACTCACATAGAGTTTGGTAACAAGAAAAAACATTGGCCTGAATCTGACCCCCTTTGGAAATGTTCCATCTCATGGGTGCCTGGAAGTGCTATTAAAACTATACTTCAGGTTACAGATACACTTTATGACCAAAAGTAAGTGGACAAATTATTGCAATTGGATATAGGTAGTGATGGGCAAATTTATTTGCATGGGGCGAATTTGCGGTGAATAAATTCGCGAAACGCCAGCGAAGATTTGCCTGGCGAAAATTCACCAAAAAAAACCAAGTCGTGCGTCGATGCGCGATGTGCTTCAAAAAACGTGCCGTGGCTCGTTTCGCTAATTTTTTGCCAATTCGCGAATTTCGCTGGAAATTCGTGAATTTTTCGGCGAAGCGAAACTGGGTAGATTCGCCCATCACTAGACATAGGCCACAAACATCATTGCTAACCCAGGTGCCACTTGGTCATGCTATGTCATTCTTGACATTTCTGTACTTCTTGCTTTCTGATAATAGTTAAACGAAGGTCCTTTCATGTTTCAGCACAATATTGCCCCAAAGTGATGTCTATAACACAACTGGTTTCGGAGGTGAGTGAGGAAGAACGTGACTGGTCTATACAGAGCCTTGACCTCAACCCAAAAGACCTATGTAAACCAACCCTGATCCCCAACATCAGTGACCAACATCTTATCTATGTATGGAAGCAAATCACGCACACACAAACTACCAACATCTAGTGGAAACCTTCTCAGAAGAGTAAATTAATGGTTTATAGAGACATATCAACCCCAATAAAATTTTAGAAGGTTAGCTGAATGCTTGGAAATGTTCCCAGCTGATTTGAAAGGCACCCTTTAGCCACCACTCTGAGAGTTTTGAACTATTAATGACCTGAGCAACAAAACACCACAATCAACACATGCACCATTGCTGCTAATTACAGTAAGAAAGTACGGTTGTTTCTCAGCTCAGCGCCATCAATCAGTACATGGTAGGTCAGTATGAAACCAGCGAGGCAGATATTTTCCATTGATTCAGACACCAGTGCTGCAAAATCCGATCAATAAAATGAGAGAATTTGTTGTAATCAGCAAAGTACTTCCTAGTCAACATCTTCCAGCATGTGACGTCCAATACAAATGCATTGGTATTTCAATAATGAACTCAGCCTGTGGGGTCAATTTACAAAATTAATTAATGCTGCAAAGCTGTCGGTGTCTTATAATGCATACGGCTGAGAATGAAATGAAGGCAAATGTGCAAGATCATATTGTGCCCAGTACAATTAACCCTTCATTGGCAGGGCGAAGAACATCATCTTCAATTCTTTTGCAAAAAATGGGGTTTAATTTTGGTTAAAGTGAAACTTAACTTTCCTAAGCGGGAGTGTGTCATTGTCATTTAATATATAATCTACTAATGGTAGTTTCCTTTTTAGGTAAAAGGGGGAATGATATAAGCAGACCAAAGTTAGCGTCCGAACACCTGAAATCTTCCTACAAGCTCACACAGTTTTGAATGTGAATACCCTGAAATCTTCAGCACGGGTTAGGAGTGTTCAATTCAGTTGGCAATTATCTAAAGAACACCCCTGCTGTTGCTTTAAGGAGTTTTTTTCATTTAAAGCAGTGATTTTCAACCTTGTGCCTCCAGCTATTAAGAAACTACAAGTCCCACAATGCATTTGCCTGATTGTGGGACTTGTAGTTCCTTAACAGCTGGAGGCACAAGGTTGAAAATCACTGATTTAAAGTGATACTGGTATCAACTTTCCACTTTGTAACTACAAAGTCCACAACACAACTAGCATTTATATATGCATGTATGTATATTTTTGTATATTTGTGTAGAGCTCCTAGAGGGAAAAGCACTGTACAGCAGAACAATAGAATTTGGCCAGGATTGCAGAGGGTCAATCGGATTATGGGTGTGTATGAAGTTAGTAATACGGGAGAGCACAATACGTTCAGAGATAAGAGATGGAAGTGAAACAGGAAGGTCAAGTGCGGCCTTTTTAAAGGAACAGTAATATAATTTTTTTTTTTTAATTCGTTAGTATACAACTAAATAAAAACACCAATAAAAATGAAACTTTAAAATCGCAAATCCTTTATCAAGAAATAACTCCACTTCCCTCCTCTTCAGAAAATGCGACAGGGCGACCATCAATTCTGCAACACTTGATTTCTCCTGCCTGGCTATTCACTGACAGCAGCGTGTGAAGAGGAACAAGGGACACTAAGCAGCAGCAGTAGCCCATCTCCTGCACTGTCTCTCCCACCTCAGCGACTCGGTCCATGTTCCACATCGTGAGTGGGGGTTCAGCGCAACAGCAGTAGCAGAGTTGGGGATGGAGGAGGGCGGAGATGGCCTGGCTATGGTTGAGCTAAGCCACAAGCCGCCTCATCTCCTCAAGTGCCTGGGCTTGCATGAGGATGTAGTTCTTAGCCATTAGCAGGGTGGAGAGCATGCAGACCGAGGCGCTGTGTGCTTAGCACATGGGGCATCCAGCTTCATGCCGGCTTGGGAGGTTCTGTGCTCAGCCAATCTTAGCATCAACTCACAGCACCCCTCACTGTCATTGTCCGGGCTGTCGCCTTTTCTGAAGAGGAGGGAAGTGAATGAGGGAATGAATAAAGTCAAGGGGGCTTTGAGGCTGGGGGTACTTGACTCTCCATCTTTAATGCTGTCTGCTGCTGTAAAGTTGCCTGTTTACGTTTATACTGAGTTCTGTAGGCCCAAGAGCCCCAGCATTTTATGACACTGTAGCCCCCATTTATTCCCTAACACTGTGGTCCCCCGTAGTGTTCACCAGTGGTGTGACTTGCATACAGCAGATCTTGCAACCAGCTGAGAGATGGTTGCAGGGTCTACTTTATGTCAGCTACCCATCACTGGTTGCCATCACAAATAAACAAATGACTACATGAGAGGGAAAGGGGGACATATAATTTTACTTGTGGGGGGGCATCAAGTTGCTGGTCCCCACCGGTAACTACACACTGTGATTCCCATTCTATACATAGAACTATGGGTCCTTAGCATTTCATGTCACACTGGTCCCAAGCATTTCACGAAAGGCATAATGACAGCCCTCTGCCACAAGCTCCCACAGACTTTTTCATCAGCGATCCCCAAGCAAGTGATTTCACAATCTTGGGATACTGTGACAAGCATTCCAAAGGGAGCAACCAGTGCTCGGAATATGCAATGTTTCTGTGGTGTGTAGTTCTACTTTTAAAGCAGTGGTCAAGCCCCAAAATCCCCAGTCCAAGGGTTATCCATTGTTCAGTCGGATAAATCAAGTAACAATCAGGAAGGACCTACTGTTAAGTGAAGAAGTAGCCCAAGTACTATTTAGAAGTTAAAAAATCTTTATTAGGAAATACATTAGCCTAATGCGTTTAGTGCCTAGGGCACTTAAAGTCCAGCACAAATACAATTCACTGCTGCACACCACTTACTTACTTATAGGGTGCATTCAATTCCCAGACTGCCACCAAGTCCAATAACATCCAGAATATACAAGGGAAGAAGCACACCTGTT
>CM044448.1:58283075-58295205 GCA_024363595.1 Xenopus borealis
GATTGAACCCGGGACCTCACACATGCGAAGCGCGCGCTCTACCACTGAGCTACATCCCCCAGCTGTCTGCGTCAGTGCTGTTCTACCGGTGTCATAATGGGTACCGCGCCTGGTAATTTGATTCGATCTTAAATTAATTCAACTATCGCAGTTGATTAGCCCCTGTTCACAGCGCAAGTTAGACAATACGGGACTGAAGGCACAGAGGCGCTGCAGTGAATTCCTGATATGAACGCGTTAATGTACTTCCTGTCCAATAAACGCCTGTCTGTGTATTAATACTCTTATTTAAATGCACCTGCCCCATAAGATAACCACTGCAAGAACTGGGGACCAAGTTTAATTTGCTGAGTTTTATTTAGGAATCAATTTAAATGCCGTAAATGTATACCGGAAGTCAGAGTGAGTGAAACCGGAAGTCAAATGAGTAAGAAAGAGTAAAAACGAATGTTGCATTGGCCGGGAATCGAACCCGGGCCTCCCGCGTGGCAGGCGAGAATTCTACCACTGAACCACCAATGCTTCATATAACAAGCTTCTTGTTAAGGTAATCTAGATTATATGAACATGTTGTAGTCGATCTTTTCTTACCAACTATTTATATCTAATTCAGATAAGTGTATACCATGCCATATTATTATAATACTGCTATGGAGTGCTGATGACCAAGCATTGCTGCACTATTGTTGGGTCTTTGCTACTAAGCTTATTGGATTTAAAAGTTGCCTGAACGTTATAGTATGCTGGGAAATGTAGTTCACAAACACAAGTCTGACCTATGCATATCCATACCTCCCAACTGTCCCTTTTTTGGAGGGACAGTCTCTCTTTTGGCAGCTCAAACTGCAGTCCCTCATTGTACTGGAAAGTCCCTCTTTTCTCTGCACTGAACAGCCAGAGAAAGAAACAAAGTTTCTAACTTAATTGGCTTTTGGCAGAGAGCCCAGAATGGCTAACAGGTGCAAATAAGATACTTTGTAACACTTTTGAAATAAGAAAATTGTAACAGGAGAAATATTTTCAAACTTTTATAATCTGCCAATTTTTTTTTAAATGAACATGGTAATTAGGGGGTGTGGCCAAGAAATGAGCATGGTCAGAAAATGTAGCTGCGCTACTTGCGAAAAAAAATTTTTGTCCCTCTTTTTACTTCCAAAATTTTGATGTATTACAAAATGTAATTATCATATTTTCTGCATTGCTACAAAAAAGCTTTCCCAAATAAACATCATGATATATATAGTCTCCATCACACATACACTGAGTCACAGAGCATACACGGCCCGTGTGTGGGGCCATCCGATGGGGCCAGATCTCGATCGGGCAGGTTAAAAAAGCTAGTCGGATCACGGGCGCATCTCCGCGTGTATGCGGTCCCGCGATCTGACCACCCATATTGCCTCTATTCTGATCTGATCGTTGGGCCCTAGGGCCCACGATCGGATCAGACCTATATCGCCCACTTCAATGTGGGCATATTGGGGAGAGATCTGCTTGTTTTGGCGATATCGCCAATCGAGCGGAACATTTGTATGGAACCACAAGTGATACAAGAAGACATCTGCACAGTGCCAGCATGTTACATTGGATCACACTGGTAATGGACTCAGGGAGAGGAAGTAACTAGATAAAGTGCTCCATAGTAACCAGGAATTGATACACAATAAGGGCTGACTCATTGTATCATGGCACATTTCCGAAAGCAACGCCCAGGCATGAAATCCAACTGGAACCGCTGGGAAACAGTACTGCACAGTACAGAATACTTCTAATCTTCTGTAAACGTAAATGTAATTAATGAGACTGCCAAGTAAGGGCAGAGTCTGGAGGTGGATTGCGGGCATGGTTGTCAGTAATAAGGCAGATTGCGGAACCTACTACATTTCCTTGGATTTATGTTAAATGTAGTCCTCGATTTTAGAGTAAAATTGTGCTGTATCAGATAAGATCATGGTGATTCCCTCTTATGTAGATCACAACAGTCTTGCCTGGAAGTATAGGGACTCCAGTGCCTCAGATATGTCTATGCTATAAATACGAGTCCTGTGTCTTTACATCAGCACACTGCAACTTATCAGCACACTGTAACTTATCAGCACTGTAAATCAGCAGCCCGTAGCCGCCCCACAAACTGCACTGTCTCTGTCACGTGGTTACCCCAGAGCCGCACATTCTCACTATCACATCCCTTTTACAGTTATGGATGCAGGTGTTGCGCAATAATCGAGAGGGCGGGACGTCAGTGACTGGGTACCAAGGGTAGCACTCTGCTTCTCCATTGGTCCACCTGACATCTATCAAACTGCTTTACTTCCGTGTTTGGTTAGGGAGGATCTTGCGTGCCGCTTGGCAGTGCGATGTGCCCCCAGCAGCGATGAACAGGTGCTTGGCTGGCGTTGGTAGCTGTTCGGCTGTGTCAGTGCCCTGCTGAATCCGGGGATAGTTGGATGTGTGTCTGCAAGGAAGGGCCACCGGGGAAGCATCAGCTGTGAGTATAGGGTTTGTCAGCTGACTGCCATTTGATTGGCTGAATTATGGGGATACTTGGTTTCTAAAATCACATTACAGGGAAAAGCCACAACCTCTTACACCAGTTTATGGCACGCTCACTGACTCATAGCAGATTCCCAGCTCACCCCAAGCTTTTAGAGCATGCTGGGGGATGTAGTATACAGAATCTGGATCTCTGATATGTATGAAAATAAGTAAAAATGGATCATAAATAATCATAACACCTTCTTAATAAATCAACTTTAAGTTGTAAGTGACTGCACCCAGAGACTTCACATAAGGTTTTGCACTGACAGAGGAAGTTGAGAGTTGTAGTTCTTGCTCAGGTGCAATGTGGACATTCCTGCTTTACAGGGCATTAATGAAGACATAAGTAACAATAATCTCTAATATTTGCCCCCTCTCAGAACCCCCCCCCCCCCGCATGTAGGAAATTAGATCAGTTTCATCCCTCCCAGTACATCGGTTCATTTTTTTTGGTGCTGTGTAACCTTCAGAGCTGAAATGAACATGCAGAGTCCATGTGTCTGATTAAGGGGAAGTATGACTCACAGCTCAGATTGCCTTTTTTATTATTTTGTGACATTAGCACTTAATGCCACGACATTGCAGAGATAAACTGTAGATATTCAGTCTGCAAAAATGTGCCCTTATGGCTACCAGACCGGTTTCGTTGCTATAAATATTGACATCTGCTTTGTAGCTATCCCACTGCTGACCCATGCCTGGGACAGTTCTGCTTTTTGGCTGTATTGTGAATTGTGCAAATAAACAGAACAGAACACTACACACGGGGGCAGGGGGTGGTAACTATAGATTATATAACTGAGATATGCAATTTGGATACTTGTTTATGAATGTCTCCTTCCCACAAGTTTAGGGGCCTTTTGGAGATTTTGCTGAGTGCCCAGTAATTCTAGTTTTGTTACTGGCTTCATACTGGTGGAATAGGCCATTCTTTGTACCCCTGTTAGAGGCAGCAATCACTCATTATCCTCTGGACTGGTTGTAGTGCAGCTGACTGAGAGCGTTTTAGGATCAGTTTAAGTTTTCCCATTGGCTTTCAGGCACAGCTTTGAATTGTCAGAACAGCACACAGCTTAGCAACAGTAGCTAAAAGACTTTGGTCACTAGACATCCTGTGATGAATTGACTAACAACAACGGTTGTTGTTGGAGAATATGGTCAGTAGACAAATGCCGTTGAGTTGTGACTGGCACCAGTAGTGAATGTCAGCAGGACTCACTAAATTTAGTCAGTAGACACATGCCATGAACTTGTGGCAACGGAAGTCAATGAATTTGGTCACTAGACAAATCTCATGATGCTGGGTTATTATTATTATTTATCTTCATATGTATATGTGATGGGTAGTAAGAAAGGGAGCCTGGACAGCATGTTAGATAGACAGCACAGTGCTGAGGTAAAGTGGCTGTGGGTTGAAATACGCATTCAACCTTCTCTTCCTATTTTCCTGTAAGCTTCTGGACCTGCATGTACATATATTAATTAATTAATTCATTCATTCATTCACTAAATTAAAGGAGACATATAGGATAAGTACAAAAACAATTATAGGAAATGATGAATGAGATATGGTGGCAGGTTTACTTTTGGCTATAAATTATCTTCAAATATTTAATTATCTTAAAAAATTGCCCCTTTATTGGAGCTCCAATAGATTTGCTATAGTCACTATTCATGTTTCAAATGAGGATTGTCCCTAATGTTCCTTGCCAGAAGCACAGTAGGAGGGGGATAGCCAATCACAGCCACACAGTTACACAAGCAAAGGCAGGCTTCAGTTCCCTATCAAGTCAGGCTAATTACTTCCCATCCAACAGTGCACTTTGCTGAATGACAATGGCTCCCCTGCACAGCCTGGCAAAGGAGACAGCAAGAAGTGGAACAGATGGTTGGGACTAGCAAGGTTTTATCCAGAATCACTGCTTTCTTTCTATATTTGCAATGGCACTTTCTTGTTTTCAAATGATGTCTCCTTTAATTCTGCCAGATATGCATTTATGTACATTTGAACCTCGATTTTAAGTTTTACTAGAAATAATGCCTTTGTGTTGTGGCCTCACTACAGTTGCCACCTGGCCGGTAAAAATTATGCTTGAGCCCAATGTTATTAATAGGGAATAGAGATAATTATATAGGAAGGACGGTATTTTTTCCCAGAAAAGGTGGCAACCCTAGACCTCACACATAGCAACATCCCACATATTGGTATAATAAGAGTCAAACTGGGGGGGTGTGGGCCCATTAGAGCTTCCACACCAGGGGCCTGCACCCCTAAGGGCCCCCCACCGGTATCCCCATGGGGCCCCCACCCAAGAGCAATTCCCCTTCTGTTGTCCCCCAGCGCTTACCTTCGTGTACTGATGCACACTATTTCAGTTGCGATAAAGGATTTGGGGAAGCCAGGAAGGAAGCAGCTCTGCCAGCCATTAGAGTAGCCCAGTCTGACCTTGGGTATAATAGCCATTTTAAGGGGGACTTCACCGAAAATTAGATGAAATAAAATGTATTTCTATCTTGTTTCCCAATAAACATTGATTAAATGCAGTATTTCTTTCTCCCTATTTGCACTTACCTGACTGACCATGCAGCAGAAGCCAGCTCTCCAACATAACCATAACCATTCCTTCAGTGCACATTTTAGACAGCTGGCTTCTAGTTCATTGTTTCAAGAGTCAGAGCAAACAGTGCAGAAAATAGAAACACTAGGTAGGGATCATTTATTACATTGCTGGGATCTTACCTTAAAGGGGTTGTCCACCTTCAAACAACTAGTTGTTTTCAGATAGCTCACCATAAATAACTACTTTTTCCAATTACTGTCTATTTTCTATTTGTAACAGTTTTTCTAATATTGAAATCTAAAGTGTCATTTTTCACCTTCTAAGGCTGGGGACAGACAGGGAGATTCGGGGAGATTCTGTCGCCTGGCGTTTAATAGCAGGCGACAATCTCCCCGAACTTCCTTCTCCCTGTCCGTCGCTAGTTGAAATGACAAAGCGCCAGCGCTGTGCACACGCGGCGCGGCGATTTCCGGAATCGCCCGAAGTTACTTTGTGAGGAAACTTCGGGCGATTCCGGAAATCGCTGAGCCGCGTGTGCACAACGCTGGCGATTTGTCATTTCAACTAGCGACGGACAGGGAGAAGGACGTTCGGGGAGATTGTCGCCTGCTATTAAACGCCAGGCGACAGAATCTCCCCGAATCTCCCTGTCTGTCCCCAGCCTAAAGCAGCTCTGGGAGGGGGATTCGCCGACCCCCACTGTTTTAAACTGATACATTTAATGGATACATTTCTTATCTTTGTCCCTGCTGAGCAGAATCTCTGGGTTTCATTACAGGCAGCTGTTAGAATTGATACAATAGTTGCTAATACTCCAGAGATGCTGCTGTGAAATGTATCAATTAAATGTTGCAAAATTGTACCAGTTTAGAGTCTGCACCTGAATTACTGAGCTGCCAGACTCAAACACCAGAAACACCAACATTCAATTTTACACTTAGATTTTGGGGAAAAAAAAAGTAAAAAATAAATAATGGAAAGTAATTTGGAAGGTGAACAACCCCTTTAATAATAGAAAATGTGGATTTTTTTGCATAAACATTGAGTTGAGTGTGCCTTTATTCCTCTTTTGTTTTTACAGTATAAAGGCTTCTATGTGCAGCAGAGCCAGCATTAAGCACCTCCCATCAGGTCCGAACTGAGAATTAAAATAGGCCCTGGCATTTCAGATACGCAGAGGCCCAATCGGCCCACGCAGAGGCCCAATCGGCCCACGCTGAGGCCCAATCGGCCCACGCAGAGGCCCAATCGGCCCACGCAGAGGCCCAATCAGCTCACACCAGTGCCGTAACTACTCCCTGGTTGGCCCCAGGTACAGGATGGGCACCTGGGCCCCCCAGTCGGGCCCATACCTCTATAAATCTCATGCTGGAGTGTTGATGACGTGTGCTGTAAAATCTCCCCCCTAGATAACCGCCTACCATAACCATTTTCTTGGCTCCGATGGGCAAGTGGGTTGGGGCCCTGGTGCAATTGCACCCCCTGCACCCTTGGTAGTTACGCCACTGGCCCACACAGATGCCCAATCAGCCCACACAGAGGCCCAATCAGCCCCCACTAGCCCACTAAATATTGACTTTCTATGGCACCTTATAGCAGCCCCTCTGGCATTTGCCAGAACCCACAGATTGCCAGTCTGAGCCTGCCTCCCATCAAAATATATATTTTACATTTGAAGGAAGAAAGAATCTAGTGTTGTAAGTAATTATTTATTACATGCAGGACAGATAAAGTTCCATAGTGTACATTGCACCCTGTCCTGCGCCTTGAAAGATTCCTACAGGAGGACCATCCCCTTCTCAATGAATGTTGTGCTGCTTGTGTTCGTCAGTACTGTATTCATGAGGGGTGGGGCTAGGCACATAGGCGTCTCCCTACACTTCCCTTAACATGTGTGTCATTAGGGAGTGCCAACTAGGGTTGCCACCTGGCCAGTATTTTACGGGCCTGGCTGGTATTTTTGATGGTTGACCCCAATGTTATTGATAGGGAAAAAAGATAAATATATAGGAAGGCCGGTATCTTTTTCAAGAAAAGGTGGCAACCCTAGTGCCAACAGGTAGAGGCTGGAATAGAGCCCTGTACTTGCTGCCTGTCCTATGACAGGCTGTAAGGTCAGGGCTGCAAGGTCAGGGCTGCCTTGTGCCTTTTGGTGACCCTGAGGATGTTGTAAGGCTTTCAGTAACAATAACGAATAGTGATAAAACCAATGAAAATGTTACATTTGTTTATATTGAAAATGTTGATTTTAATTACATTTCTTTTATTATAAAAAGGGGATGTTGATGTCCTCTTTCACTGTAGTGCTACATAAGTCCTGTAACCTTACAGCAATGCACTCAGTGACACCCAACCAGACAGAGATTAACATGATACCAAGGTCAGGTGGTGAAGGAAGAGTGGATAGCAGGTTATTTTGGATAAGAAAGGTCATCCCTTTGCACTAAAGATAAAGTGCAGCAGCTGCGTACTATGCTGAAATAGCACAACTGCCATGTGTGTACCTTTACACAGTCCCTAAATGTCAGCTTACTCTAAACTTGATATCCTGCACTCTTTAAAGGCAAATACCCTGCAGCATTGCTGTCAGAAAAGGCTGGTGTTGGGCCCGACTGCTCAGCAGTGAGTTTCAGCAGTGCAATAACGTGTGTATTTCCCTAGCTATACTCTCTGAGGGTGTCTCCAAGGAGCACTCGTTTTGTGCTTTGATCTAGTGCTACTCTGCACTGGAAGCTGTATTGCGTGCAGATAATATTGTTAGACTACTGGTGAAGAACTGAACATATGTTTTGATTGATGTCTCAATGGCACAAGAGGGTTAGGCTGGGGACAGACAGGGAGATTCGGGGAGATTCTGTCGCCTGGCGTTTAATAGCAGGCGACAATCTCCACGAATTTCCTTCTCCCTGTCTGCCGCTAGTATTAATGACAAAGCGCCAGCGCCTGTGCACACACAGCGCGGCGATTTCCGGAATCGCCCGAAGATACTTCGTGAGTAAACTTAAAAGATCTGTAACTGAAGGATAACAGGAGTGTGTATGATTTTGCTCATATACTGTACAGAGGCACTGCACCCCCATTTCATAACATTATCTTCTTTTGGGGTTTTGCTTCTTAATGGACAGAAGCCAGTGCCATATTCCTGTGTGTCTCCTTCCCTGACTGACTGTGACACCAACCATCCTTTTATTGTGTAAACATTATTACTCAACTCCAGATTAGATAGGACTGATCAGTCATTTGTTTGATTGCAAATTTCTGTTAGGACCTGTAAAAGCCAGCTTATTATTGCATCTCAGCATGCTATTTGTGTAATGTTATTATGCTCCAGGGCACTGTTCCTTATAAAAAGCATGCAGGGTAATGGGTATGGATGCAAATTGCCATGTTTTTAACCATAATGAAGAGGTTTTTTTTTAACCCCCAGAATTCCAACTGAGTTACACCTGCCACAGTTGTACCCAAAATCCTTATGCAACTGGCAACAAATTGGATGCAAGTATCCGCTAACATCTCAAATGTCAGGATTTCAAGATTGTGTCACACTTAAAGTTTTGTACTTGTTTGTGATTCTTTTGGTGCAAGTCTGGTGAACTTATTGAAGTGGAATCATGGTAGTATCTCCACTTTTAGGGTGGCAGTAGCTCCAGATTGGGCTTTGTCCTATGCATAAACTATATCCATAAAAGGGTGCTGAGAATTAGAATTACTTTGGGGTTTATGTCCCCTTTTCTTCTTTACACTGATGTTCTTCCGATAACAGTGCTACTACACTAGCGAACTATGTTTCTGTATTTACAGTAAACTGACTGTTTATATGACATGGGCTAATACGTCCCATGATTCTAGCTCTTCCAAGAATAAAGTTGTTGAGCTGCTAATGTTTTCTACACAGTTGTTGATGGAAGAACTTAAACGAGTTCTCTTCCTTAAAATCGATCATTACTACTTTTTTTCCTAGTTTAAAAACTTCCATTATTGCTCATGATGGGGATTATAATTTTGCATAACTGGCCAAGCAGTATGATGTCTCCCACTAGGTACTGTTTAGAGGGGATTATTCTTCTGTAAAATAAATTTTAGTATGATGTAGTGAGTGATATTCAAAGACATTCTGCAACAGTTTTTCATTTTTTATTTGTGTTTTCTGAGTTATTTAGCTGTCTATTCAGCAGCTGTCCAGTTTGCAAGATCAGTTCTTGGTTGCTAGGGTCCAGATTACCCTAGCAACTATGCATTGATTTAAATGAGTGATTGGAATATGAATAAATGAGGTTCTGATTAAAAAGATGAGTAATAAAAAGTAGCAATAACAATAAATATGTAGCTTTACAGCGCATTTGTTTTGTAGCTGGGGTCAGTCCCCATATGAAGCTGAAAAAAGGCAAATAATGTAAAATTTATATAAAAAAAAAAGTGGGGGGGGGCATACATGGACTGATATAAACTGCCAGCTTGACCTCTCTAGACTAAATTAGCAGCTTATTGGCCCTTGCACTGGGGTCTCCCGCTTGAGGGCTGAAAAAATTACCACATTGGGGCATTGATGTGGACCCCATACGACAAATCTGCCCCCTAGGGGTGGATCAGTCTGATTTGGCTTAGAACATGCACGGCTAAATAAGGCAGGAACTGCCGAAAGAGTGAGTATGTTAACGTATAGCTAGCTTAAGTCCGTGTGGTGGGAGCCCTTTGTTCAGGCATGCTTCCATTCGTTACATGCTGTGGAATTAACATTCTTTTACCTCAAAATGAAGCTACAATTATAACAGCGTTGTGGTATCACCCATTTAGAGAGTGGATTGCATTGAGTCAGAGACTGTTGGGTTGTTCTTTGTAGCTGTCCTTCATTCTGATCCATAGGGGTTATTTGAGGCACAAGAACCTAACACATCATGATGATAATATGCTGGCTGGTGCTCAGACCGTTAGTCAGCATGAGACACAGGGAGTTCCGCAGATATGATGAACCAGCAGAACTCCCAAGGGCGACATTTGGGTCAGACTGTGGGCTCCCTGCCCCATACCAAATACCAATATGGTGCCAGAAAGGGAGAAAGGCCAGGGATGTGTTGCTCTTTGTCTGTGTACTTGCTGCCTTACCATTAGTAATATGTAAACAATGCTGCCTGCTGGTGTTGGGACAATCCAAGTTTGTGCATCATCTCTTTCCCTCGAGTATAAACACTTCTTTTCACTAGTATTTTCCCACTGTCTGTAATGGGTGTTTGGCTGTAATATATGTATTAGCGCTAGGCTGGTTAGTAGATTAGCAGAAACCAGGAAACACTGAGGCAGGGTGTGTGGGTCTGGGTGCACCCTGGCCCTGCTACCTGCCACAATGGCCTTTATCTTTATATGAGTCAGGCTTTGTAATCAATAAACCGTATGTCCCTGTGTTTGGCACAGTCATCTGCTGAGCAATGTGCACACATCCAATCTTACAAACATATATACACATAAACACACAAAAACTTGCAGGGCAATATTTCAGTGGTCTGATAATTCAGCAGTTATCATTGCTGATATCAAGTCTACATGAAATATTTAATTCTCCTTTGCGACCCCTTGTCTTTTCTGGATATGTTGTTATAGCACCAGGTCCTGCTCCTGCCCCTGCCACAATCATTTATTTTGCTCCAGACCTACACAGCCCAAAGACAAAGACTTACACAAGCCAAAATCACCTATCCTTACTTGCCCCCACTTCCTTATCACGGGGCCCCTTGATTTGTGGCGGCCCTGGCCCAGGGTGCTATTGTGTTGAGGTTTCCTTTCCTTAATTCTTGGATTCCCCACTGCTTCTCTGGGCAGTTGATAGGTGCAATAGAGCAAAATCGTTGTTTAGAAGCTAAAAGCTGACGTTTGTGGTCTATTACGCGTGCATAGTTTTGCCACCTTTTCTTTAAAAAAATACCGGCCTTCCTATATAATTAGTTTTTTTTCTTATTAATAACATCAGCTATCAAAATTACCGGTCAGGCTGGTAAAATACCAGCCAGGTGGCAGCCCTATGCGTGCACATACCCCAAAACTGCAGCAGCGATTTCAGTGACCGAAAGCAAGTTAGCAGCACAGTACTACCATAGTACTCCGCAATTAGGAGCACTATGAGTTCAAGGTCTGACATTTTTGATTATAATTATCTGGGGTACCTAATAAATTGGCACCCCCAGTGATCTGGTCTTTTTTTACTTTTTTATTGGTCCCTCCAGCTAAGGCTTTATTTTTGACAATATGGATGTGGGTGCCAAGAAATGCTGTGACCAGTTATCCAAAGGTAGCAAGACCAGTAGGATTATTTACAACTTTAGACAAAGGTGCAAACTGCAAAAAATGGCCAGACAAGAATGTACTCCTAGAAAAGAATGCTAAGAGTTGCACACATTTATGTATGCAGTGCCCTCAATGCATGCTATATGGATACATGGTGGCTCGGTGTCAGAGGATGCTAGGTGTAGAGGAGTGCTGCTTATCACATCTGCCAAAGGCATACATTGTGAAAAGGGCTGCTTGCATCTGTGTGAGCTGCTGTTGGTGCTCTGTGTATGGGCCCTAAAGGTACAATGTGCCACCCCATAATGCTTCATCAGTTGTGCCAGTGGTAATTGAGTAAATAGTATGCTGAAAAACCTATTTATTAAAGCTAGGATAAAAACACATAATCAATTTACATTTACCTTTTAAAGGACAAGGGAAGCCAAGGAATTCAAATATTTACACCATTCTGGTACACTGATCTACTGTCTTGTCTTACAAGTTCCCAGCATCCTCAGCCAGCCAAGATGGAAGATTGCCAATACCATTACATTTATTTGTCATTCAAATTATGTTTCTGTTCTCTTTCACAGTATTTATCTTTTAATCATCCATAAAGAATGGCTTTTCGGAATGTGGTCAAGGGAACCATGTTCCTTGGAGGAGGTGCTGTGGCTACAGTTTTCGGGCTGTCCCATTTAACAGACAAGAGGAAGGTATGTTTTTCTGCAGCATTTTCTTAAATATGTTGTGTGTATATATATATATATATA
>CM044448.1:58296988-58394915 GCA_024363595.1 Xenopus borealis
TTTTTATTATTATAAATGCAGTGGGGTAGAACAATGTACTTCTTTACTTTGTCTTATTGCTGTAGTACTACAGCGTACTAGTAGCAGAGCTAAATATCTTGCACTTCTCCGACACTCAGCGGTGAAATGCAAAAGCAGTTTTATATCACAGACATTTTTCCTGACACATTTTGTGTGGCTGTGTAGTGACTGCTCACTGTACCTGAGTGCCCGCTGAGTGCATGCCATTTCTCAAGTAAATTGGTTGGAGTCTCCCCTTGCTGCGGGTTTTGGGCATTGCACCTGGACCACAGATTTGGAGCGGTGAGTCACTATACAAGCAAATATACAATGTATTGAATAGACTGTCTCAAATGAGAGATTTGGGACATATGCACCCAAACCAACCCACCCAGTGAGTCCTTGGGTTTGAGCATATACAATTTTGTTCGTACTGCAGAGCTAAATGTCCCCATACAGCTTGCTATACCACATTTACCATGATATTTCTCTAGTACAACAATAAAATGGTATTGTAGCGTTTATGGGCAAACTGAATTTGTAAATTAACTACAAATAGTTTTCTGGGGGAGGGGGCAATCAATGTTCCCTCTAAGGTGTACACATTTGCACATAAGTTTTACGGCCAGTGCACACAACAAAATGTGGTATGCGTAGTATGTATTCCCAGATGTGACATATTTTTCACATGGCCCAGCACAAGTAAGTCACATTCATCCCTCCCGCATTTTATGCTTTCCCAGATTTTTTGTAGGTGTTCTGTTCTGTGGTCCCCAGGAGAACGTAAATGTTAGAAGGATGCACTGCTCAATCTGCATATTTACCATAATATCAAATATGTAATTTTTATATTAAATTATTGCCGCTGTGCAAGAGAATGCTTTTCAGCTTGGCAGGTTAATTGACTAACGATTGTACGCTCCACTGCTTATTTAAAAAGCTGTGTAATATGTCAGTATTAGATACATAAAAATAATAATGGAAAGGCAATCCTAACCCTAATATGGTTCCTTGTCTCTGTTATGCTGATAGTTGGAAATGTAAATTCTGGTATAATCAAATCAAATGTACATGCATTCAGATTTGCCACACAATTTTCTGCATTCCACCTTCTGGAATGCAGGCACCTTGTTTTACCTTTTTTGGTTTTGTTTGTATAAAATATTTTAATCAAAGGGTCAGTTGACTTTTCAATTGACAATGATATTCTAAGATCTGGTCTTAATTGTTGTCCTTTTTAAAAAACTTTTTAGGAATCATTTACATAGATCTGGGACAGAAAGTCCAAGAGTATTAAGGGGCTGTGCTCCGTGCAGAGCCCCCTTTTTTGTACTTATTAATACTTTCTAATCTGTTCTGTCATATTTGTTCTGTTCTATCTGATTTATTTGCATCTCCTTGTCTGCCATTCAAACTACTGATTGTATGCTAGGGTCATTGGGACCCTTACAACCAGGTAGCTGCAGAGTTGCTTATAGCTGTGTATGTGTATTATCTTGGAGTTTCATAACTTGTATAAAATAAATTAGCCTTCAGCATGTTTTATTTATATGGTCACAGAAGGCCATTATCCTTTTACTGTATTTTATAGTAGGGGTGCATTATCTTTTATAATACACATGATTTAATGAGTCATGTGTCACTAAGAACCAGTTATAAGTATATTTTTACAGGTTATTTATGATTGATGTATATTATATATTCATGGCTGCTGTATATTATAAGGAATCATTTAACAATTGCAAATGCAGTGAAAACCATTTGGCATGGTTTTTCCTCCACGGTGCAGGTTTTTTTCATCGAACTCCAGAGTTGTTGCATTCACCAGGTGATATGCCTGAAGCAGTTGTGTACAAAGTGTTAAACTTAGCACAGTTGTGGTTTCAACGTGAATTAGACACGGTTTTGCTGAAAACTTTTTTCTTTGCTGGATGGCAGCAATTCCGACATTCAGCAATGTTCCTTTAATGAACTGATTTTCACTGCACTAGCTGCTGTAAATAACCCCTATTATGTGTATATATGCATTTTTTTATTATACATACAGTTATTTTAATTTGTGTGAGGAGATTTAGTATTGGCCTCCACAAGACAATGGGAAAATTATTTTGGCTCTGAACACACCAGTGCCAGTTAAATCTGTATCTTTCAGGAGAGAAAAACCAGTAGGTTTTGAAAATCTTCTGATTTGATTTAATTGCAGTGAACTCTTTGAACATTGCAGAGACAAAGCTTTAGTGGGGTTAACTTCCCATACAAGTTGAAATAATTACCCAACATTGATTGGGCTTCCTATTTCCTAGGCATTGTCTCACACTCACTTGTTAACCATAATGATCTAAATATTTCCAAGGTACAAAGTATCCTAATTTTATCATAGAAAGCATTATTACATCAAGATCAGGGCCATAATGAAGTAGTTTGTTTTAATCAAATGACAGAAGTTCCGCTGTGAAAGTCATACTGGGATTTACTCAGGCTAATGCTGTATTAAGTGGTTTTACAATTGCAAGATGATTAAGATCTTTTAATTAGGTGATATAATTGGCTAATCTGACATGTTGGTTCATCAGTGAAAAGACTCTCTTGTTGGGTTTTACAAGGTGCTTAATTCTGGATAAGAAAAACGAAGCACTTCAATTATTTCTTATTCCTGAATATACTCTTAGCAATTATGTCTTTATACGAGCTAGAAATAAGGTTTGGAATCTCTTCAAACAATATGTTAGACTTGCTGTATTCTGTTGCTTTTAGAATAGACAGAATAAATGGCAGTTGCTGCGAATCTCATCTCTTTAAACATTTTTATTTATTTAAATTCCCTTTAAAGAGATGAAATGTACCTAAACTTACCAAGTGAAACAGAAATTTATAAGGTATTATTTTTATTATTAACAAACATTTTTGGCAGAGTCTCCAAACTCTGCTCAGCCAGAGCCACAGTTTGGCAGCCACTGCAATAATAGGAGTAATTGAGCCATCAAGACAAGATTGAAGCTTATTGTAATTTTAAAAGATGTAATTCTCTGAAACCCGGATATGTTTAGTAACAAATGACTGAACAACATTAATTAGAAGTGCATAAATAGGCTTTATATTGTCCTTAAATCCCCAAGCACTGTGAGTAAACGACCACATTGTATTGCTTCTCTTTCTGCAGGTTATTTGCATTTTTCTGTAGCTATATATTTAAATGAAAAATATTCATTCATACAATTTCCCTCTGAGCTTACATTTTAGCGTGCTCAATTAATACCGTATTCTTTTATATGCAGACACAGCTAATTTTCAGTCTGAAAATATAATTTTCATATTAAGATATACTAAATTTAAAGAAGTTATTTATCAAATAGAGTAGGTACCACCTCAATAAATAAATTAAAATAAAATGACTCCATATATTAGCAGTTCCATTAGCGGGCTATGCCTGAGAGAATGCACGCAGTTGTTGGTTAAGAGTCATTTGCATGAAACTCAGCACTACACTCAAATTAATACTGTACATGATTACAGGACAACCTGCTTGTTAATTGCCTGTAGTCTTTAAATATGCACTTCTTTCAGAAATAGACACTAATTGTTAGATCTTGTTTTCTGTTACACCATAATTTGCAAATGTCTCGGAACGTTTGGAAATTTGCAATTCTAATGGGGCATGAGCACAGGGAAAATCGATCTATTCATTCAAAATGAGGGTTGCATGCAAAATGAAGAAAATGTTTCCCTGAGATTAGGAAATCTTTAATGCGGGTTTATCAAACATTTACTTTCTTAAGTTCACTTTTGTATATTTAGTCTAAAGATATAAATTCATTATCATAAACAATTCAAAGGGGCAGAAAAAGTTTTACTTATTGGACAAAAACCTGGTCTTGACAACCTTTTCATGGGTCAGTTTAGGCTGTCTTTGTGTGACTAGGGATTCTGGGTGTTGCAGTGCAGATGAAGTCTATATTTTTGTAATAGTTTGTTTGTCATTTGATAGATGGAGTAGAAAATCTGTGTTGTGTGTGTGCTCCGTCTGTATATTAACAGTATATAGCAGGGAATAACAAATTGGGGACCTCCAGATGTTGGCTGTCAGGGGTTTATTGAAAATTTAATTCAGCAACATCGGGAGAGCCTTGATGTGTCCCCTAAATGGAGCAACAAGTCTTCCTATGTACCTGTTTTCAGTATTTAAAGGGATCCTGTCATGGGAAATTTTTTTTTTTCAAAATGCATCAGTTAATAGTGCTGTTCCAGAAGAATTCTGCACTGAAATCCATTTCTCAAAAGAGCAAACCGCAAAATGGGTCTAAGGATCGATAAAGGGACATGGGGAAGAAGGAGATAAAGTAGAGTAGAAGCAAGAAGGTTGAGAAAAGAAAGGAGAAGAGAAAGAGGTAGAGCAGAAATGGGTAGAGAACACAAGGAAAAGGTTGACATTAAAGTTAGAGTAAAAGCATAAAGGATGAAAAGAAACTCCAGTATAGAAACCGCAGGAAATAACAAAGGAAAAGAACAGAATGAGGGAGTAGACTTGGAATCCCGAGTGTGCCTAAAAATATATACAGTATATAGGATATGCCCACATTTCTGTGTGTGATTGTGTTTTCAACTTGAGTAATGGATGTATAATTGTCATGCTAACAAATATGTCCTGCAATATATGGCCATTATCGTCCAAAAAGCTACAAGTTCTGCATTCTGTCTGCATTGAGGATGTTTATCGGTGAAAGTTGCTGTCTATATATCTAGACTTGCTTTCCACCATAACTAGGAGCTGTATCCATGGTGCAGAATTCTTTTCTCATGAGTTCCTTTGGCCACAATACATGTTGTTAATATGTCATTTGTTTCTTTTTCAGGCAACCATAACTTCTGTGGAAGCCGCAGAACCCATTAAATCATCCATCCAAAATGAGCTGCCCTCAAGGGAAGCCCAGCTGCTAACACTACAGAAAACTAAAGAATTTGATGTGTTGGTCATTGGTGGAGGAGCAACTGGCTGTGGATGTGCATTGGATGCAGTCTCTAGAGGTAATTAACAGCAGAGATGTGTCTCTCCACACCAGCCAATCAAAGAAAGATGATTTATCATTTTAAAACCCAAAGTAGAGTCATCAAAGCTAACTGGGAATATTTACTAAATGTTACAACCCATGGGCACATGTGCCCAGTGTTAGTAAAACCCCAGTCAGTGCACTCATAATCCCACAATATTGAGCAGGATTCCTTTGTAGCTGGTCAAGCCAGATTTTGAACCCTTGATAAAACAAATATTGTTTGGTTTATTATAGGGCTAAAGACTGCCCTTGTGGAAAGAGATGATTTCTCCTCTGGGACAAGCAGCAGAAGCACTAAACTGATACATGGAGGCGTCCGATATTTGCAGAAAGCCATAATGAACCTTGATATCGAACAGGTATAGTTTCCATCAGGTAGCTAAGGATACAGCATATGTTGAAATGCTGGCTAAAGAGGAAAGACCCATAAGTAACTCATGGCAAATAATTGTTACACTACATTTTAAAAATGTTGACCCCTAAGGTCATTTAATTCACCTATGTTCATTTGCCTCTTGCATTGAGCACCAGGGCAGCAGCACAGCCTTTTATGATGAATTGCGCACCCCAGCTCCCTTACAGATTATGTCTGCTAAGGGCACTCAGGTTAAGCTGCCAGTAATATCAGGCTTCTCTTGGCAGCTTGTGTCCATCCCACAAATGATTTGCAACAAGTGAATGGGATGGTAATGCTTAATGTGTCCATATTGGTGCATCATGTGCAAATTTTCAGGCAAAAAAATCTCTGCATTTTGGTTTTAAAAAAAAAACATGGTACAAAACATGGTTTTAATTTTAGATTTTGCATTTCTGTTCACAAATGAGCAATAGGGAGTCCTAAATGTATTGTAATAAGGCCAAAAGCCTCAAAACAATTATTTTCTGATACACTTCAGCTTAGGGTTGCAGTAGACATAGAGCATGGAGATTAAAATTACCAGAAAACCCCAGGTCCCGAGCATTATAGATAACAGTTCCCATACCTGTACAGATCTTTCATGCAAGTATTATCAGAACAAAAGGAAGAGCTGCAGCACTTTTTCACTTTTCATTTCCTCATCTGATGATGCACTATGCACTGGCCAATACGGTGCTCCAATTGACATGGTGCATCATAAGATGACATTTTCAAACATTCCTAGTTTATCCATAGTATATGGATATCAGTTGGGAGCAGTGTGCCACCAGCCCACCATACCTACATGTATAATTGTGCAAGCCCTAAATGTATCTGTGTGTGCATGTCCACCTTTAGGTTGACTGCCATAGAACATTTTAAGGGTGATATGGATCCATTTAATTGGCTAAATCGCTGTGTAGTTCAGGATATAGGCATTTTTGTCATTCTTCATTAAATGCAGGAGCCTTTGCAGCCATATAATAAACGGCCATGTATGCTTAGTGTCTTATGCTTACAATAAGCTCTGTTCAGTTAATTTTATTCCAAAGCCTCTTTAATCCTGTCACTAGTACAACCTGTATTGTACAAGAAAAGCATTTACTTTTCCTTTAATCCAGTTTGTCATGCTGGCTGCTGATGCTATGGTTGGCAGTGATGGGCTGAGAGAATATGACCAGGGGTGTGTCACTTGCCTTACACTGTAGATTATTGTTCACTGTGAACTCACTGACCTCCCTTTTTGTCACTATGACACAGCATGAAAAGGAAATCTCTGGTTTAACCACAAGCTTGTGGCATTACTTGGCAGCTAGGAATGAAAGAAAAAGCATTGGAAGTCATGCATATCAAAATAGCAGCCAGAACAGGGGGGTTACGGCTCATTGTTTTTTTTTTAAGAATACAAATGTACATTTCCTTATGTTCTGTTGAAGGATTAAAACCACAACATAATGATAAATATACCAAACACGTGTGTATGTGTGTACCAATAAAGGCACATATACAGGAAACACCTTTCTGTGAATTTTAAGGATTTAAGAAGTCACTGAGCAGTTCTGGGACTATATTATATATAAGGCTGACTTATACAGGGAATTCTGAGTATCACTTATATATCATAAGGGATAATGTTTATGTACCCCTACTGTAAATTATAAGGATATTCAAAGTCACTGAGCAGTTCTGTGAAAGTATTATGGCATATGGCTGCAGGCTGAGCTATACAGGGAAATAATGCCTAACTGCTGAGCATTGATTTTTGGTTTAGTACACCTTTAATTTGGCAAGACATGTTATTATGCTTTGAGAACCATAAGCATGTTGTGTCTGTGTACTGTATAAAGCTAGGTAGAAAGGGAAAACAAAGATACATGTAAAGGCCTGCATTGTTCTGTGGTAAGGACTTTATGTAAACCCAATAACTAATCAAAGGCTGTACTTTCTGTAGCACATTGAGATGGGCCCTTGGATACTTAAATCTTTATTTCATTGTAGCTAATTATTTATTGACTAGTTGGTTGACATACTTCTATCTGCTGGGAGAGTTATTCAGCTAATTACTGCATGTGCAGCTTTGCCCCAGGCAATTGGTTTTATTAATCCATTTATTAACTGATATGAAAAAAGGTCTCTGGAGTTTGCTATCATTAGAGCTTGAGCACTATACAACTGAGGAACCAGTTAATGAAGGTTTCCTTATAATAGTCCCAATTCTAATAACACATATAATGATGCATGGTTTACACATGATGAAATTCAAAAGAGACTAGAACATGTAAAGATAAACAAAGGTCCAGGGTCAGATGGGATTCATCCCAGGGTACTTAGCTATCTTAGGTCTGTGATTACCAAACCTCTCTACTTAATTTTTCAGGATTCATTGTGGTCTGGCATGGTGCCGAGAGACTGGCGAATTGCTAATGTGGTGCCGCTATTCAAAAAGGGATCCAGTTCTCGGCCTCAAAACTATAGGCCAGTTAGTCTGACATTGGTGGTAGGAAAGCTTTTCGAAGGATTAATAAAGGATAAGATATTGGACTTCATAGCAAATAACAAATAGTTTGTGCCAGCATGGTTTTATGCGTAATAGATCTTGCCAGACTAACTTAATTTATTTTTATGAGAAGGTAAGCAGGGACCTCGATTCTGGGATGGCAGTGGACAGGTCCAGACTGAGAATTAAAATAGGCCCTAGCATTTCAGGTACAAAGAGGCACAATCAGCCCACATATAGGACCAAAAAGCCCCCACCAGCCTGGCTAAAAGATTGACTACAAAGAGTGGTGGTAAATGGAACATTTTCTAATTGGACTAGTGTTGGTGCTGTATCGCAGGGCTCTGTACTGTGTCCCTTGCTTTTCAACTTGTTTATTTATGACCTGGATGTGCGCATTGAAAGTACGGTTTCTATTTTTGCAGATGATACTAAATTGTGCAGAACTATAGGTTCCATGCAGGGTGCTGCCACTCTGCAGAGTGATTTGTCTAAGTTGGGAAACTGGGCAGCAAACTGGAAAATGAGGTTCAATGTTGATAAATGCAAGGTTATGCACTTTGGCAAAAATAATATAAATGCAAATTATACACTAAATGACAGTGTGTTTCATTAAGTGAGAAGGATCTTGGGGTTTTATAAATAACAAGTTGTCTAATTCTGGGCAGTGTCATTCTGTAGCTACTAAAGCAAATAAAGTTCTGTCCTGCATAAAAAAGGGCATAAACTCAAGGGATGAAAACATAATTATACCTCTTTATAGATCCCTAGTAAGGCCTCATCTGGAGTATGCAGTGCAGTTTTGGACTCCAGTCCTTAAGATGGATATAATTAAGCTGGAGAGAGTGCAGAGATGCACAACTAAACTGGTTAGAGATGGAAGACTTAAATTATGAGGGTAGACTGTCCAGGTTGGGGTTGTTTTCTCTTGGAAAAAAGGCGCTTGTGAGGGGACATGATTACACTTTAAAAATACATTAGAGGACATTATAGACAAATATCAGGGGACCTTTTTACCCATAAAGAGGATCACCGCACCAGAGGCCACCCCTTCAGACTAGAAGAAAATGACTTTCATTTGAAGCAGCGTAGGTGGTTCTTCACAGTGAAGAAAGTGAGGTTGTGGAATGCACTGCCGGGTGATGTTGTGATGGCTCATTCTGTTGATGCTTTTAAAAAGGGTTTGGATGATTTTTTGGACAGATATAATATCAAAGGCTATTTTGATACTAACCTCTATAGTTAGTATAGCTATGGGCATATATGGTTTGTGTGAAAGCGTGGAAGTGTGTGTGTGTGTGTGTGTGTGTGTGTGTGTGTGTGTGTGTGTGTATGTATGCTGGGTTTTAATTTGGAGGGGTTAAACTTTATGGACTTTTTTCAACCCAATTTAACTATGTAACTATGTAACTGCACTGGTTGATATTTCTGGGAGATCTGAGGCATTGTGACAAGGTTAAAGGAGAATTATACCCACCTAAAAGTTGTGTGCTATTCTGAGAACTTTTGAAGTCAGAACAATCTGAAGTCTTTCCTTTATTTAAATAATTTTCATTATTTATCTTTATGTTCAGCAACTTTCTAGTTTAGAATTCCAGCCCTGGTTGTTGGGGTCCCATTTTCCCTAGCAACCTGGCAAGGGTTATTATTATTATTAACATGTATTTCTATAGCGCCAACTTGTTTCGTAGCGCTGGTTTGTATATGACTAGAAAGATAAGTAATAAAAAGTAATAATAATAATAAAAAAAAAATAGCCTAACAGAGCAGTAGTTATTGCTGACTGCTGGGGTTAGTGACCCCTGTTTGAAAGGTGATAAAAGGGTGAAGAACATGGCAAATCATTAAAAAATATAAAATTGACCAATTGCAAGTAGCTAAAATCATGAGATTATATAACATTATTAAATGTTATGACCACCCTTTTAGCTTCTGGCATTCTGCCAAGAGGGAAAGAACTGAGCAGGGTAGCCCCAGGTTGGGCTTCATGCTTCAGCAACTTACATTTGTGTTAAAAACTCTAGATATTTGCAGCGTAAAAAGACATATTAATAAAACTAAAAGTAAACAATTAAATGTAAATTGCAGAGCACATACAATCAGTTTTGCATTACATTGACGGAATGTAAAATCTTCCCTTTAAATGGTGCTCCACCCACAATCATTAACATGTTTTGAATGCTTTCTGTTACATGCATATTCATAATTTAAATGTGTTACTACAGATAACGTAGTACTTATATTTTTTTTTTATTCTCCACTATACAGTATAAACTTGTTAAAGAAGCTCTTCATGAGCGTGCCAATCTTCTGGAAATCGCTCCTCATTTGTCCGCACCGTTACCTATAATGCTGCCAGTTTACAAGTAAGTTTACACATCTGTGAGTGGCTACAAGCACAACTTATTCATATATTTTTCATTTATATAGGGCAATATCTGCATAGAGTTTGTGTCTTCTCCCTGTGTCTGTGTAAGTTCTCTCCAGGTACTCGGTTTTTCTCCCATGCTCAGATTAATTACAAGCAGGTTAAATGGCTCTTGATAACATTGACCCTGCTGTGTGGGGACCTTAGATTGTAAGCTCCACTGAGGTTGATGTGAATGTGTAATCTCTACATCTCAGACTTCTTTGTGGAATTAAAGGGGTCCTCCACCCACAGACGAGAAGATGCATTTCTAATAATAATTAGAATGTATCTGTAAATTTCTCATATCACATAATGCATTAAAGGGGTTGTTCACCTTTGAGTTAACTTTTAGTATGATGTAGAGAGTGATATACCGAGACAATTTGCAATTGGTTTTCATTTTTTATTGTTTGTGGTTTTTGAGTTGTTTAGCTTTTGATTCAGCAGCTCTCTCATTTGCAGTGTCAGCAATTTGGTTTCTAGGGTAGAAATTACCCTAGCAACCCTGCATTGATCTGAATAAGAGACTGGAATATGAATAGGAGATGGACTGAATAGAATGATAAGTAATAAAAAGTGGCAATAACAATACATTTGTAGCCTTACAGGGCATTTGTTTTTAGATGGTGTCAGTGACCCCCATTTGAAAGCTGCAAAGAAACAGAAGAAAATAGCAAATCATAAAAAAAAACTATGAAAAATAAATAATGAAGACCAATTGAAAAGTTTCTTAGAATTGGCCCTTCTACAATAAACTAAAAGTTAACTTGAAGGTGAACCACCCCTAAGCAGTATGGTAGTTTAGAGAACACAGTAGATTGTTCCATTGGTAATAAATTAGAGAGGTTTATCAAACAAATTCATTTTCTACCGAATAAATAGATATTATTTTTTCACATTTAGTTAATCTGTGCTTATTTTTATTCTCTCTGCTTTAGATGGTGGCAGTTACCTTATTACTGGGTTGGAATAAAGGCTTATGATCTCGTGGCTGGAAGCCAGTGCCTGAGGAGCAGTTATATCCTGAGCAAGTCCAAAGCCTTGGGGCTCTTCCCCATGCTGCGAAAAGATAAACTGGTCGGGGCAATCGTCTATTATGATGGTATGTCACTTTCATTCAAACATGTTTTTATTAATGGATCATGCCTGATACAGGTATGGGACCTGTTATCCAGAATGCTCAGTAACTGGGGTTTTCCAGATAACAGATCTTTCCATGATTTGGATCATACTAAAAATAATGTAAACATTAAAGTATAGTATTGCATCCAGTAAGGAATAATTGTTATTTAGGTTGGATCAAGTGCAAGGTACTCTTTTACAGAGAAAAACAGAGAACAGAGAAAAAGGAAATCGTTTTTAAATTTTTAAATAAATTGAAGTCTATGGTAGATAACAGGTTTCCGGATAATGGCTCCCATACCTGTACATATTATTTATGTCCACATTTATATGTTAGAAGCCTCACTTGTGGTAAGCAAAATTACATCACACAAATATTAGGCTACTTACAAGTCATCTTACTCTGTAAAACTAGATGACATGCCCAGAATACTAATTAGCTCTGATTCAATCTATTCTTCTTCACTTTCACACAGCCAACTCCAGTTTTTATTCTTGGCTCAATTTGGGTGCTTTTATAGGACTTTTAAGTTCCTTTATTCATGACTCTAGTATCTGTTACTTAGTAACAGTCTGTAAAGTTTTAGCATCGAACACTACTATTTAAATAGCTTTTTAATGTGATTTATGCCCAAAAAGGTAGTGGATAAATATGTTGTAAAGTAAGCTTCATATTTATAAAGCTGTGTATTTAGATGTGAATTCACTGCATGCATCACAGAACCTGAAATGCCCATAAAAAACTAGCCACTTAATTTCTATATGCAATTATTTACACCTATATTTCACCCTCACATTTGGCACAATCCATCAATGAAAAATTACATTCAGTAATTCCAGTGTAAGAAGCTTGTGGCCTCCTTGTCATGATTTTGTTAGGTTAGATTACGTAGTCCCTTACTTCTCCGAATGAAGTGGTATCTCAGGTTTGGAGTGGTATGTAATGAACGCAGTTTGCAGTTGGTGCATAAGTGGGCACAGATGGAATCAATGTAGAAATATATATCTTCTAATTGCCCTGTAGATCCACCAGGCTTGTGACTTGTTTCTTTTTGTTTCAAGGATCACTCACGTGGTGTTGTGTCATTTCAGACTGTAGGCCTTATGCTTTAAGAAGTTCTAGCAACCTAAATAAAAGAGGGTAAAGGCGCGTGAGCAATGGCTATAGTGTTTCCTAGAGGGTTGAGCTGCTGGTGCAAGCCACAGGGTAATTATAACTGATTACAAGAGGTGCCGACCCCTCCAACCAAACACAGTCCATATATTGGAGATAACTGGGGAAACAGGACAGTCTACATACTATAGCAAGCCACAGGGTGACACCCATAGGCAGTTTTGCAGACTTTATTTCAGCGCCAAGAAAGCACATATTTATTTTTCAGTGGAAATGATAATGAGCACAAGGTAATATTAATAATTTCCTGAATTCTAATAATGAACAGTAGGTATCAGTGGTACATGGCCAATACTCCAGTATTTTTCTTAAAACATATAAGTGGGCAAGAAGAAAGCATGATTCATAATGACAGCTATTTTATTTCAGATCTCGGTACATAAATAGCACTTGAAGGTAGCAATTGGAGTTGCTGACAACTGAAAAACAGATTCCTATTGGTAAAAAAAAATCCTTTGTTTTAAATCTGGTGTGACAGGCTGAAGAAGTAAATGCCTGCGTCAAGTAGCTGAATGGGGATGGGAGTCTGGATCAGTCAGATGTCCAAAGGTCCCTAAACCTGAGCATTTTGCAGCTACTTTTAGTTGATTCTTTTTAGACAAATAACTCAGGCTTATACTGTGGATCTCCCATTGCACAAGGTTCCCATAGAATTAAACAGTAAAACGATTGAAGAATTTTCAAGTACAAAGTGTTATAGAAAAACTTAAGGTGGCCATACAGGGACCAATAAATGCTGCCAATTTGGTCTAGACAATGGCACATTGGTCGTTTTCTCTGCTGGCATATATACAGGCTGGTCCTGTGCTTGTCATTGCACACATATTGAGAAAAAAGGAGGCAGAGAATAATTTTTCTCCACTTACATATAAATGTCAGCTGAAACAACCACCCATGTGTTATTAGCCTTATACAGGAGCACATGTTCGTGCAGCTTAGTGCTGCTACCTGGGTTATACACAAGTGAGCATGACATGTTTTATGCTTTAGCTTGAGACTGCCGGTGTTTGACTGCATGTACTGGTGGTTTGGGCTCCATTTGTAATGGCATGTAGCCCTCTGGTTAAGTGCGTGTCAGAACACAATGTAATATTGAGTTACTTTTGCTTCATTGCCACTTTCATATCTTATTGTTTTGCTCTTCTCCCCCTAAAAGTAATACTGTATTCTATTTCATTTTCCTTGAAATCACAGCATTTAGCCCTGAGAAGGCTTGGCTGAATTATATGTTTGATTGAACCCAGAGATTGATAATTATACAGAAGCCTTATTAAATGAGCTTAGTGGCTGCTGCTTATAATTGAAAGCCACAAAAGAGCACGCATAAATGGTGTAAGTACCAGCCGCAGCCGTTCCCAGACGAGACCAGGGGCTATTCTTGCTCTGCTGGAGCATCTGCAACTAAAGCATATGTTTTCTGTTAGCCTGGGTGTACACAATGTGTCCTATTTATTTAAGGCACAACTTACAAGTTTGTTACTTAAGGGTACTTGTCAACTTGATTTAGCATGGACTAGAATTCGGATACTCCTGAACAGCAAAAAGACAACATTTTGGGGGTAAGATGTGGCTGCTATGTGAGCAGTGATCCGTCACTTTTATTTATGTTGCTCTGGGAAATTGGCATAATAGGCACCAGAGGAATTTCAATAAATTAGAATATATGGTGTTTAAAGAAGTGTTTAATGCTTCTAAGTAGACATGTCTTTCTTACAGATCTTTCCTCTGCATTAATAATTACTGGCAATAATAAAAGCAGCTAGATATGTTCAGAGAACACTGATTCATGCATTTGCAATAATTCTGTATTTTGACAAAAAGGGAAACTATGCTACTGAAAATATAATTATAAATTATATCCCATAAAATAGTCCTGTTGCTGATTATTGCTGCCCATTCTTTTAATGGCCCAATAGAAAAAAAAACAAAGAAAAAGTGACCATACATATATTGAGCCACTTGTACGATATCCATCCATTTGGCCCCATGTTGATTAGTTCAGTACCATAAGTCCATCTAAGGCCACCTTAAGGGTGGCCATGCACTGACAGATTAAAGCTAGCCCCTTCAGAAGAGTCTACAGCTTATCTGCTCATGTATGGTCAATTTGTGACTGCCTCCCTGATTTATATCTGCCCAAGAATATTGCAGGTTTGAAAATCCTGCTTGGCAGGGACCACATAGTTGCATTGATGTGGTCTTCTCCCAATGGACCAGCAGAGGTGCCTATTATGAGCTATAATTGGACAGTGGTCCAAGCGATTGGATCAACCCAATGTGGCCTGCAATGTAGGTGGCCAGGTCAAATTGTTCTTGAACTTTTCACATTACCTTCTCAGGCTGCATTTATTGGTTACAATCCTTAGGTTGCAGCGTGCATGCAGTATTGGTACAACAAATGTAATTTGAGACCACTTGCCTCAGCAATATACTCCCATTGATTTCACAGACTGATAGTAAAGTAAACCTAGTTTGAGTGAGAAGGCACATTTGCTTACCTCCTATCATAGGGTAGGCAGGTTTGTAGAACCTACTTCCACTGACGCTCCCTAACTGAGTGACGGATAACACATGTCTACATGCCTTTCCCTGCTTGCTCCTCATGAATGTAATGGTGAACATTCTTCAATTTGTAGTACAGATAGATACCTTTTACCAAAATTCTCAGGACATGGGTTTTTTTTTGGTTAACAGATCTTACAGTAACTTGGATCTTGATACCTTGTGTCTACTAGAAAATTAGGTAACATTAAATAAACCCAATATGCTGGTTTTGCTTCCAATAAGGATTAATTATATCTTTGTTGGGATAAAGTACAAGCTAATATTTTATTATTCGAGAGGAAAGGGAGATCATTTTAAAAAATTTGAATAATTTCAGTATAACAGTCTATGGGAGACAGCATTTCCTTAATATTGAGCTTTATGGATAGTAGGTTAGGTTTCCTGTACAGACACCTGTGGCAATTTTCTTCTTGCAAGACACATGGCCCATTATTATGTAGAATCCTTCACCAAATTGTCAGTACTGTAGAATAATAATAATTTGAACGGTATAACCATCATTGCTGGATGAGCATTACATGTATGTTGCCATAAAGACCAGCTAAGGCTTGTGTATAAGGGTGTTATTTTGATGAATTGCTTTCACTTACATGGAATTTGCATATACATGGAATGCCTGGAACTTTTTTTTTTATGGAAATTCTTCTTTTCTCTGCTTCCTTTCTAAGATGTTATCACCTTGTCCCCCTTCAGTATCGCTGTGCCATTGCAGGCATATGGGTTTCATTAGGATTAGTTTATAACAAACCAAAACCTTGTCTGTTCCGCAGCAGGTCGCTGGCATAGCAGCAGTGGCACTAACGTACAGATGATAAGTGAATCTCCTGCTGTACCTGTAACAATTTAATTGTGTAAGTCAGCCCAGTCAGGCATCCTTGCTCATGACTTGAAGACATGAAATTCATTGTCATTATTGTCCCTGTCATTTTGTATCATTATGTCTTGACTGCAGAATTTTCCTCACTCCAGTGCTTTTTCTACCTCCAGGAATGAGAGATTATGGCTGAGGCTGGGGTATCGGCAGGCCTATGAACTACATTCACCTCAAGGGAGACACTTATTAGACATTCTTTTCCTCTATGACAGGCTGGATTTGACTATTTGTTCACCATTAAACCATTAGCCCAGTGATGCATATTCCATGTAAAAGCTGTGCTTTAATGTTTTAGCACATTGTTTAACATTGATAGTGAATATTTGGCATTTTCAGAAAGCACAGAAAAGTTTTTAAAAACAATTTTTGAATCATGCAAAAGTCCACTATATTGCACTATTCAGCCAATCACATTATGGGCCAAATCAAGGTGAGATTGTCTTGTTTCCATACACAATCCAGTAACCCTCCAGCCTAATCGGGTATAACCAGATCATTCATAGTCTGGCCCAGTTTAACTTTGAAGGTCATTAATTAAATGCAGGTTACAGTGGCATAACTATTCCCTGGTGGGCCCTGGTACAGGATAGGCACCTGGGCCCTCCTGTCGGGCCCTTACCTCTATAAATCACATGCTGGAGTGTTGATCACATTTGTGCTGTAAAATCTCCCCCTAGATAACCACCTCCAAGACTATTTTCGTGGCTCCGATGGGCCCCAAGGTGGTGGGGGCCCTGTTGCAATTGCACCCTTTGCAGCCCTGGTAGTTACACCACTAGCAGGTTAGTATGCAAAATGCAATTTTTCTGCACTTTGTCCTTCACCTTGAAATCTTGCAGGTCTCTGTGCTATAGAAGGTGCGGCGAGGCCAAAATGGAGTACTTTAGTGAATAAGATCAACACATTTTGTTGCTAAAAGCAGTTACATGCACCACATGTTAGTACAAAAATAGAAACTGTAAAAGCAGTGAAGACAGTGAGTGTAATGGACAGTAATGGCGTGGATCAACTTAAATAGTCACTATGGGGGCTGCCTTAATTCAGGCATGAATATCTCATGGTATCCTGAAGTGAGTGTTAATAGATGAGACAATCATGACATCCATTACAGTTGCCAAAAGCCTTTACTTTTCATCCCAGAAGAAGCCCCTGCCGTGATAGTACCTCAAAGGCAGATCAGAAGGAACAAAAGGAGCACTGGCATATTATGTAAGAGGATAAATCATATTCTTCATCCTTCTATTTGCTTTATTCCATCCAGTGTAATATATGTTTCCTTTTGCACATTTTTGCCACATCTAGCACGTGAGGTTTCACAAGATCCCTTTGTGAGCAAACAGTGCCCAGAAATTCTATGGGATTAGTGTGTCCTGGTGAGAGAAATGTTAGGAATCTTAACCAAACTGCTTTGTAGGCTGGGACCCCTTCTGTGGCTCCACTCTAGGGAGAAGCAATCCTACAGTTTGGGAAGCATGTTGGGGAAAAACCTAGAGCCACAGCATTGCATCAGCATTTTAATGAGATGCTGTGATGCTGCTGCTCCGTGTTTTTTCCCAGCACCACATGTTTTTTCCAGCATTGGCCAGAATTAGGTATAGGATGGTCCTGACAATTGGCAAGTGCTACATTTCTGTCATGAAACACAGCAGGGCAAAATGAAAGGCATTGTATGAGCATCCCCGAGTGTGCCAAGGCATATAGACAGTGCTCAACCAGATGCACATTTAAGCAAGTATTTAATAAAACTCACATTTTCTCATTATTTTAAAAATAAAAATTCAACCTAACTCACAACACGATTTAGCTTAATACTAAAAAATACGAATGAAAATTGTATGTGCCAGGAAAGTCACAAGAAAATCATGCCACAGTTCAAATTGTACGCCCAAAAAAAAACACAAATTGTTTGGATTTTCGAATAAAGACCATCAAACACCTCAAAACCCTTGAAAATCATAAAGGCAACAAATATCTGGCAGTTGTAAAAGGGACATCTGCCATTGACTTTTACATGGCTTCGACAGGTTTTAGCTGGTTTATTTGTGGATTTTAGCATCTTTGGAGCTTAATAATTGTCGAAAAATTCAAGGTTTTCTCCTAAACCTTGCCATGTCAGCTAACAAGACTAAGTGCACCTATAGGCAACATGGTAATGTTAGTGAGGACCTACACCAGATTAGAGGAACACCAAACAGAACCTTCCTTTAGCTTATTTGCGGGCAGTATTTTCTGCATCATGGACACAGGGATAATTCTCTGCCCCTTGAACCCTGAGGCTGCTTCTGTGATGCCACCCTCCTCACTTTGCGAAGGAGCGGATCCAGGGGGACTGCATCTCTAGTGCAGCGAGCACAATTCAGCTCTCTCTGCACTTGAAGAGCTGAATTTCCAGTTCAACGGGAACTGGAAACTCTGCTCTTAAAGTTACCATTTGCTTTTTGCCATCCCTGGTAACTTTAGGGCTGCTGCCGCCTGAGACAAGTTTTTCAACTTGCTTCATGGCAGCTCCACCCCTGCATGGACACTACTCAGAGAGGAAATTTTTCAGCCCAAAGAATGCTTGATTTTTCTAAAGAACATTTAAGCTCCATGCACGCCTGTTTTATTGTTTGTATGCAGTGCTATTTATGTTTGGGGACATACAAGGAGCTACGTGCTGTGCACCATGCCTTGCTATTCACTTTATTTGACATGTGTTTTCAGCACCAGGCAGCAATATCGGGCGTGGTGTTGGTGTGCAGCATTCTCTGTAATCCCCATCTACCCATCCCGTTCTTTGCATTGTCTGCTGGTGTTGTGTCACATGCGTCTCCCTTTTAACCCTTTCAAAGGGTTTATTAGGCACCTTTACTTTGCCATATTACTGACATTCCAGCTCCTTTCATCAATTATGGCACTCGTGCAACAAAACGTATGTGATCCATAGCTTCCCCTATATCTTTCTTATGGACCAGCAGTCCATGGCATTTAGCGAATTTATTATCCTGTGGCGAATCGTGCAAATTCGCCACAGGAAAATAAATTCGTTATCACTACCCCACACCACAGTAAAAGAGGACAAACAGGGGTGCTAAAACATGAACAATAAAAACCCATTGATGGCAAAGGTCCCCCCTACAAGTTAAAAAAAAAAAAAAACAATTGCTAAAAAAACAATTGGTGGTCAGGCCCCCCCACTCATAAAAGTTAAAAAATCTTCATTTGTGGCCTGGCCCCCGAAAAATGTTGGCCATCCCCCCTACAAGTTAAAAAAAACATTGGTGACCAGGGTCCCTGTACAAGGTAAAAAAAAAACAATGGTGGCCAGGGCCCCCCTTTCAAGTTTAAAATATCATTGGTAGTCAGGGGCCCCAAAGAAAATGTAAAGAAACACTGGAGGCTAGGTCCCCCTTACATGCTATAAAAATCATTGGTGGTCATGGGCCCCATAGAAAGTTAAAAAAAAACATTAGTGATCACCCCCTCATGCAATTTAAGAATACCATTAATAGTTGGGGGCCCCAGAGATATTAAAAGATAAACACTGGTTTCTAGCCCTCCGCCCCTTACAATCTTAAAAAGTTATTGGTGGAAAAGCCTATCCCCCGTTTCCGTTAAGTATAAGAAAAATGACATAATCATGGTAAATTGCTGGAAATCGCTTCTCATTATTGATTTGGCTTGGTCGCAATGAGGTGGTGAGGGGAGTGGACATCAGAACCACTAAAGAAATTGATCTCTTCTTTGCCCTTTTGCCATAGACAGATTACCTTTGTACCGGTTCAAAGCAGCACAGACAGATCATAAGCGAGATATTTTACATAATCAATTTGTATTAAGCATTTGGTATGCTGGCTGCATAAATCAACAACAATATCCATTACAATTCCATCCCCTTTTTCTCAGAATTATCATGATGGAACTGATGTTAGCTCACTGAGATTTGAGTAATTACGGCGCCATCGAGTAATCAGAAATGAATTATTCCGAGCACATAGGCCCCGGTCCCAGAAATGTGGAGTCATTTCTCTAAGCCAAGCCGGGGAGTCTTAAGTGGAGAGAGAGAGAGAGAGAGAGAATAATAAGTACAGAGTCTTTTCCGATGCCTTTCAGGAGATTAATCTTCCTTTACCTCAGCCCTCCTTTATGAAAACCATTTAGATGCGTGAAAAGAGATTTCATGATGTCAAAACATCTACTTCACCTGTAAAATGCACTTGTCACTTGCTTGTTTGCCTGTAATATTCTGTCATTGTCCTAGAAACAAATGGAATATTTTGACTCTGATATCTGCCGCTATTAATGGAGCACAAGCAGGCAGCCCTTAGAGGGAAAATTCACTTTTTTTATGAATCTGGCCTGTCCTCCATTTGTTTTTCCATATTGTCACAAGCCTGCACCCTGTATTGATGCTACCTGCAGTGGAAACAATGGAATTAACACCAGATTGAAGATAGTTTGTAGCTTCAGTGTTTCCTCACACCAAAAGGTGAACTCATAAGTGATTTGGAGTAGGAGGCACAAAAGCAAGGAGGGTCATTGGATGCAGATACCTGTAATAATTAGTGTCATTATGTCCAATGCCTGTGTCCATTTAGGCTCAACCATAACTCTGGCTGTAAATCTTGGTATGAATGCTCTTTTATTAAGATAGCTGTAATTTCAGCCATAAAGCAAGATAGAATTGTTGCGTCAAGTTGATAAGTCTCTTTTGTTCTTCTCTAGAACACACTTAAGCTGGCTATAGACGCAACGATCCGATCGTACGAATCCTCGATCGTGTGTAGAGTGTTCCGACATTTGTCGTGCCATGCCGATTGGTCGTTTGTTCAATCGGCCAGGTTAGAAAATTTCTGTCGGCTGGCCATCATATCTTTGCGTCTATTGCAGATCGTATGATTTTCAGTGGGAGACCGTCACTAGGTTTTTAATCGTACAACTTTTGTACAATTCCTGTCAGGGGCAGAACGTCGGCTGATCAGTGCTTTTGCTTCTTTATTTGATCTGAAGGTTAGTGGCAGGTCGGGAGATGGGGAAGTCCGATCGTTCGATGATGCGTCTATGGCCAGCATTAAAAACAAAATTAAAGGAGAACGAAAACATAACATAGTAAAATTTGCCCTTTTACACCTTAAACAGGAGCAACAGGAGGTGTGAGAGTAGAAGAAACCTAACGTATATATATATATGTACTCTTGGTTTGTGTGTAAGCACAAGGGACTGTGGCTAATTGGTGGTCAGGTCATTCCTTGTCTGTATTTGCACCTCTTTTAGAGCGGCAAGATACTTACCTTGCCTCCACACTCTGTAGTAAATAAAGGGTTTCCACCTTTCAGTATGTGGAATTCCGATCAGGAACCTGGTGGTGATGTCACAAGGTGTAGTGGTGACATCACAGGGGCGGGCACATTGTATTAGGTGGCAGGAATATGACTCTCCAACTGACCAATTGCTGCAATAATCACAAAGATTATTGTCTGAATTTCCAAATTTAGAAAACTGGGCAGGCAATTCTGACCTGGACAACCCTTCCTAAAAACCAGGCTGTCTGGGTCAAAATCCAGATGTGTAATGTAATAAAATGGGCAAAGTTTGTGCAGGTCTAATTACCTGCTACATTTGTTCTGTTATTGGTGGCTAGTATCAGTCAAAGCAAGTCATGGAGCTACTGTGTACCTGTATAAACATACCAAATCCTGAATTCATCTGAATGTCAAACAAAATCCAAACCCTAACTTCAGTATTAAAATTGCAGCAAAAATAGCCTCATCCAGTAAAAAGTGGTCACCTTCAGTGCATTAAAGTCACACAACAGTAAGAATTCAGATTGAGGAATAACTGGGAATGGTTCTGAATCCTCTGTTGCATGCAAATTGTAATCAATATCATCCTAAGTATCAATTTAAGACGGACTAAAAAGGAAATTGGAAGTAGATTATAGTTACTCTACAATACAATACAAAATACTAATTCAAGGAATATACCAATTATTCCTGTTGCGTACAAGTTCAAATGTTTTCTTTGAGGCCTGTTTTTTTATTGCAGTGGTATAAAAGAGATATTTCCTGGTGTTTGTGGTTCTGTAATTCTATGATGAAATAATTGTTTAGTACAAAAATAACCTTACCTACAGTAACTATAATGTAATTTTAATTGCTGTGAAATAATGCCATTTATTCACAGCAATTAAATAAATAAAGTTATAAAAATGTACCACTCACAACCGGCGCCCTTAGCTTTGCTTAGAGTAAAAAGCCATGGCAGTTGAGATGAATTAGCCAGCTCTTATGTACAGCAAGCTAATTCTGTGATGTGGAAAAAACAATGAAACTTTAAATAATGCCAGTGAGATCCAGCCAGCCATCATGTCTATTCAGTGTGACAGGGACAGATGTGACAGATCGGATCTGACACACTTCCATAGCACAAGTCAGTGGCTGGAGGTGACTCATGTCCTTCCTTTGATTCTGCCCCTCTGCTGCAGGACAACACAACGATGCACGGATGAACCTTGCCATCGCCCTTACTGCTGCCAGGTATGGTGCTGCCACAGCCAATTACACTGAAGTGGTACGCTTGCTGAGGAGGATAGACCCGGAAAGCGGCAAGGAGCGTGTCTGTGGTGCGCGGTGCAGAGATATTCTAACAGGTATGGGACTTGTAACCTGACAGATATATGTGGTTCTGACGTTCGCAAAGGTTAACACTTTCTGGCCACCAAACCTCAGCTTGGAATAAGGAGAAGTGAATGCATGTTTCATAATAAAACCTACAGTGAATTTATATGATGGTAAATACAGGGCTGTATTAGTGGCGGGGTACAGAGTAAAATACTTTGAATAGGTGCTAAACTATAATTCATACTACAGCTATCCAGCTGTCATTTTTTAGTAACCTCCAGCACATCTAGTTTCCAACTAGCCAGCCCACCTAGGTGACCCCCATACCTATCACATAGAATAACCATGGTCAAAAAGAATATCAAGCAGCTGTTCCATTACCTGGTTACTGCTGCCAGCACAATTACCTGTTCTACATCACTTACTGTCTGATGCTGGTTGAGCCATAAGGTAGATATGAAAGGAGGGTCATCTAGTTGGATCGCTTTCCCAAAAATATCACCCAAACCATGCCTTTCTGCTTGTACTGCAGCCCCATTAAGGATGTAAAGAAATTCAAGACAAAAAATGTGAGTTTTTCCCAAAAATAAAGAAACAAAACGTAGTTAAAATACAAAAAAACATTTATTAGGACACAAGAAGAAAGCCTGACCTATTTTGTGTTTGTTGCAGTACTTACTCACAGGCTGGTAGGCACACCCCTGTACATTTCTCTTATAGGGGCTGTAACCAATCAGAACAATATATACATAAACCAATCACAGTTGTGAAAACAGAGTCACATCAGTTCATGCAGACATACAAAGTAAGTTAAAAAGGTGAAAATATACATTGCATCAATGAAAAATAAGTGGACAATTATGAATGGAAATATAAAAAAGGGGGCAAAATAAGATAAGACTTTTTTTTGGAGGGGAGTACTCAGGGAATTTATAGTCTGGATTTAAAAAGTCTTAGTGGATAAGAATTATTGTTAAACTGAAACAATATTGTTCATTAAAGTAAACAGGAAAAAGAAGACAGTATAGTCATCATTGTAGCAATTCATTTTTGAAATAATTATTGGTACTAGTTAAAGGAAATCACTATTAAAGGGGACCCTTCACCAAAAAAATTATTTAAAAACCTATTTTATCACATTAGTCAAGCAAAATGAACTTTAATTGCACTTTATACATTTTTTGACTCGTTTCCTTCAGTATGAGAATTCATAATTATAGCAAGCCGGCAGGAGCCATTTTTGGGCACTGTTATTAAGGCAAGCCTTGCATCTTGTTTGTGCATCAGAATGAGGGACCCAATGTCCATCCCCATGTCCTGGCTACACAATTAAATGTTAAAGAAAGAGGAGGACTGTGGGGAGAGCAGTGACATCTAGGAAGTGCTGAATGGAAAGTGAAAGTAATTGCCTGCCCCGCCTCTATGCCTAAGGCATAGAGGAAGGGCAGACAATATTTGATTGACAGATGAGATTTTTAAATGAGCTTACAACAGCTATGAATGCTTTGTAAGTGAATCCACTTTGTTTCTAGGCCAAGTGGTTTTGGGTGATGTTCCCACCCCTCTTTCCACTTGCTGCTCTGTCTGTTCCTATAACCACCAGTAGCAATTCCTCACTGGTTATCAGTTTCAGTGGTTTATATTAGCTATAACTTCACCCCTGCAAGTCAAAATAATACAAATAATAAAAACACTTCTAACTGGAACTCCTTACGTTACAGGGCAAGAATTTGATGTCAGAGCAAAATGTGTCATCAATGCAACAGGACCTTTCACTGACTCTGTGCGCAAAATGGATGATCAGGAGGTCAAAAACATCTGTCAGCCTAGTGCTGGTGTGCATATTGTGATGCCTGGATATTACAGGTAGGGAATAATGCACAGTTGACACAGGTGCACATTCATACACAGTCATCCCAGCTGAAAAAAAATATTATTTATATAGATAGATAGATGGATGGATAGAGTAAGTAAATGCTGGTGAACACACATTTTTTCTCCAGAGTCTGTTTTTATTTAATCAACGTTTCGACCCACCTCTGGGACCTTTATCAAGGTCCCAGAGGTGGGTCGAAACGTTGATTAAATAGAAACAGACTCTGGAGAAAAAATGTGTGTTCACCAGCATTTACTTATCTATATCTTGGAACTTTTTGAAGCACCAGGGTATGTGGCTGAACTACAAGTGTGTGCAGTAGCCCTGAAATATATCTATCTATCTATCTATCTATATATATATATATATATATATATATATATATATATCACTATATACATGTTGTAAAGATACGCTTTAAAATTGCTTTTAAATATGGCACAGATAGAACTGTATTGAGAATATATTTATTCTCTTATTTGTTTATATTGAAATATTTATCACTATTTATTACCATATACATGTTTTAGAGATATGCAATTTTGGTACAGATATAACGGTAATTTGAATTCACTGTTTAATGAATGTTTTGTAAATGGATATGTTCACTTTTTTAGCACCCACGGGCTAATTAGCCTTGGACACTGATTGGTTTGATGCAATGCACTATGTTATTTAAGGTTTGGTTTTTAATTATGGTATCATCCTTGAAAAAGATCCCAATGGGGATTGAAATGTTGGAGATTGATATCATGCAACAATAAAAGATAATATTTTACACAAGGGAGTGCTGGTCTGGAAACGATTGATATATATATACATCAAGGACCGGCACTCCATTTCCATATTTGATTTGCTACAGAAAGATAAAAATTCCTTCCTAACTCCAAACCAGAACCGTTAGTACATGTGTTAATACCAGCAATACTTCCACCCTTCTGTGTAATTATTCAGTGTGTGTGCTAGTTCTGTTGCTGCAAAGAGAGGATTATACGTCACCAGCCTTGCCCCTGTGTGTCTGTAACCTAATTATGGGGTAAGAGGAGCCCTGGCCAAATGCTGGACCACAAAGTAGAGCTTGCACCCAAAGGGGCAAATTCACTAAGAGGCATAAAATGCACTAGCGTTGGCTTCGCCACAATTCGCCGCACTTCGCCTGGTGAATTTTCGCCAGCCCACCGCTAATTCACTAAAATGATTATTTGCCCTTAGGGCAGCAAACGTTAGCGAACTTGCGCTACCGTTACTTCACCAGGCAAAGCGAATTTACGCTAACGATGCCTGATTTGCATACGGTGCGAAGTTAAACGTATAATAAAAGTATATGTTACGGCCAATACATTACACTACACAAGCCCAGGAAACCTTTAATAAATAAGATAAAGTTGTCCTATTGCCCTAAACATGTGCCCACTGTATAGTTGAGTTGCCATATGTTAGGAAATGTAGGGGGGGAAGGAGAGTAATCCCCCAAAAAATTACGCTATTTTTCAGATAGATGTGTTCCTATCTATTGTGTTGAACTTCGCCAGGTCTGAGGTAAAGTTCAGTAAAATGGTCATCTTAGTGAATTAGCATAGCTACAGCCCCTTCGTCAGTGCTCAACTTCACCTGGTGTAAGGGTGCGAAGTTACACTAGTCTATCTAGTTCGCTAGCAAATTTTCGCCAGGGACACTTAGTAAATTGGAGAAGTTCAGCCGAATCCTTCTGCCCAGCCAAACCAAATCCAAACTCTAATTTGCATATGCAAATTAGGGTTCGGATTTGGTTTAGTATTCGGCTGAATCTTTCTTGATGCATTCAGAGGTTCGGCCGAATCCAAAATTCTGGATTTGGTGCATCCCTAGTACTGATTAACTCTGATTAGCTTAGCGTCTGACCCTCTCAATACCCAGACTATGGGACAGTGAGACATACTGTATGTGGCTTGTTTCCATCGTCCATGGGGTAAATTTACTAAAATGCAAGGTGAAAAACTTAGAGAAAATTTGCCAGAGTTAACACTTCGCTAGTGTAGGAGATAGACGCCAGCATTGATTCACACTCAAACACCATGCAACTTTTCGCTCTGGCAGATGAACATTATTCAGCAATTTCACTAATATGCGGATTTGACTGAAGTTTACCTCTATCGCCAGACTTGCCTTGAAGTGCATTGAAGTACATAGAACATCCTCAATCTTCAGTTACCTACATCATACTTTTCCTTAAAAATATTTTCTAAGTCCAAAAGACGCTAGCGACTTTTTATTTTTCAGGATGAGGCATCATTTTTTTTTCAGGGACCCGGTTTCCCCTGTACATTTTCTATCATGTGGCACATTCATTTACAGGGGGCTCGTGTGTAGGCAACTAAACAAACTCTATATAGACTTTATCAAGTTTCCCTGGACTTGTGTAGTTAGGAGTGGAAATGTAATGAAATAGCTGCAACGTGTAACATAAAGAGCTCATTCATTTTCAAATATCCCGCCATATGCAAATTAGCCTGAGCTAGTCCTTTCGCCATTTAGTAAAATTGCCCCATGTGTTCTTAGAAAGGCAAGATGTACTGACAGCTGCATGGGACACTAGGTGGCCCATACACAGGCAGATAAAAGCTTATTGACTGTGTATAACAATTATATAGGCATATATCTAACAGGCAAATTTAAAAAATGGCTTTGCTCGAGGAGCAAATCAATGCCTACTGTATGATCCAGTGGTTTTCCCCAGTTCAACAATCTGATCCAGTGTGTGGGTGGCCAAATCAGGCAGAGATGTAATTATTTGGAGACCTCACCAAATAGGCGAATCTCAACATGTATGCCCATTTCTTAGTCTGGAACAAAATGAATAATCTGATTTGTTTCTGTGGGTTAGTACACTGGTGTAGTTAATCTCCTAATATAAGTACTACATTGTACTAGTTAATGAGGAGGGATCCAATCTTTCTATTATTGTATGTGCTTGTAGAGGGATTAGCCTTACATACAGGAATAATAAAACCAATTCCATTGTTTAGCCCAGACAATATGGGACTGCTTGATCCAGCCACTAGTGATGGGCGAGTGATTTTCTTTCTGCCATGGGAGAAGATGACTATTGCCGGAACGACTGACACCCCAACACAAGTTACCCATCACCCCATTCCAACAGATGAAGATATAAATTTCATATTAACAGAAGTGCGAAACTACCTTAGCAGTGATGTGGAAGGTAAGGCTGATGTGCCCAATTTTTCTTATAAGTTTTCTTTATAACATAATTTTAGAACAGGGGTGCCCAAAAAATAGATTGGGTTCTACCAGCTTTAGCTGGTGATCAATTTCAAGACACTGCCAGCAAACTCCTGTTTCATTCTATTCATTCAGATATTTATTATATTAAGGTTACATAAGAAATTCAGTACTTGTTTGTTAAATATAGCAATTTTACTTTATTTTACTTTATCACTATACTAATTAATATTAAAAATAAAGTAATATTTTTAATGAAGCAGAATGTTAACAGTGCGTTTATGGATGCAGATCATAATGGGACAACATCCATATATGTGAACTGCTACATATTCTCAGAAAAGCACTTTCAAATGCTTTAGAGCAGGGCTGTCCAATTCAGACTGTAATCCTGCATTCACACCTGTAATCCCTCCTGCGTTGTTCACGCCTGTAATACCTCTATTGTTCACATCCATTAAAGGGGTTGTTCACCTCTGAGATAACTTTTAGTATGATGTAGAGAGCGACATTCTGACATAATTTGCAATTTGTTTTAATTTTTTATTATTTACAGTTTTTGAGTTATTTCGCTTTTTATTCAGCAGCTCTTCAATTTGCATTTTAAGCAGTCTTGTAACTAGGGCCCAAATGACCCTAGCAACCATGCATTGATCTGAATAAGAGACTGGAATATGAATAGGAGAGAGTCTGAATAGAATGATAAGTAATAAAAAGTAGCAATAACAATATATTTGTAGCCTTACACAGCATTTGTTTTTTTAGAAGGGGACGGCGACGCCCATTTGAAAGTTGCAAAGAATCAGACGAAAAAACAAATAACTATAACACTATAACAAATAAATAATGAAAACCAATTGAAAAGTTGATTAGAATTGGCCGTTCTATAACATAATAAAAGTTACCGTAAAGGTGAACCACCCCTTTAAGACCTGTACTGTTCACACCTCATACACAGACTGAAACTGCCCCCATTGTTCACCTGTTCACACTCCAGACAAACTGCTGGAGGGGCAAAAACATTGTGTCTGTATGTAGCACAGTAACAACTGTCCATATTAGAGCTGATAGGTTTCCTGCTCAATTCTGCCTTTCCTATTCTCCCTGTGTATGCCATATTGTGCCTGCCCTATGCTTCATGTGTGTGCCATACTCTGCATGCCCTATGCTCCCTGTGTGTGCCATACTCTGCCTCCCCTATACTTCCTGTGTGTGCCATACTCTTCCTGCCCTGTGCTCCTTGTGTGCCATACCCTGCCTGCCCTATGCTCCTTGTATTTGCCATAGTCTGGATGCCCTATGCTACCTGTGTGCCATACTCTGCTAGCCTTATACTCCCCAGGTGTGTCATTCTGTGCCTGCATATGCTCCCTGTGTGTGCCATACTCTGCTTTATGATCTCTATCTGCTATACTCTGTCTTCCCTATGCTCCCTGTGTTTCATACTTTGCCTTCCCTATGCCCCCTGTGTGCCATACTTTGCTTGCCCTATGCTCCCTGTGTGTTCCATACTCTGCCTGCGCCATGCTCCCTCTGTGTGCCATACTCTGCTAGCCTTATATAGGCCCGGACTGGCAATCTGTGGGTTCTGGCAAATGCAAGAGGGGCTGCTGTAAAATGCCATAGACAGTTGCTACTTATTGGGTTGGTGGGGGGCTTTTTGTGCCTCTATGTGGGCAGTTTGGGCCTCTGTGTTCTTGAAATGTCAGGGCATATTTTGATTTTCAGTCCAGACCCGGGCATTTTACTTCACAGGTGTGCCATACTCTGCCTACCCTATGCTCCCTGTGTGTGTCATACTCTGCCTGCCCTAGTCTCCCTGTGTGTGCTATACTTTGCTTGCCCTATGCTCCCAGTGTGTGCCATACTCTGTCTGCCCTATTCTGTACCCTGCCGGATGGGAGCCTGGTAGGGTACGTTCTGGGGGTTTGTTAGCATTTGGAAATTGTTGTTACGGGCCCCTAAGGTGTTTAATCATGTGCTGGGGGGGTACTGTGTTATCCACAGGGGAGGATATGGTATATGGATTTAAGGGTATGTTTCTGGTATATTTAAGGGTATGACTTAAAATGCATAAATAATTTGTATAGTGCTTCAAGCTCCAAATTGTAAATTTTTGAGGGTTTAACTTACCCAATGTATTGGGGGATCCAGGTGCTCACACCATAAGCCTTCAGCTCTGGAGGGCATTGTGACAAAATATATGAAAAAGGCTGGCACAAACTGGATCACTCTCCACGATGTAGTTAAAAAAATGTATTTATTTAGAACAGCAACATCCCAAATGCCTTACGCGTTTCGTGCCTTTTGGGCACTTAATCATAGGCTATGATTAAGTGCCCAAAAGGCACGAAACGCGTAAGGCATTTGGGATGTTGCTTTTCTAAATAAATAAATTTTTTTAACTACATCGTGGAGAGTGATCCAGTTTGTGCCAACCTTTTTCATATATTTTATGACTTAAAATTGTCACATAAGTAATGAGTAATACCCCTGCAGTGAGAACCAACCATTTTTTTTTGAGTTACCATCATTAAAGGAGAATTCAATCCCTTTGTGTAAAAACCCCTCCCCTGTGTAGGACAACCTCCCTTCTCCGCCCCAGCCTACCTTCCCCCCAGGCTAGGGTTGCCACATGGCCAGTATTTCACCAGCCTGGCCGGTATTTTTGATGGTTGATCAGCTAAATATATAGGAAGGCCGGTATTTTTTTCAAGAGGCAACCTTACCCCAGGCAAATGCCCCAAACTTGTTACATACCCCTCCTTCTAGGTCCTCTCCAGCAGAGTTCACTGCAGCTATCTTATCCCGAACTCTTCTTCCTGTAGTTGCCGGCGTTTGGTGGTACCGGCAAATGCCTCCTACTGCGCTTTTAAATTCACTATTTACAAAAACTGTTTTGCAAATATTTTCTCTGGCACCAAAGCCATGGCATAAGTGGAATAATCACAGTTGCCGATTTTTGCCATATTTTAAAAACTCTTTTGGACATTCACAGTGTGAACAAAAATTAGCAATTTTCTTTGCATGTTAAATACACCACTCTTATTCAGCTTTATAAATATAACCATACACAGGGGAAACATATTAAGTGTGCAAATGATTCTACGCTGCGCACAGTTTATAAAGGAGCCCCACTGACTCTCAAAAGATCTCTAATAAGATGCAATGCTCATGTGGACAACCTTGAAGGCCTGGATCACTGGATCATTACTGTTACAGTACTGCTGAACCTCTGGGCCGGTTCAGTATGTAAAAATTTTATTGATAACCACATACTTTCTAGGTTTGATTTCTACTGGCGTCTGCTTTTTTTCGTGGTGCTTTGTTGAGATGAGATTTTTTGTGCACCTTTTAAAGTGACCGTAAACCTTTATTATTTTTAGTTCTGTCAAAAATCACTTATTTGTCTTTGCACCTCCCTCATCCCCTGTGGTGGTACATTTTATTAGAGAAAAGATTCTCTGTCACTGTCTAAAGGTGGCCTTACACGTTGAGATCCACTCTTTTAGCAACAAGCTGATCTCTCCCAGATATGCTGACATTGAGATGGGCGATATCAGGCCAATCCGATCAGATCATAATGCAGGAGTATGGGAGGTCGGATTGCAGGACCACATCAACGAACAAATATTTAACCCTGCCCGATCAACATCTGGCCAATTTTCACCCAGTTATCGATCAGAGAAGCCCGTCGGAGGGGCCCATACACAGGCCAATAAGCTGACAACTCAGTCTGTTGGCAGCTTGTATTGGCCTGCATATGGCCACCTTAAGGCAATCACACTGGTGGATAAGACTGTATCATCAGTCAGACAGTTATGTTGCTTTGGGATTCTGATTTACAGGATACAGGAGAAAGTTAAAGTCACTCTAGTTTATACATTGCACACCTATTATCCGGTGCTGAACAGTGTAAACATAGACATATTATTTTAAACTCTTCATAAATTCTCTTTGGTATATCACATGAAAAGAGTTCAATGCCTAATATAAATAGGTTTACAGATATAGATATTGGGGATAAACTCCTTGCCAAAAGATTGGGCATACTCAGCTGCCAAATGACCAGATCTTTGCCTAATTAGGGTTAGGGTTTATAATGTAGGCCTGTATAGACCTGTCAAGAAAGGACCACATTGGTACATCAATGGGATTTACTAATGGTGACTATTAAAGATAAAAAAATATTTGGTCTGTAGGGGCAGAACCAGCAGCTTGTTTGCCTGAGCCAACAGCCCTTCTAACCAATATCTATCAGAAATATGAACAGACAAATATTGTACAGGTTTGAAAATCACATCAGCTGTGGACCTCAGGGACACTCCCTTGGTGACTTTTGAAGCCCAGTGCATGGGTCGAGATATGCTCATTTGGTGACCTCACCAAGCATAAAGATCCAGTTTGTAGCCAGGAAGGAATTATGCCTCATTTATATCAGATTTAAACTTGAAGGACGTGACTATTTTTAAGTCATTGCTATTGTCTATGAACTATATATATATATATACTAAAAATACACAGGTTATTTCTTTAATTAAAGGGAAAAAAAATTCAAAATCAGTAAGTAAAGACAAAACTGTTGACTTCTCTTCCAAGGGAATATAGGTTGACAGGTAAAATGTTTCATTTTGTTTTTAAAATGCAATTATTAGTCAGTGTTATGAGAAATTAGTTTGATTGCTGTCTTCAAGTCAAGAAGATCCTTCCCTTTTCAGGCAAAACAGGGTCAACAGCTGGAAAGGTTGGAACCTTGTGGCCTTATGCCTTTTTTATTTCCATGTTACTATGACATCAGCACTGATGTCCCTGGGGCTATTCTCATTCATAGGGAGCCCTGACGGGTCAAAGGAGACACTGATTGAAAGTCCTACTTAGCCTCAGGGTTCTGATCTCATTGAGACCTGACACACAGCTGTGCCTGTCACTTCAGCTCATGCACACACGTTGAACTACACATAGATCTCATGCAATGATCTTTTTGTGATCTAATTACCATTCATAATATAGAAATATTTTGGGGGCTACTAAAGAAATCCACTTTGTATACAGCATCTGTTTGCTGTGAACCAGGAATAAACTTCACTTGTGATGATCTATAAAAACTCAACTGATTTAGCAGTGAAACACATTGGGCCATCATGAAGGTGGAACCATTGCAGAGGTGCAATCCCACCTGTATACAGATTTGAGATGACTGGAATGAACCACTTTATAATATTCATGCAATATTTTTATGAGTATTGTTAGATCTAGAGTGTGGCAGTAAAAATACTACTTTAAAACACAGTCCTATATTTATATATCGGCCATGTGTTATATATAATTGTGTTATATAAAACCGGCACTAGATTTATTTAAAAATTTGTCATGGGTGGCATTTTACATGAAATTTCCACTGCATTTATCCTTTCATATGTTTTGGGGTATTCTACAGGGAATTTGCCTTGGCATTCTATGAAGGAATCTGTGTAGAATGTCTCTTTAATTAGTCTCCCCCAATGTAAACATTACCTTCTACCTTTGCCTTCGGCAGGTCATGCTGTCAATTTTATCAGGCCGACCCCCGAGTCTATAGGCCACATGCCCTGATGCCTTCTTGACAGAGGATAATGAGACTAGGGCTGTTTCAGCTCCGCTAGTGGAATTTGGAAGCAAGCTGAGTTAGTAACACCTTTAAAAAATTTAAGGTTAAAAGAATGAAGGAAATAATTACAAACTCGGTTCTTGATAGTTCCTTTTCACAAATAGCACGGTAAAGTAAAAAAAAGTGCACTTATAGTTGCTCCTTCACAAAATACTTACATATTATCATTTTAGCTATTTTTGTCCATTCCTTCTAAAAGATCCCCACCTAGTCACATGCTGTTAGTCACTTATTCAATTAGCTGTGTTTATAGATTGCCCATTATTAAATGCACAACTGTGCTTGCCATATCAACTCATGGCAGACATGCCTTCCCTCTGCCAGACACAGGTGCCAAGGCTATCGACTTACACAGGCTTGGATGTGTTCCAGCTGTTTAATTATAGTGTCTCATGAGCAGCTATTCCTAGTTCCATTAGTTTATAAATGGAATATGCTATTTTATATCAGTGATTAGCACTTCGTTTAGACCAGCTTAACAGGCTTGCAGAACATCATCTGTTCTTGATTATACTGAGTTATCTTGAGGATATATTTTACATTTTTATATGTGTGTGTTCTAGCGTGTATGTCTAATGCCAGAAAGGTTGGTAGAAGGCTCTGCGGACTGTTTTGATTTTCACTTACAACATGTCACAATTGCTAAACAGAAATTCACAGGTGTATAAGCATAAACATGCAGTTTTGTCTGTCCAGAATGCTAAATGCTTGGGACACTCACACTTTAAAGGTCAGCTAACACCAAGAAAATGAAATGCCCTGCTTGCATCAGGCAACTCAAAATATCTGTGAATTAGACTTGAAAACATGATATTTGTATTAAAAATACTTTTTTTTACTTGGCTCAGTTTTATATTAGCAGTCTTCGTGGTTTTTACAAATAATATTTCTCGAGCTTTAAAGAAATACAGAAAAGTATACATTTTTAGGGTGGTGAAAAAAAATTGATTATAAGTAAACAGGCCCTTAGCATGTTCTATTTGAGATGCTATTTTACGTCAAAGGGAGTCGGTGGACCAGCCAATTACTAGCAAAACTAGCAAAAACTGTATTGCAGCAGCACTTGAATGGCTGGAGATAGGTTTGCTATGCAGGCATATGAAGTTACTTTAAAGAAGATGGCATATTACTACACCATCCTACAATGTTAAGGTGATCGTACACTGGCCAAACTATGAAGGATAGCTTACTTATTGGCTAATGGGCTAAACTGACCGATACCACACTACTGATCATACATGTAGATGACCACATTCTATTGTTCCATTCTGATCAGAACTGCAGGGAGCACTGCTGCTCCTCTTCACTTCTTCATCTGCTGACAAGTTGTTTCAGCAGATGTCAAGTGTGAACAGATCAGCTGTGATCCTACAGCTGGCATACCTGCCCAGATAGGTTGAAAACAGCTCAACCAATTCTAGTCACGAATGGCTGACTTTATGCAAACCAAGGGCAAACCTCATTGTTTTAACTGAACATTATTAGCACAGCAAATACAATTTTTCATCAGCAGTAAACAAGCAACTTATAGCAATGTGGCATGAGCGATTATCAGAGTACTTGTTCCCAGTAACATTATTTATTGTGAAATGGATCGTTATCATTTGATGCGTACTTTGCATGATTACATACAGCAGCATATAAAAAAACAACTTTATTATCTAAACTCTGGTGTCATTATAATAGGATAAATATTACGCATCATCAAATGGAAATCTTTTGTTCTTGAGTAATTGTCACCCTCCCTCATCATATAGTGTTGTTGACTATCTAGTGGGTTTTAACTCAGGGTAAGTCATCCTAAGCAGCACCAGTGTTGTAGTATGGTACAAGGTATTTAACCAAGTTTCACTAATACAATTCATTAGTCTGCTGTTATTATTTGGCTATTTGAGTTTGTAAACCATTGTTTTTTTAAGTCACAGTCATATATTGGGATTGGTATGGGATCTGTTATCTGTATACCCAGGTTGCCTAATCTAATTCTAGCATGTATGAATTTAGATGACTAAATTCATTTAGATGACTAACTAGTCATCATTTAGATGACTAACTCCACATTCAGCATAAGTAAATTGACCATTGCTTCCCCTTAAGACGGTGTATGTGTGAGGGATAATGAATGTATTAAAAGTCATTAGTAAACACAATTGATTTATTTAACCTCTTTTGCTTTTGTCATTTATAAGAAGGCATGGCAGTTAGTGTAAATAAATCTGCCCGCTCATATTAACTTATTCAAACTCTCGTCATATCACGTCTAGACTATTGTAATCCTCTTTTAATTGGCCTTCCTCACCAGAGACTGTCACCTCTCCAGTCCATAATGAACACTGCCACTAAGCTTATACACCTCAGCAACCGCTCCATGCCAATCCCTGCACTGGCTTCCACTGCCCTTCAGGATTAAATTCAAATTAATGACCCTGAAATGAATGAACAGATGTATGACTCACATACAGACTGTGGACTAGTGAGCATGTGTTTGTATCCTGTCCCTTATATGTGCACACCCACACATTTTAGTAGTGCACACTCCCTAAAGGTGGCCATACATGGAGAGATCCGCTTGTTTGGCGATGACGGCAAACGAGTGGATCTCTCTCCGATATGCCCACATTGAGGTGGGCAATATCGGGCTGATCCCTAGGGCCCAACAATTGGATCACAATGCAGGGGATACGGGCAGTCGGATCGCGGGACCACATAAATGAACAGATGTGACTGTGATCCGACGGGATTTTAATCCTGCCCGATCAACATCTGGCAGACTTTCGGCTAGATGTCGATCGGGGAAGCCTGTCGGAGGGCCCCACTCACAGGCCGATAAGCTGCCGGCAGCTTTTATCGGCCCTTGTATGGCTACCTTGTAATGTGGCTTCCCAGGAAGCAAATCTGAATGAGATTCAATGAGATTTCCATTTGCGATCAAGTCTTTTTTCCCCCACTAATTCACACACTCAAGTTTTTCAGATTCAAGCCTTATCATACATTTGATAACAAGTCTAACCTTGATTTTATTTCCACAAACTTCAAAAATTGATGTATCGATGTCTAACAGTACAGGATCCAAAAGGTCTGGCTGTGAGTTTTTATATAGCTGCTTATTAACGAGAAGTAACATATATTGTAACTTTCTGTAATTAATGCCTCAGAAACTTCTGCTGGACCACAGCACAAAAAGTTTTGGTCAGAAGAGGAATTAGAGGAGTCTGCAATAGAGCTCACTTACCCATCAAAAAAAAAACATCTATTGGCAGGGGTTGGTATTTCTATCTTCGCAGTTGACTCAGGCCATACGCTTGAAAATAAAGCTAAAAAAAGGGAAAAATTATGCACATTCCTTTGGCTGATGCTTTGGATCTTGAGATGAAAAATCCTAGACCAAAGGAATCAAGCGAATCTTGAGATGAAAAATCCTAGGCCAAAAGGAAAGAATAAAGAAATACTTGCTTAAAATATTGATATTTGGTGGCATTTGTATAGTAGCCTGAAATGTCATGACGTTTAGATTAATTATCAGTATAATGCATGTCTATCAATTATATTCTTTACCCTCTGTTTGGTTGGAATGAAATAAGCAGTGTTATTATATGGGGCAGTGGGAATTAGCAATTTAACCAGTCCATGTTGACCACTGAAATAGTAATCATACCTTTCTAATGTTAATCAGTCATGTCAGGAATACTAGAAACTCCTTCTCATGAACTCCATACTGCCTGAAGTAAAGTTCACAATATAAGGTACCTTACTATATGAAGAGAGACAAGTTTCCTACCTAATTTGTTTCTGAAACATGTAAAATATCAGAGGCACCCTTAGGGAATCCAGTCATACATGCCACTGTACCTTTACGCTATGATTCTGGAATGAAGATATTTAGTTTCTTTGTGTCTGTGATTAACCAATGGAAGATGCTGGAACTGTGGCAAGAGCTTGAGTGCTTCCAGTTGTAGCGTATTAGGAGCTGGAATGTTGTGGGTTAATTTTTCAGCTCTGGTTAAGTGGGGATACATGTTATGTTTGGCAACAGCTCGATACATAAAACATACTAACCATTGGTCACCGCCACTTGAGATTTTAGGGTGCTGAAGTTTAAGCAGGAATTACTGGTATAATACTGCAGGAATAAGCCAGCAGATGAAAGTCTAGGGCATTGGTACCAGAAAATCCATTGTTTCTTGCTGTGTAGTGTAAGTTCTGGCTACATATTATATTGCATTTTTAAGCTCATAGGCTGTACCAAACATTGGGGGGAGCTGAAAATAAATATTTGGAAGTAGAACGTCTAGCCTGAAAAAATGGGAAACATTATGGGCCTTTATATCGTCCGATAAGGAAACAGCCAAAAACGTATTTCGCCTTGCGAGACCAGCTCAGTAGTTTGGTGACCATTCTTTGTTCTCTTTATAACAGTTCGAAGAGGAGATGTTCTTGCAGCCTGGAGTGGCATTCGGCCCTTGGTCACAAATCCCAATTCTAAAGACACCCAGTCAATATCCCGCAATCATGTTGTTGATGTTAGTGAGAGTGGTCTTGTCACAATAGCAGGTAATTTTATGTTATATAAAGTTTTATATATTGGTGCATCTTCCAATTTTTTTGTCAGTGGTAATCTAATAAATACCTTTTGTGTGCCTTAATTCAAAGCATCTTTCCCATGTCTAAATTGGCTCTTAATTCATTCCATTAAGCAGCCCTACATTAAAAATCTTTAATGGTACCATAAAAAGATATTTAACAGTACCATGTAATGCACCAGTCACCATGCCAAAACACTTTGCACCAATTGGGTTTAGGAGGCAAATGTATTGGTACAACAGAATTCATAACTAGAATAAATAATTTGGCAGCTGGTTCAATACTTTTTATTTAATTAGTGAGTGATTTAATGTGAGGACCTAGAATTTAGGTAACCGACCAATATCAGCCCAGCCAGTTAAAATGATACCTGGTGCCAATATAAAACCCTTTATATTTAGTGTTTTTCTTAATAGTTATTTTGTCTGGGGAAGATTTTTGGACTGAGGCTCTACTTGTGTCTGCTTTTCTGATACAGAAACCCTAACTTTACAGGACTTTCTGTCTAAGTAGAAATTAGCTATTGCTGGTAAAGATTAATATATTTTGGTAGGTGGGAAATGGACCACATATCGCTCAATGGCAGAAGACACACTGGATGCAGCAATAAAAGCACACAATTTGAAAGCAGGGCCTTGTAGAACTGTTGGACTGTTCCTTGAAGGGGGGCGGGATTGGTCCCCCACCCTTTATATCCGTCTTGTTCAAGATTATGGGCTTGAAAGTGAGGTAGGTGGTTAAATGTTTGTCCTACCATCTGCTTTATATTTAAACATATATAATACACTTACTGTATAGGATCTTTTATCCAGAAATCAATTATTCTAAATGCCCCGACTTACTAGAAGGCTTATCTAAAGTGCATTTTAATCATATAGTTTTAATTTTCAAAAATAATTTCCGAATAATTTTCTTTTTCTCTGTAATAATAAAACATTATATTATAATGTATATAAGATATAATCAACCAGTACCTTGTACTTGATCCCATCTAAGATATAATCAATAAAATGTGATACAAACGTGGGTTGGGTTTAAAGTGGTTAGTTCACCTTTCAATTAAATTTGCAGTTGGTTTTTGAGTTATTTAACTTTTTTATGGATCAGCTCTCCAGTTTGCATTTTTAGCAATCTGATTGTTAAGGTCCAAATTATCCTAGCAACCATGAATTAGTTTGCAGAAGAGATTGGGATATGAATAGGAGAGGACCTGAATAGAAAGACGAGTAATAAAAAGTAACAATAACAATAAATGTATAGTTTTACAGAGTGTTTGTTTTTAGATAGGGTCAGAAAGAAAACAATAACAAAAGAAAAAATAAGGCCAGTAGAAAATATTCTTAAAAACAGCCATTCTGTAACATACTACAATTCAACTTAAAGTTGAACAATCCTTTTAATGTTTCATTCCTTTTACAAGATGCAAAAAGGATATTGATCAAATTATGGAAAGGCCCCTTGTTCAAAACATGTCAGGTCCCAAGCATTCTGGATAATAAATCCCATACCTGTATTTGCAAAAGTATAGATGAGTGAATTCACATTTTTGAGTTTGTTTTCTGTGACAATATGTCCATCTGTATACACAGTAGGGTGGTACATCAGACTATTGGAAAAGCTTTATAAAATGCTCATTAATACTGAAAACTTCACATCAATTCAATTAATTTGTTTGCAAAATATGTTTGAAACTGTTGCATTGTTAAACTGAATAGGATATGAAAAAGTACAGACTATAATAATGCTATGCAAGGAATAAAGCATGAATGTCTGCTGTTCCCATTTACAGATATAGATTTCCTTTGGCTGTTAATGATGACAGTGCCAGATCTATGACATCTCATTCTAACTAAATTTCTTTTTGTTAATGTGATGGCAGTAGCAAAGAGTACTTGAAGCATCATTAGTCACTGTTACATTGATACATGCATAGTAGTGTGCATATGCAAGTGCTGCTCTAAGCATCTACAACACAAGTAGTTTCCACCCACACAATCAAGATTTAATACCCTCTTCAGTCTACTTGATAAAAGCTTTGGGAAACTGACATAAGTAGCCTGCTTTTTATTTCCCCTGCTGTGCTCCGACAAGCAGAAAATGAAGATGAGGGAAATGTGCGCTGAAACTCTGTGTTTTGTCTTGCAGGTGGCTCAGCATCTTGCAGCTACCTACGGAGACCAGGCCTTTGAGGTGGCCAAATTGGCCAAAGTCACGGGAAAAAGATGGCCAATTGTTGGAAAACGTCTTGTGTCAGAATTTCCATACATTGAAGCAGAGGTGAGTAGATGAAAAAATCCTGTTATAACATTGCATAGACATTTTCACTGGGATTTTTACTAGGCAGACTGTAGGATATTCTATAAGTTCATTTACGAATAGAGGACAGTAACTTGTTGCTGAAAAGCAGGTTTAGAACCGTAAATGGGCCTTTATAGTTTTCAGTGACCAATTATATTAAAATAAATGACATCATACAAAGAGTTCTGTAATGTTCCAGTGCTGCATGCAGACCATATAAATACTTTGGAGGCCCTTTGGACCACTGACTTTGCATCCCTGATTTACATTATTACTGTGGGAAAGAACAGAAATGTTAGGTCTGAAGTTATTTATATTTTATTACACCAGAACTCCCAGCAATGACATTGACACCAGGGAATTAACCAATACCCGATTTGCCTTTATTCTTCTACTTTAACAAAAGTTATCAAAGCTCATTGCTGATTGGTTGCTGGCTCCAGGCAAACTTGCTCACTTTTAGTAAACTGTTCCAGTAAGTTGATTTTTTTGTTCTGGGATGCATGCAAACATAGTTGCATAGTTCAAGTTAAAGTAGTTCAGGTTAAACGACCACACAAATGCCTCTATGTGTATTCAATCTAAAGAAATAATATATAGGTGGATAACTCGTTTCTGGATAACAAATGCCATACCTGTTTATTGTAATGTATTTGAACAGATATCTGCCCACTGCTCTAGCTGCGTAATCATGCTGCACTCATTTGCCATTACAGGTTAAATATGCCCTAAGAGAGTACGCATGTACAGCAGTCGATGTCATTTCCCGCAGAACTCGCCTAGCATTTCTCAATGTTCAGGCTGCAGAAGAAGCCTTACCACGAATAGTAGATATCATGGCCAAAGAGCTTAACTGGAAGGAGCAAAAGAAAAAGGTATGGAGAAAGCTTTAACTTCCCAATGTGAAAAAAGATTTTCCCATTAATGCAGAGATTCTTTACTTGTGTCTCAGGACCCATAAAAGCTCATCATGCTGTCTAAAGTGGTGTGCCCGAGATACTCTTAAAATTTTATACTCAGAAAACTCAGAAGTAATATAATAAGGTGAATAACATCTTTGTGAAACTGATTCCTTTAAAAACTTTGGGGAACACTGGGACCTGGTTAGCTTTTTAGAGTAGGGGGCTGATTTTTATGTACTTAATTCACCCTACAAACCTAGCCATCTTATACTTATTTAACACATGGAGATTATTTTTCACATTTTGAAACATTAAAACGGTGACACAGTGCAGTTTAGGTTTTCAGAACTAGAAAAAAACTCATCAGCACACAGCAGGCAGGATTCTCATTGGTTGCTCACAATAAGTGCGCCACTGGCATTCTTGCTTTGAGCATGCATTTCTAATGTGACTGGAGTAGAGCTGCCAGCATTCTTTATTTACCGGTAGTCATTTGTTGGAGTATGCTAGAATTAGCCCTGATTACCAATTAGGTGAGCCAGTACTGTTTCTTTCCACTTTAATAGGTTAATATAAGCTTTTATGCATTGCTTCATGGATCTCAAAGTTGGGCCATCTGACTCTTAAGCCATAATTCATGCTCTGAAGATGAGCCCAAGTGGGATTCAACTGTTTTAGGATATGAGATTATGGAGCTGAGAAAAAATTTCTGTAATCTGTCATTATCCCCAGTTTTGTGGATGAAAAATCCAGCACTATGTGCATGTGTGGAAACAACAGCAACCCACTGCCTGAAACAAATGGCCATAAGCAGACACATATCTGTGCATATATAAAATGCTTGGCCAATCAGGTTTGTATTTGTGGCTTTTGCACAGGCCATAATGCCAAAGAAGAATATAAAGCTATTTGCAAAGGTTTGTCTCTCGCTATTTTACATTTCATAAGGCAAAGTCATTTCTTTGTAGTAATTTCCCATTAAACAGAAAATTAAAGCCACATTGCAGCAGTTAATGTTCCAGGAACTTTGGTTATTATATTCAGTCTAGAGAGGCTCCTTTGCATTTTGAATTGTTGCCACAAGGGTTTCAGCATTAATGCTAGCACACTAATAGTAGGGACACTGCGGGGAGGACAAGTGGCTTTAACCCTCCAAGACTTTGCTTTTCCTCCTTACAGCACTGCGCTCTGTCACAATAGATATCCAAATTAAGGATCATGCATTTAGGACAGCTTGATGAGAAATTAGGTACGGAAATAAGAATAATAAAAAAAAAGCCCACAAGCAGAAAATAAACTCAGGGGATAATAAGGATGATTCATTTTTAATAAGATTCTCTGTATGTTATACTGTTGAACATATGCAGTCCTGCTGTTTATAATGCACAATGACACAACTACCACACAACACACAGATACAAAACTTCATACATCTTGCTAAGCAGGAGCTTTAAAGACACACATGGAAATCTGAACTGACATTATTAAAGATAGTATCTGTCGCTGCCAGATTAATTAATATTCTCCTATTGTGCCTTCTGACCTTTTCACTTTCCCATGCCAGGAATTTTTATTATTTTGAAGTGCTTGCCTATGTATAGCAAATGAATATGAGTTTATAAGCCTTTTTTAAACTGTTAGGCTACTAGTCTGTGTATCTTTCTAGGGCTGCTTTAAGTGTAGGGCAGAAAGAGCATTTGTCCTGGGCACTTATAAGCACAGAGAGCCCTGTAGGGGAAAGTGCAGCTTGCCACTAACAGCTCAAATAGTTTTTTTGTTTACTGTTTCTGCCGTATAATGTGGCGGTATGACTGTAGACCTGATACACCAGTGACCCAAGCCATACAAGCAAACGTCCACTCATTTGTTGTGGTCACTAAACAAACTGATCTTTGCCTGATTTGGATTTTAGGCCAAATAAGGCTTATCCAGTTTCTTGGATCGTAATAGGCTCATATTCAGGCCCAAAACAATCAACACACAAACCTACCCAATATATATCTGACCAATTTTCAGGCAAATATCTCCATACATGGACTTTTTTTTAGTTCAAGGTCCCCTTGGTGGTACAACCTTGGGACAGAGAGCAACTTAGCTCATAATAAGTTTGCAAAAACACATTGATCTATTAAACATGTATTGTATGTATTGAAAATCTAAGGAAGCATTTATGTTTTCAGCCCAAACCACACCTTAATTGACCCTGAAGCCGTATAATTTACAAATTGGATATTTTAAAAGTCAGCTATTTAATCCAAGCCCATGGTTTCTAGAAAGTATTTCATGTAAAATTATTTTTTTCAGATGCAGCGGTTTTGGTTAAGTGTTGCTTCTAGAGCAGATTTTCTTTCCATACGGCCCATTAACTTCTAGTTAGACTGTAGTCTGTAGACTGGAATATTACACAACTTGTAGCCAATAAGTAATTCTCTCTACTTACTGATCAATCATAATAGAGCATCTGTGCAGTAGGTAGCTTTTACTCTTCTGCTAGTATTTCAGCTGTCTATAGGCGACCTTTGTTTCTGTGCTGTCAGCTTTGTCACAGAGCCTGTTGTCACTGGACCCCCTAGTGGCAAACGGCACATTGAGTGTTTTCATTATAACTTTCCCCCCATTAATACTTTAACCCCTTTCAGATCTGTTTCTTAAAATGCTCTGGGGATCAAATTAGTGACTTGCTGGCCTTGTGTAATCAATGTCCCCTGTGCTAAACAGATGGCATAAACATTTGGAATACAGTTGCTATCACCTCATTTTATTGGATGAGTGCTAGACTTTTGTTAGAGGATCAGCGGCAATACGGTAAATTGTTAATCCTATTGGGAGCCAAACACCTACTGATGGTCAAAAAGATTAAAAAAAAAAAAAAAGGAAATACACCAGCCTGGAGGCATGTCAATTTTTATACTTGTATTATCAATGTTTTGAGGCTTTAAGGGCACATTACACAGTGCTCACATTTATTGCAGCTGCCTGAGGCATTGCTCTATAATAATCACAACACGGCAGTGCATGAGTTAACAGATTTCACCTTTCCCAGTGGGTCTGTGCCTATCTAATGGAGGTCAACACTGAACATGCATCCATCAGTATAGTTAAATTGTGCAGTATATTTGTCTGAATTAGATTTACATCAAAATACTTTTGAATCTATAAATTATTTTATACCGTTTCTGTAACTTTTGCCTTTGTTTTAACTGCCTTTTTATTTTCATTTAGAAAATAAAACTTTTCTGTTTTTATCAAGTCTGGAGTAGCAAACAAATTTCATTGAAATGAAAGGCTGTCCAATTTAAAAAATTTCATTCACAAATTATACACTTTCATCTAAATTTTTTAGAAAAACAAGAATGGTAAAATAAGTAAAAAAAATTTTATACCTGAAATCCAAACTTACGGTGTATTATTATTGATTTCCAGGAAGAATTGGAAACAGCAAAGAAATTTCTGTACTATGAAATGGGATACAAATCTCGATCTGAACAGCTAACAGACCGATCGGAAATTAATCTGTCACCTTCTGATATAGACAGGTAAACGTGTCTTATTGTTCTCGACCAAAAGTGCTGGATATATAAACAGGTTGTCAGCGGGAGCTGTTATACTAATTGTTATTCTGACATGGAAAACCAGCTATTGTGTTACACTGATTAATGTTCGTCAATCATTTCATTTGAATTTTATTTTCAGAGGATGCTGAAAATAATAATAATAGAGAAAAGTAAATTGAAATAGTTTCATTGTCCTAATTAATTGGGGTGGAGGGACCCAAGTTGGTTTGATAGGTCAAAATCCTTTCTACTTTACTTTCAAACAGGAAGTCATTCAGGCATGGCACAATTTTATTGTTTCTAATTCTGCCTAAAGGTTTGGTGCACGTAATTCAAACTGCAGAAGCAGCTGAAAAAGGGTATAGAGAAAATAGTGTGGTAGGAAGGAATGGACAGGCAACAAGATATATCAAACTTACATATGTTTGATGAGGTGATCAGTAGGTTGTGCTGTGATAAATTCCTGACTCTGCACTACAGATATCTATACTGTGTTTTCTCTGAGTGGTCTGGGACATGAAACAAAACCAAGATGCTTGGGGGTACATTGGCTGCTGTCTAAGTTTGCTTTGTGTTCTAGGTATACAAAGAGATTTCACAAGTTTGATAAGGACAAGAAGGGATTTATTACCATACTGGATGTTCAGCATGTTTTAGAGGTAATTTTTTTTCTGCTGTCCTATATGAATCTGTTAATTTTGCTGATAGTCCAGCACTTTGCACACACTGGGGAGTAACCTATATGCAATGCAAAAACAGGGATCTCCTATAATAAAGTGTATTACAAACTGGATCATTACATAGTACCCATGGGGAAATGCAACACCAACAATTACATTTTAAAGTAATTAAAATATAATGCACTTTTGGAGAAGTAAACCCTAAAATTCAACATGGCTAAAACTGCCTTGATTTATGTACTGAACTTATTGCACTAGCCTTCTCAATAGATTTTCAGTAGCTGCAATGATCCAGGACTTCAAACTTGTCACAGGTGGTCACCATATTGGAAAGTGTCTGTGACACTCACATGCTCAGTGGGCTCTGAGCAGCTGTTGACATGTGGTCCTCCCTGTCCTTAACAGTACCCCCAACCATATCTCCTCCCCCATTTTCCCTTCCTTTGCCCACTACCTCATCTAACCTGTCTTCCATGGAATCCTTTACTGAACCTCCCCCACCCCCCACACCTAGTTTAAAATCTCCATCCCTTGCAAAGACCCTGTAGCCGATTGCGAAATCATCCCAGTTCTCCAAAAATCCCAAACCCTCCTACCTACTCCAATCTCCCATCCACACATAAATCTCCTGAACTCCCGCTATCTTCTTAACATTGCTTGTGTCACAGTTAATTTCTCTGAAAAATTACTTTGGAAGTCCTTGCCCTCAACTTTACACCTAGTTTTTTAAACTTCACCACCTCCTTTAAGTTTGTCATTGGTACCTATGTGTACCAAGACAGGCGGGTCTTCCCCAGCTTTTCTCAATAACTTGTCCACTCGTTCCACCACATGCTACATGCTGCCCAGCAATGGGCAAGCAGCAGACTGTTCGGCATAAAGGGTGATTACAACAGATTGCCCTATCCACCCTTCTAATAATTTAATCTCCTGCCTATCTTTCTTTGCTCTCTTCCCACCTCACTTATTAGAGACATTGCCTCCCAGGGTGTTCTGAGAGCTAGCCTGCTCCATACACGCCAGTTCATAGCTGTCCTCTACAGCATCTTCAGCCAAAATGGTGAACTTGTTGCTTTGGACGAGCTGTGGACCAGCCCCATAAACTTTTGCTCCCTACTTTCCTTCTTTACTGTCACAAACCTGTCTCCCTCATTAACCTCCACTGCCCCCTTCTCCACCCCCCACTACACTTCGAAGTAATTTTGGGTTATCGAATAGACCAAAATTCGATTCAAATTGAAATAAATTCGAATTTCGAAGTACTGGCCCTTTAAAAAAAAATTAAATTCAACTATTTGCCACCTTAAAGCTAAGTGATACCGGCAAACACATTATATTCTGTAGAACTTATCTGCTGTGTAACCTGAGCCTTTGCTCCTAGTAGTAGTGGATTAGTAGTGTTTCTGAAACAAAAACACCAGATTTACATTTACATTATATTTTAATTTCTTTAAAACGTTATCATCTTTTGGTGTTATTATTCCTTTAACCCCCACACACAGTACAAGATAACATACAGGTAACCAGAATATTACAGAAGCGTATTGTTTTTGCCACACAGCAATGTGTTGAATCATGTTCTAATGGCTGTTGCCTCAGTTTAACATTACCACCATGTGTCCTAGGTGGTTATGTTATGGCATGGAATGGTTTGCATGTGACAGTCTGCAAATATAGATGTGGGACTTGTTATCCAGAATGATCTGGACCTGGGGTCTTCCAGATAACGTATTTTTATGTGATTTGCATCTTCATACCTTAAGTCTACTAAAAAATCATGAAATAAACCCAATAAACTGGGTTTGCTTCCAATAAGGATTCATTGTGTCTTAATTTGGATCTAGTACAAGGCACTGTTTTATTATCACAGATAAAGGGTGAAACTAGAGGTTATTTGATTATAATGAGTTTAAGGGGTGAACACCTTTCCGTAATTCTGAGATTTCTGTATAACGGGTTTGCTTAGAAACCCTAAGCAAGACCCAATTACATTTTTAGCTTGCAATTTTATGTATTTAAAAGTCAACAGTTAATATTTGCTACAAGTATTTGAAAATGCTGTAAAATATTTTTAAATTTCTGCTATGTGTTCAATGGCAATCACATTCTGGATTATCATTTGTTGAATACATTTGTTACAGAAATCTCTAAGACACAGATTATCTTTTTTTTATGAATTCTAGCCATTAATGAAGTAGACCATGTGGCTCATAGCATTGTGGGATTGTAGTTTAGCTGCAGCTTGTTTTTCAACAGCCTTTTCCAGTAGTTTCCCTTCTCACTAACCTTTGAATTTGTCAGTAGAACTCACTGGCTCTTTAATCAATATTCCTCTTGAACTAATGCAATGTCTACATTTAATACAATGAGGAACCTACCAAGCCACAGTATAGAAGTATCATTAATTACACATCCCTATTGATGCCAGTAATTGAATACACTTGTCTATAGGTCCGAGCTTATTTTAATAGCATATAACCTCTTGTTCTTCACTGTATCAGAATATTAACGTTCAGATGGATGCCAACAATCTACACGAGATCCTGAATGAAGTCGATCTCAATAAGAATGGGCAAGTGGAGCTCAATGAATTCTTGCAGGTCAGTGCTTCCTATTATGGGGTGGAGAAAAAACAAATCATGTTCTGATCACAAAGAGAGATTATATTTTCTTTACAGGTAGCTTTACATTTATTTTAATATAAGCCAGTCACCTGTAATTCTGCAATTACTAGGTTGTTGCACAAGTAATATATCTATAGATTTTTTGTACCCTCTGAAGGCTGAAGAATAGGTAGAAAGCTTGCTTGACTCTACTGAACAGTAACTTGCAAACTACCATCTGTTTTATATTCCATCTTGACTCCATATTGTGGGTTATTAGCCATAATATGATGCTGTACCTTTTTTTAATTTTCACTTTGTATTTGTCTAGTGATGGCACTGTATAATTAATTATATCTTCCTTTGTTTTCCATAGCTTCCATAAATGCACTTAATCTACTTCTTGTAGTAAATAAATGGTATGTGAAATGCTATGGATAACCTTTAGTGGGTGCTAAAAGCCTGTAGACTATAGTTGCTAAACACTTAAGAAAGCATGTGCCCACTAGTGAGGGAGACACTTATCTCCCTGTCTACAGTTGGTGGCTAGGGTCAGTGTTGAACATGAAGCAACATGAACAATAGGCTATGGGGCATATTTACTAAAGTAGGAATGATATTTTCATATAACTCCAAAGTTTGCCTCAGTACTTTGGGTTATACTTGCACTACATGGCATGTATTGCAGCAAAAACTCACTAGTGTATATTCCAATAAAATTGTAGCAGAATATTTATGCCATAAAGTATATTGCCTTTATAATAGTAGTTTGCCAGCCTGAACCCGGTGAAATTCTGCATTTGGTGAATATTCTTTCCTATGCTCGATAAATTATTATTCAAAGTTTTGCACTGGAGAGATTTCACCTGGCAAAATACAGTAAATGTGTCATACTTATCTTTTAGTGAATTGCCAGTGAATCTGAAAACACTTAGAATTAAAATTTCTATCCCGATATCCAAAACTATAAAATACAGTAAAAAAAAAATATAATATATTTAATCATTTAAAATTTTAAATCATAAAAATGTAATTTTTTTTTTCTTTACTTTCTCATTTTTACAATATATTCAGTTTTTTTTGCTGTCCACTTCCCTCCACCAATGCAGTTTCATTTTTGTAAAGTCTCCCTTATTTGGGCAGGTATTTCAGATATCTGCCAACTCTTTCTTGAGCAGTGGCAATGATGAATGCCGAACATGAGCTAAATTAATGCTAGGGATTTTGGTCAATGTCAGCCCTTTCTTCACTGTGTCAAGTTAAACAAACAGGATCAAGGGAGAGGGAATGGTAATTGTCTCTCTCGAGATGAGCACCAGATAGCAGCATTGTTGAATCTAAATGCAGAATTTTTTTTGGGTGTTCTGTCCAGAATTACAAAAAGGAATAATTACTTCTTAATACATTTATCATCTGTTCAGTCAGATTAAATGCATATTCTATTAACCACTGACAACAATAAATTGTTCCTTAGAAATTATACCGGAAACATTCTTAGTCCCTATTTGACAGGAAGGTGATATAGCCATTCGGCTCTGTATAGAATTGCTTTCATATCTTTTGGGAAAAAGTAACTGTCATTTTGAGCTCACTGTGGATATCGTAATAGTCAAGAAGATAAAGTAGACAATCATGTATTTTTTTGTTTTTTTAGACCATAGGGTCCTAGGATTAAGCTGGAAAATTCACATAGTAAATGGATCTGGGGAGCTTTTCAAGAAAATGCACATAAAGCTAAAAATGCATAGGGTGTCTAGGCTGAACTTCTATTTGTTTAAAAGGCATATATATTTTATATACCTTTATCATTATGCTATAAATGCTAAAAATGTATTAATTAAATTCATTCATATATACCAACCCTTACTTAACTTAGTGGTTTGGAAACAAAAATTCAAGGGCTTTAATCACAAATAAAGTAAAGCCATAACCCCAACCTTTTGATACTGTCCAAAAGAAATTAAAGGTCTGTAGTCACTAAAATGAAATTAAGCTCTAGCCTCACTCTTTTAATACTGCCCACTAGAAATTAAAGATGACCCAAAATGAAGTCAGGTTCTAACCCATACTGCCCACGAAAATGAAGACAATATTCCCCGTATGTAGAAAGTTGTGGAAGCTTCCATATGAGTCTGGTCTGAGGCACCCACATTTTTGCCTCAACTATACACCTATTATAGGATGTATGGACTTCCCTGAAAGCTTTTTGTGTACTGGATGATGACAGACAGTGCTGCTAACTAATAGTATCACTATTTGATAATACAGGATGTACTTTAATTTGTTCTTAAGTGCCATATTTTACTAGGCATCCTGTCTGTTTTAATTGTACTATTAGTATTTTTCTTAACTTTCATGTGTTGGACTCAGATCCAGAGTTGTTGGTTGTCAGGTCAGTGAATCCCATTTAAGAGCTGGAAAGAGTCAGAAGATGGAGGCAATTTAAAAGCTGTTAAAGGAACAGTAACACCAAAAAATTAAAGTGTTTTAAAGTAAAGAAAATATCATGTAGTGTTGTCCTGTGCTGTTAAAACTGACCTGTTTGCTTCAGAAACACTACTGTAGTTTATATAAACAAGCTGCTAAGTAGCAATGGTGGAAATTGAAAAACAGCTACGTGGCACAGGATAAGTAATTGATAACAGATAACATTATGTTATTTATCTGCTCTCTGCTGTGTAACTTGAGCCTTTACTCCTTTGAATGGCTGCTCCCATGGCTACACAACAGCTTATTTATATAAACAATTGTAGTGCTTCTGAAGCAAACACTGCAGTTTTACCAGTGCATGGCAACACTGCTTTATATTTGTATTACTTTAAAACAATTTAATTTTTTGATGTTACTGGTCCTTTAAGGATAAGTCATTCTATCAAATAAATGTGAATAACAAACAGAAGGGGTTAGAGGTAGTAGTAGAGGTAGTAGTAGAGGTAGCAGGCTAGTCAGTAGTGGTAGGGATAGGTGCAGTAGTCTAGACTGGATAGGATGAAGGCATAAAATGTGTTTTAGTAAGAAAGGAATGTATCTTTGCAATATTGTCAAGGTATCAAGCAGCAGGTCAGTGGTACTAGTAAAACAAATGAGTCAAAGGTTTTTCTACAACTGGGTGCTTGATGTAAAGGATTAATTCCACCAGTAATAAAATAGGGCCAAGTTTTGTGGAACAATCAGTATTTGTATCTACCTAGGTCTGAAATTCAAGGGCTTTTTAAGGGGTAGCACAATATAGGTGAGATCATCTGCATACAAATGACATTCAAAAGGAAACAGAAAGAGAGATAGAGAGAGAGAGAAAACCGTAGCCTTGAGGCCTCAACATGACAAGGTAAATGGTGTTAAGGTATGATGAACCAGGATGTAGTTTGATTGCAGATACCAATGGAATGAAGAATATGCAGTAAAAGAATATGACCAACAGTATCAGTATATATTATACAGCATTGTGTGATTGGTGTAATCAGGTTACAAAACAATACCTATAATAACATGATAATGGAGACCCAGTCCAAAAAGGCTCACACTAAGATAGACTAATCACCAGACAGGCATTAATACTCACTTGCAACCTCCTGGAAAATGAAATCAAAGATAAGCAGTCCGAAAAACTCAAAGTGCCGTAATACATCTTCTCTTGTACTTGGCTGGACATGAGCTTTAAGCACTATGGAGCGCTTTAATCAGCTCTTCCATTATTACTTAAGAAAGACAGTGATGGATCAAAAAGTAGCTTAATTTATTCAGTCTGTCAAGCTCTCAAGGCCCCAAGTCACATCTGAAGTTTCACCCTGGGAGCGAGCTGAAAGCAGTAATACTGAACTCTCAAACAGGGAAGAGTGGTCTGATTCTAATGGCAACTCCTTGTGACAATCTCTTTTCCTCCCTGTGCCTCTGGTTAATAAAAAAAAGACACTAACTAAAGTAATTTACACATCACCCTAGTGAATAGCTAATGGCATCTAAAAATAACCATATTAACTGATCTTACTTTACTTCTCGAATTAATGTAAGTTTTTATTTGGACAGGTTAATGACCCAAAATGCTAGTGATATAAACAGTGTTCAGCTTCAGATATGATCAGTGACCACTTTGACAGATATCTGAGCTACAAAGTGTGACAGAAAACCTATTTTATCCATGTAATGACACCTCCTTATGGCTGTGCAAAAATGACAATTTCAGAATACAGAGATGCTGGTTTATTATTGGTTTGGAACAATTATATTTAAGTTTTACGTTATACAAAAAAAAAATGTATTTATTACAAATAATCAAGGGTTTTTGCCCTGTAACTGGTGAACTTTTCGATATCTATTCCCACTGCTAAATCTTTTTTTTTTTTAAACAAAAACATTTGCTTTATTATACGGTTACACAAAAATTGAGCTTTTCAAAATACAAGGACAGATACCAGCTGAGCATTGACGATTATTATTTTCAAAGTATGTTACAGGTAGTCTAGTTATTTCATTTTACTGTGAGGAATGGAACATATGGAGCTTTGGTTACCACCACAAAGTAGCAGAAATCATTGCTGATCACTATAGACTGCTTCCTATTTAATACAGTGGTCAACTTCCCATTGAATTTAGTGTGGCATTTACCAGAATCTCTAGTAGTTCCTTAGCATTGTAAAAATATTAATTATTCCTTGCAACAAGGAGAGAAAATTAGACCTAGTAGCATTATGTACTATACATGTAAACATTTTCCAATTTTTTTATTGTTGTCCTTTTAAAAAATGTTAACATTTTATTTTATTTTTTGTTATTGAATATAGCTAATGAGCGCAATTCAAAAAGGCTTCATATCAAGCAGCCGTTTGGCAATTCTCATGAAGAGTGCAGAAGAGAACCTGGATCAAAGAGAACCTATTCCTGTGCATCGCAGCGGTGGCGGAGTGTGAGTCTTATGGGAACTGGAAGCTCGTTGCTACTTCTGTATGTTGCAGAACATTCCAAAGCTGCTTTTTTTTGCTGTGTAAACATGCAAATTTGGCACCCAGTGTGATATTACTAATATATATATTTTTGAAAGTTTTTTTTTTTCATGTAAACATTTATTCTCAAAAGTCCTTTGGTGTTTTCTATGTACGGTAAATAATTCAGGGTCTTAACATTTCGCCTTGGTTTTTACTTTATTTTATACATTTTATGAATTTATTTTTTTAACTTTAAGGAATATTTATAGTTCACTTAATGGGGAGATGCTAGTAATTTAAACTTAAAACGTCATACATGTTTGCGTTTAGCTGATACTGAGAGGTTTCATTAAAGAAACATTTTTAATGCAAAAAAAGGTAATTTAGGGCTCTTAAAGTCAGCAGGAACAAGCACATATTTAGCTGATATCTGAATTTTTATGGGAAAGGTTTATTTCTACAAGCCCCCAAACGTCAAATGTGCATTTCATGTTGTAGCTGCTACAAACTATGGGCAGATCTCTTGGCTAACATTGACTTTAAGGAAACATTTTCCGTGACACATATTCTTTTGCTCTAATCTCTCTGAATAAACTTTTGTTATTCATGCAACCAGTTCTATGAATTCTACCACAGAATTAGCATTTATGTTAATCTTTGGTGCAATATCTATTTTAGCATCTTGAAGACCAATGTGCAAAACAAATCTGAATCACTTTGTGGTTATTTCTGGGTTATCATGATTATGGAAAAACGCATAACGTAAATTGAGCAGCAAAAACTCACATTAAAATTTAATTCTTTAATGTATTTTTAACGATTCTGCAACATCTCATAGAGTATTTCTAAAATGCTAATTAAAAAATACCTGGAATATGGAGAGTATATTTCTCATTGACTTATACAGAAGCCCACCTGCTTTCACCAGCCAGTTTTATTAATATGAGTTTCTATATTTTTTCAGTTGTTTAATTTCAAATTTATCAGGTTGGAAAAACAAAAATATTAGTTAGATTTTTTTTACCTCAGGAACACTAAAATAGGAGAAAAATTCTCTAAAACCACAAATGTCATTGAATTTAATCAAAGATCAGAATATAAAAAGTATGAATGAAAAAAAGCACTGAATGGTGCATTAAAATACAAATACCTCAAAAACCTCTAAAAAAAATCAAGTTTTTTGGACCATACTTTAGGGAAAAAAAATCAGAAAACTGATTAAAATAAAAATCAGAAAATTGATTAAAAGCGATCCAATAGTAGAGCGCATCTCCCATGGACTTCTATAGCACCTCAACAAGGTGGAAACGTTTGGCATCAGAGGTTCTTGTGATGTTGATGCAATCGAGTAAATGGATCCCTAAGTCTCTGTATAAGCAAAAACAATAAAGCTATCCTTTTGTGGGGTACACATTTCTGTCTCCTTTATTAACATTGGAGAATATAACTAATTACTTGTGAGGTACCACTTTCATGTTTTCCTTACACCACACTTCATCAGGTCCTGCAGGATTCCCAAGCATCCAAACTTTGATAGAATTGAACCAAATGTCCTATTGATTTTGATAAATATGGAACAAAATAATCATTGTCCATCTAAGCCTCAAAGTGGCCTATAGAACTTATTTGGGAAGTTGAATCCATATTCAATGATAACATTTATTGGATTGGATCATATGATAAGTAGTAAATTAAAGTGATCATTGCTAATGAAGCTTATAATGATCATTAATAACCCTACACTTAGGTCTTTGCTATTTATATAAGTGCTATTTCCAGCCTCTTACTGACATACTATGAATTAATCTGTCTTAAGATATCTTAAGACCTTACCCTCTGGTTATTTTAGCAAAATGGGGGATTCATACACTTGTCTTATATACACTGGAAATATAAATACCTGAATGCACTGTTCCATAACCGAAAGACAGTTTCTACTAGTACATGATGTTTCCAATTACAGACCAGACTGGTTAAAACAAAACATTACATAATAATTATTGTTATTATTATTAATACAATTATATACTTACATAGATTTATCTAGGAAAGTGGAAGCCACTGAATGCCATTATAATACACAAAAGCCATGAATATCTTGTAAATTATATCCTAATAAATGGTGAGTACTGATGTCATCAGTTATAAATGGTGAGTAGTAATGTAATTTCTGTCACATGACTCACTAAAACTTGTGTATTATAATAAAGTACCCCTGTTGTAAAATATGAGGATATTATAAGTTACCTCAGAGTTCCATGAGCTATATAAAAACACTCAGCCTTCGGCCTTGTGTTTTTATATGGTCATGAAACTCTTCAGTAACTTATAATTTACAAGAGGTGTTACTTTATTCACTATAAAAACTACAACCCAATAGACCAAATAAATGGTTCAGTTTCCATTTTGGATGTCAGTATTATGCTTTAGTCAATATTAGAACTATATTAATAAGAGAAAATATAGTTATAGTTTAAAGGGATACTAACAGGCTTTTTTTATATATATATATTTGTAATCCCCACACCCCAATATCCTGGAGATGGTATGTTTTGTGTCTGATGGAGCTCATAGACTAGCTTGTTAGGTCATGTTCTAATAAAATAATTTTTTTAACAAATACTGCTTCACGTTTATGAGGGGTTCATATAAATTTCTCTTGATTTAAAAAAAAAAATCTCCCCAGTGGTATTAGGTCATGTTCGTTGCAGTTACAAAAGCACAATCATCAACCAGAACCAGTAATCATACAGAAGCTATAAGTGAGGACAGAAATGTATTTATTCATAGCTTGCTAAAGCATTTCCTTACTTAAAAAAAGGACCACTAGAATGCTTTGTGGCCTTTTTATATATTTGGTGGCTACTAGTAAAAATGATAAGTACGCACAAAAAACCCAGACGTTATTTCTTCACATCAGAACTTTTGGAGCCCCTTAATTTTTCAAACTCGTCTCTGTGTTTAAATATCTCTAAAAGTGTTGCCTTTTGTAGCAGGTGTATTCACATCTGTGTGCCAAATGCCATGTATCAGATCATTTGTGCAAGCTCTGCTTCCATACAGCATGATGAATGCGAATATCTCTGTGGTTCCTCGTCACGTGCAGTTGTTCTGTGCTTTGTATGCTGTTGAGATAATCAGTTATTTGGGGGACAAAAGGGCAATGTTATGTGTTCCACTGAAATGGCTCTGCTGACATCTACAAGAAAAATATTTATACAAAACCCAATATTTCAACATACTATAAGATCCTGCCATATAAAACTGAAATTAAAGTGCTGTACTGTATACAATCACTAAGTAGTATGTATAGTGCTGGAGTATGACCTTGGTGCACTAAACTTGCAGCAAGTAACAATGGTAATTTGTGACACACATGAGCAGTTAGAATTGAAAAATCATTATTATTTGGTCTTGTTTGGTTTAGTATTTGGCATATACTGCACATGTCATGGACCAGTTATGGTTCTCAAGCTCTAATCCATATTTTCTCTTACTATTTAGTTTTGGGAAGCACCCAGTTGACCACTGGGTTTTCCCTACTAAAATTACATTATACATGTAGACTAGCATATTAACTTTTAGAAAACTCACTCCAATATTGTACATAATACGTCTGATGCTCCTTTTCTGTCTTGATTCATTGATGCACTGATTTCTTTTCTGTAGCCATGCACTGCTGTCTGAAGTAAATCTATGCTCTGATGTTATCGACTGCATGTACTGTATGTACTTTTGAATTTTCAATGAACTGTTTTGTACTGTTCTTAGTGAATGAAATTTGGGACTTTTACATGACGAATGACAACTCCCAGTGACTTTTCTACACCAGGGTCCATAATGCATGCAATCCAGCACAAACTGCCTTTTGAGTCAGTAGCAGGTAACGCAGGATAATTCATTCTTCTTTTTCCAAGAATGGACCTTTGTGAATAGCCTTGGTGTAATAAATTTAGAAACTGCATGATTAGTGTTTTTATTGCCATCATTTATTGCATTTTCATATGAAAAATTAATTGTATGAATTTATACATGTTTAAGGGGCTCTATGAATGTGCCTTTTTTTTTTTTTTTTTTTTTTAAATGACTATGCATGAATCAATAAAGGTATTGAAACACTGATTCGCTGATATTTTCCAATTACAAGCAGTCCAGAATGTAACTCCAGGTTTCTTTAACAAGGGAAACAACTAGAATGGATGTAAATATGAAAATATCATTTAGAGAATGTGTAGCTTACAAGTACTTTAAAAAACAAGTTGGATATATAGATGATAACTGAAGACACTATTTCAGTGTACAGTACTATACTGTACTGAACGGTAGGTAATTCTAGATTTTGGGTCAGCTGGAAGTTTAAATACATATGTTATGAGTGATTTTCATCCATTAACCACATGATAATGCTGTAATTGAACCATCTGAATCACACAGCCACACCCCTTTATCCAATTAAAAGGATGGTTCACTTCTTTATAAAGTTAAAACGAAACACCACAAAACAAATACATTTTAAACTTTTGCAATTTACATTATTGTTTTCTCTAGTTTTCAATATATTAGCAGTTGTTACACTTTTAACAAGTTAAATTTAAAACAGCAGCACACTTTGCTGGAAACATCCCCTGAAGCTTCTCTGCCAATTCTGAGAATCACTGTAAGCTTAGTGATAGAACTGCTAATATCATATATAATAAATTGCTAAAGTACTCAGAATAACATTTTGAATATGAATTTGTTTTGGAGCGTTCAGTTCTCTTTTTTTATCTGCGGAATATTTATGTAAACATCCTAGACTTGAAATACATTATTGTATGCAAAAATAGGTCCTAACCATATAAAAACCATTATCCTTAATCTGAACTGTTATTACAGGTCATATGTTAAATGTGTAATTCAGTGCTTTAGATGTTACTATAACTTTAGATTTGTTCTGTGAATTTCTTAAGGTAAGTTCAATATACATTTTTTGTATAGTGATTACAATATATATATTGCACCAGAATACTGTCAACCAGGATAATAACATAAATACAATAGATGACACCACTAGTTTAGAAGATTACAAGAGAAAAAGCCTATTGATATAAACAGGGGTCTTCTGAGACAATTTGCAGCTGGTATTGATATACTATTTATGCAGCTTTTGGTTATTTACCCCTTCCATTATGCCTCTTTACAACCTGAAATATTGGTCAGACTGGGCTGTCGTAACACTGGAAATAAGCTTTGTGGGCCTGGACCTCATGTACCCCCCAAGCCTGCTCCCCATGGCTTCAGAAAACCCTACCCGGCCTCCTCTCCTCTGATCACAGCAACAGAGCAGGAAGAAGGTAAAAGAGACATGTTGCCGGGGGTGGGGAGTTTGGCCAGGGGACATGATGCATAGGTGGGGGCTCTTAGGGTCTCCTATGATGTCTGCTTTCTTGCTGCTGGAGTCCGTAATGGAACCAGAATGCAGTATAGTTCTCAGGCCAGATTATCAAGGCCGCTTCTACTCAGACGAATATTGAAATCACTGTCTGGTTGCTCAAGTCAGCAGGACCTTTGCAAGATAAAAGTAAAAGAGGTGTTGTAATAAAAGGTAGAATTTACTAGTGGTCTAGTCACCCACTTCATTCAATTAGCAGGCAATATTTTCTGGACATCTGTTTTTTTGGCTTTTTAGGTCCGGGTAAACCATTTACATTTTCTTACATTACTTGGTAAATTCTCAAGTGGAGAGCTGCAGGACAAAATGTCAACACCACAAATAATGATTAATAAGCAACTTTATATTGGCTTAGAATACCCCTGTTTGCATCATTGTAGAAGCAGTTGGGTAAACTTGTCCATTAAGAATAGAATAGAGTTTTGTATCCCTATTGCATTTTGTTTCACAGAGATACATTTTAATAGAATAACCGCTGCGAATTACAATAATGGACAAGTACATTCATGTTTTGGTCTTCTCTTGTGTGAGGTAACAGATGAAAAAGACATTGCTAGAAACAGATTAAAGACAGGGGTTGTAGCAGAGAGAAGCTAGGAGATTCAAATATAAATTTTATCAGCATAAAGAATTTACTAAAATACAATACTGTCAATGAAGCTAGATTGTGAGTGTGAGCACTAGCACATTGGCTGTTGTTGAGCATAGTAGTACCACAACTAATATAAGAAGAGAAAAGTAAATAAAACAGAAAAATACATAATAAGGAAATCTAGTAGGAAATATATAGGAGCAGGGTTAAGACTGCGTTAAAGACGACAGATCCAAGCTATGTACCAACCTGTAAAAACATAATTACTCGTAACAGTATGAGCTTCAAGTGAAATTTAGACTTAAAAGACTCCAGCAGAGTTAGAGAGCAAGTGAAAAAAGTAGTGCTAGATGTTCAAGAATTATGGATCATATTGCTGGGGATATCTTGAATTCAGAATTTATACAATTATTAATGCAACTATTTTAATTTGATTAATGCCAATTAAAGTTAATTGTTCCAAGACACTTTTTCCTTCAGAGGCAGATTGCAAAATGATAAACCCAACAATATTGGCATAAGGATTCATATCCCAAATTTTAAATAAATCCTTTTTACTACTAATACAGTAATTATAAATATGCCATTGGTTCTTCATTCAGCTTTAGAAACAAGTAATTGAACTATAAATCTAAAGAAAAGGAAAGTAAAAGGTTAGCATTTGTAAACTAAAAATAATGCTAAGAAGGGGTAAACCAGTCCAATAGAGGGAATGCCGCAGTAAATTAAAATGGAAATAATCTATAATAATGGGGAAAAAAAACATTATTGGAAAGGGACACTTGGGGCAGATTTATCAATTGTCGAATTTCGAGGGTGAAAAACCCTCAAATTCGACCTTAAAAAAATTTCCTGAAGTAAAATCCAAAAATTGTACGATTTTTTCGAGAAATGGGATGATTTCTATTCGATCGAGAAAAACTTAGATCTTTTTGATCACATGTGGAGTGTCCCATCATTTATCTTGACACCATGCCGATCGATCGTTCAGTTGCTCAGACAGGTTAGAAGATTTCTGCCGGCTGCCGATCATATCTCTGAATGTATTGCGCATCTGATGATCTTCAGTGGGAGACTGTCACCAGCTTTGTCAGACATAAACTTTCCTAAGATTGTTGTCAGGGGCAGAACATCGTCTGATCTGTTCTTTTACTACTTTATCTAAACTGAAGGTTAGTGGCAGGTCGGGAGATGAGGACGTACGATTGTTCGTCCTATATTGCAGGTAGACCTTTGTATGTATGGCCAGCTTTATATACAACCTTGCCGGTTTGAGATGCTGGATTTTTTGATTCTGAATTTTTCCATCCTCCATGTAAAATAAATCCCAAATATTTCAAGTTAATTTTTTCATGAAAAATTTGGATTTTATAGTAAATTTTTTTGGCATTTGGACTTAATAAATAACCCCCTAAATGTCAGAATTCCATATTATGCAAAATTAGCAAGTCTCAAAATAGCTATGCAGTCTTATCTGCTAGATGACTATACTACACTTATAGACACTAAGGGGCAGATTTATAAAGGGTTGAAGTAAAAAATTTGAATTAAAATAATTCTAATTTCTAGTTATTTTTGTGTACTTCAACTAGGGAATAGACCAAATTCGATTTGAATTTGCAAAAAATCGAACATTCGAATTTTTTAAATTTATCATGTACTGTCTCTTTAAAAAATTAGATTTCGACCATTCATCATCTAAAACTTGTCGAATAGCTGTTTTAGCCTATGGGGGACTATGGAGTCAATTGTTTTTTGCACTTCGAAATTCGAGCCTTGATATCAATAAATCAAGGGAAGGATCTTAATACTAGTTTTGAAGGTAGTTTGATAGTTTAAGTGAAGGTTCCCAAAATAGAATTGAAAAGTATATTAGCAGTTTGAATGGAATCTTGTATTTTTTTATGGATATGTTAAACCTCTTTTTTTTTTCTGCCCCATCTGGTAAAATAAATATTTTAATTAATAAAAAGGGTCATCAACTTCACTAGTCTAAACTAAACCCCTTAGCGAGCCATCTCCAGGAATACATCAATCACAAGGCAAAGAATAAGGAACCCTGCACATAACTTCTGCAAAGAAATGTGTATCTCCCTCCCATATGCCACCTCTTACATGGTAGCACAACACTGTTTTTTTGCACTTCAACATTTTTACTAGAGTTTCGTGGCAATTATACAGCTGGTTTGGAGAAAGTGCACACAGTTGCCACTACGACAAATAGGCAAGTGGCATACTAAAATTTGAACAATTGCCTAAGACATTATGAAGTTTAAGCCTGCTTGATTTTAAAAGGGAATGAATAGGGACACATTTTTGTCAACCCCCTCTTACTGACCACTTTTTTTTTTGTCAGAGCTGCAGCTTCTGCTGAAGCAAAGTCCCCATAGGAAGGCAGGGGTAACTATTTACATTTGTTCTCCAGTCTATCAGGACTTTTATCCTGCCCCTCCCCAAAACTGATTAAATTAATTAAATTAAATTGCTAAATACTGCTGGTAAACATTGTTACCTCTTGAAAGAACAAATAATACTTTGTTAATCTGCCCCAAAATGTGGTTGAGAGAGGCAGGAAGTAGGAGGAGAGACAGTAATAAAGTGATAAAAAAAGACATACAGTATACAAGAGACAGAGTCTAATAAAAGGATTCAGAAGATTTAAGCTCCCCATAGACGCGACGATATTTCCCTGCCGAACGACCGATTTTAGGGAAGTCTGACCAATCTGTCAAATTATCGTGCGGTTAGTGGGATACAAACGATCATACATCTTACGATTTTTCGTCTGACATCGGTCTGATGATTGATCGGCCAGGTTAGAAAATCTTTATCGGTCCCCATGCAATCTACCTATGTTTGCAGGACAATGCAGGCTGCGATCCTACAGTTTTGCTGGCAATATCACCTGAAATGGTCTTTTTAGTTGATGGACACATCAGGCATTTAAATGATCGTTTGAGACAATCGTGGTCTCACGATAACTATTGGACCTTTCAAAAATCTTTACGTCTATGGCCAGCTTTATGACCACAGAAAGACATATATATACAATGTGAAAATTATACAAAATGTGCAATTGGCAATTTGAGGAAATGCAATGAAATTAAAATGGACCGAAACATTTAATTTGATATTTATTTCCCATAAAATTCAGTCTCAGCATTTACTGTAATGCCTAGAGGCAGCTTGGTGTAAGTATGGCATTTCCAGGCAGCCTGCTAGACTTCAGGTTTCTGAACATACTTAATTCTGAATTCATTTAAGTGGTGTAAATATCATTTGGTCTGAACTGTTAAACATTATTTTGTGAATTAAAGTGATGTAATACAAGCCATAATTAAAAGGTCTCAGAGAGCAAAATATACATAACTCCCCTGCATACATAGAATGTACTTTCCTACTCACACATTTACATACTGCAATTAATTCATTTGCAGCTCATTGTTATGCACTGGCAGTTTTTTTTCCTCTTCTAGTAAAGAAGCTGTAAATCTGGAATTTATTGAAGTGACAGGGAAATATATTTCATTTTCCTCATGAATCATGGACAGACAAATGAGAAAATGATAGGGCCCCTTATTATTATGTATTTTCTTCTTTTTGTGGTCCATGTTCTTCCCCTGATAATTGTTTATCAAGCAAAAGAGGAACTCTTCATTTCTAATAGTTTTTTTTTACAATAAATATGTATTTATACAGCAGAAGTAATGCAGTAATACAGTAATTTAGTTACAGATTTATTTAACTTAAATTTCTAGTAACAGAGCTAGACTCCACCCCAGAGGGCAATTGTCTGTGAGTTATAGTTTGCCAATATTGGAAGGTCTGTGGGTCACTAGGGCATACCCATGCATGTATAAAATGCTAATAACACAGAACTGTTTAATAAAGGGGAATGCTATTAAAGAGTGAGGGGGGGTATGTAAAAATTTGTTATAAAATTTTTCAGATTAAATTGCATTTGTCATTTCAAAATTTAAAAGTATAAGGAGTACTTCTGAAAATGGAGAATTTTTACAATATCATAAAACAATATTCATTCACAACATTAGGTATAGAAAATTGACATCTCACCTAGGCAAAATCCTAGATAAGACATCATATAAATAACAGTCAGACGTGAGGGTTAATTAATGCTATTTTAATATATAGTACAGCAGCACGATGAAGGTTTTCTCATGTTTGCCTTTAAAGACTGCCTGTATGTCACCAACACTTGGACGTCTTTAAGTAAAAATATGCCAATTAACAGATAAGTTGGTATGCCTGATGTATGTATTTATCCTGATTTTCTCCCGATTTAACCAGCTTACAGAATCTCATTATAAGCACCCCCTATAAAACACCCATGAGGCTATTAGGTTTAAAGAGCTTAGATTCACCGTTAAGTCCTTAACAAGAGTGAAATGTGGTAAGCTTATCTATTGATTGGAAGATATTGGGCTGGGAGTATTACACCCCCAACCCTGTTTAAATCCTTTTTATATTAATGTAATTAATGAACATGCACATTTGGCAGATCTCAATTTTTTTCATCCTTTTTGTTTTTAAATTAACATTTAAAAAAAAAAATATATATATGAAAAAGAATGCTGTTCTTATGCTCGCTTTAATATGACCTCCTGCACTGTAATTAAGTACTGACACTGACATGGCTTCAAATATTTATATTATAATATTTATATTATATAAAATATAAAAATTTTCCTGTGTTAAAGAGTCCCTTAAATCTGTAATTACCTGGCTAAATTAGATTTAACAATTTTTGTTGTTTATCACATAATTCCATTGTTTAAGAAGTTTACTTTGAGTAAATTAAGGATTTTTTGTAATGCAAAAACAAAAATAATCTTTTGTTCCTGTTCCTGTACTGCCCTCTAATGGAAAGCTCAACCTCTCATCAATTAATTATTATTTCAAAAACGTGACACATTTTACATTAAGCATTCGCCTAAAATGCTTAACTGAAAATCCAATGATTACAGGACTTTAAACACACTTAAGTTTCTTGACACAAAATATTCTTTATAATTCTATATAATTGCAGTATTATTCTATATTATTGTAGTATTAATTTTTCATCATATGATTTAATTCTCCTTTTTTTATTAATCTGCTGCCAGGTTAATTTTTCCATTTTTATTTTTCCACTTTTATTATCATTTGAATGTATTTAGCTTTTATTTTAATTTTTTTAGATTTCATACATTTTATTTTAATTGTAATAGACCTCTGGTGCATTAATACTGGATATATTTTACAAAAATGAAATCTATCATAAATAGACTAACAAAACAGGGTCCATTATTGGTAAACGTCCAAGGGTTCCTTACGTTCTTTGGTTTTTGAATGATCAGTTTAGAGGTCTCCCGTCTACAAACAGCCTTCTCATAGCTGATTCTGCTTCACTAGTAATGTTTAACATTTGCAAGTTTAAATATGCTTGATCTCAAGGAATCTCCTCCTTATTTAGACTCCCTTTGAATCCCACAAGTTTAAATATTCATACACTTAAATATACTAGGAAGACAGTTTAGTACTCCGCCAGGGCTCTCTGGCTGAAGTATTTTATCTTCAGTCGGTGGAATGAAACTTAAATTACAGGTATTATTCATAAAAAGTGTACTATGTGCCCCTTTAAGATTATGAACACGAGCCACAACCCCCTATAACAAAGTATTCAGGGACAACAGAGCCAGTGGGTGTCTCTTCTGCCTGTATTATCAGTTCTAGACACCGAGTTCACAGGGAAAATAAAGGACAGGGAGATGTGGTGCTTTGGGAATCACATCTCGGCACGGAGGCTATAGAAGACCCATACGGGAAGAATATCAGTACTTTTCACATGCTCCATTTTGACACCCATTTCTTTAGCTGAAAACTCTCTATTGTCCAGTTTGATTGCCTGAATCAAACTGATTTACAGCAAATCCATCTGAGCTTTGATAAATCTATTACAGTTTCATTTCACTGATTTCATTAACGTGAATAAAACCAGCCATGCTTTCTGCATAACTGCCTTTTAATGGCTTGGCCCTGTCACCTGCCTGAATATTAATCCCTCTGACTTATTGCTCCACAGAGGGAATGAGTAATGGGTATTTGAATGTGATCAGCACAGTACAATGCAATTAAGGAACCAGTACTGTTCTGTGCCTTTAATCCTGAACTAATTTGAATTGCAGTTTGATAGCACAGTGAATCCTGCATAATTATGTAGGGTGCATATTAAACTCTGTGACAAGCCAGAGACGCTTTTAACTATCACAGCTATGCTAGACAAGTGAATACTATAGTCACACACACAGCCACGGACTGCCGGACTGAGAGCTCAATTAATAGAGAGCTTCCATTGGATTAGAAAAACAAATTATAGACAGAGCCAAAATGTTATATTGTTATATATATATATATATATATATATATATATACATATAGATATCCTAAGAAGGGAGATGAGGTTTGTGCTAATATAAAATTATTAATGACGAGAGAGGAGTATAATAAAGGAATAGGTTTTGGAAACTATGTTTGTGATGTGATTTGTGTTGTTTTGACTCCAGTAAAACAGGATGATTTATATTGGCAGGGTAAAGTGTTTCTGCAAGGGACACAGATATTTTATGGTGAAAGCCACCCTGCTCTACTTTCTTTTAACTTACAGTAATAGCAGTTACTATAACTAGATGGAGATCTCATACATAGGAGCACAGACAAGGATAAAGTGTTAGTAGTTGCTAGTGGTCATTTACAAAAGCATCCACAAATGTGAGTACTCTAACATAGAGAGTGCATATTGACACAATTTAATAAGGTGCTTGAGTTCTAACACTTCCAAATAATGCTATTAATGCTGGGGAACCATAAAGACACCTCCACACTTGGCTACTGGTGGTAGTACCAGGGATCCTACAGCAGGTTGCATTAATAAGCCCCCTAGACATGCACCCAGTGAATCAGATGAAACCTCCATATTAAACACGCACTCTGTAGATGATGCAACTCCCCACTCTGAAAATGCCAATTTATATCCAAAATAGCACATTGCACTTGCAGTGGCCCCTACCACCCGCTGTCCCTTTTTCAGTTCATCTACAGGTATGTTGACTTTGTGTTTCACATTTTTCTGTTTTTGTGTCTTCCATCTTTTTGGGTGTAGCAGGAACTGATTTGAATGATGTATAATTTCTGTAAAGCACTGCGGTCGGTGCTATATAACAGTAAATTAATTAAAATTAATCAAATGAAATGTGTACCTTAAATATTGGGAGAGAGACAAGAATGAATTACTTGAAGGGTTACTGCCACCATTCATTAGAAATAGGTACTGGTACAGTGTGGTGTGACCAGCGACCACTCAACGTCTAACTCTTGTCTGTCTATTAAAGTCATATAGCCTATACAGGGTTATCAGTCCACTGATGTAACTACTCTGTAACTACTAATTATATGTATGTCATGTTAACACCCTTAGAAGTAAATGTTCCCATTGAGAGGGCTCCTCTTGTGTCTGACTAGATGGTTACTGGCATGAGACTTACATAGTAACTGCCATTAAGAATGATAAGAATTTGCAGATACACATATTATGCCTACATTATTTACAATGCTTGGTACCTTGGGCTATCTGGATAAGACTTTTATTAACATGAAGGACCATGTCGACTAAAAACTTTTAAATATTATGGCAGTTTACTGTGTTATTAATGCAGACAAACTTCAGTTTGGTAAAAACTCAAGAAATCTTAATTTAAAAAGGGTACCATGAGGCTTATTAGCAACAATGAATGAATTAGACTTTTTCATATATAATAAGCTTCAAATATATATTAAAAAAATCAGGTGGTGAGTTCATCATTTTGAAGACAATGGAACGATTGCCAGATCTTTGGAAATCCTGCCCAGTTTTGGAAAACCGGGTAGGCCTTCTGAAAACCGGGCTGTCCAAGTGAAAACCAGCAACCCTAGGATACTGCGCACCATGCATGTAAAGCATAGTTTGTGTTCTTTGTGGTGCAGTATATGAGTGTTGTTTGCTATTAATTGTCCCTTTTTTTGCCACCATTCACCCAAAAACCTTATACACACACACACTATGAGGGCAAAATGTGTAAAAAAAAAACAAATTTTTAGATGCAAACCACCATGCTTTTTTCCCCTGCAATGTTGCCTACCCCCCTAGAATTCAAGCGTCTTTCCAGCCCTGTAAAAAGTTGTGTCTAGTGCAGTAGTGCACAATGTACCTTGCACACTGTTTTCCATTAATTTTATGCAGGTCAGTTAAAAACATCATGTGTTCAAGTTTAGTCCCTCTAGTCAACCTGGTTTTGTGGTAATTTAGGGTGAAGGTGGAATTTTGTCAAAATTACTTGCCACATAATTACTTGCCATGAATGATTTATCTTTGGATTTTTGTTGGTCTCATTACATTCATTTGCACTGTAGAGTTCATCCTCCTATGCTGATCCATTCGCATACTGGGCAGTTGCTTTTTCTCCCCAATATATAGATCAGTGCACTCCTTGCTACACTGGACTCCGTATACCACATTGCTTTGTTTTTCTTTTGGTGTTGGATCCTTTGGGTGTACAAGTTTTTGTCTCAGTGTGTTGCTAGGTTTGAAAAACACAGGGACATGGTGTTTGTTGAAAATCCGACACTCCAGCTACATATGGGATTACTATGTTTTGCTTACTATGGGGCAGATTTACCATTGGTTGAACCATAGGGTTTTAAAGCAATTTGGTAGGTCCAAGTTGGCGAACTGGTCTATCAAAAAAACATTTTTTAAAGGGGAAGTACTTCGACCATCGAGTATTCGAATATTCGAATACAATTAAATTTAAATTATTCAAATTGGTCAAATTTTGAAAATTCAATGGTCGAAGTGTCCTCATTTGCATATTCGAAATTCAAATAAAAATTTTTTTTTAAATTCGATCGAACTTCAAATCCTTCATGTGAATTTAGTAAATCTGCCCCTAAGTGTCTCCGGGCGGTTATTTCTTTTGATGTCCGTGTTGGGCTTGGTTGCTGCTGTTTTGACAAAAGCCCAATCTGGGTAGGCACACGCTTTTAAAGCTCCTCTGAGATGTTTATGCTCCTTGTCCTTGGACTCTGTATCAGTTGCCACATATTCTGCCCTGTGGTACAGAGTTCTAATGACACCCTGTTTGTGATGGTGGGAATCGAACAACAGATATTGATTCATATTAGTAGGTTTCCTGTATACCTCAGTTTTTAAGTTACCACCCTCTTGGATGCAAATTAAACAGTCAAAAAAAGCAAGTTTGTTTCCGTAGACATCTTCCCTTGTGAACGTGATGCTATTATCCACTGAATTAATGTGTTCTGTAAAGGACGCCATTTCATTGGATCTGATTTTAATACAAGTGTCATCCACATATCTGAACCAGTGACTTGGTGTAGTTCCCTGGAACTCTCACAAGTAACACCTGTTTTCTAGGAGTTGTATGACACATTGGAAATCCTATCACAGTAACTACACAGAATCAACACCTCTGTGAATTTCATATGTCACCTCTTTGAAGAGTTACAATGTGCTGTTATGATTGGATTGTTGGAAGAGTCTATATGCTGACCAGTCAGATGAACTGAAGAAGCTGCTCGGATGAGCAGTGAAACATCTTCATTAAAATTTCTTAGCAAGTCCAGTTGTTTCCAGTTACTTGAGTTAGATATACAATGACCTGGATGAATGAGAATCTTCATTGTCATTTGATAGGTGTGTGTCTTTTTTTCAGTCTCAGCTACTATGTAACTACAAATACCTTGTTTATATTGTTAATGGGGTGTAATTGTGTGCTGTTTGTTATTAATGAGGGATTCCAATCCTTCTGTGTGGCTCTGCCTGGAGTGGAAGTAATATGTGGATTATTCTTTCTAGCATAATAAATACTTTTCTTACACCTCAACTCTAAAAATAAAAATACAACAACTTAGGACACAACCATAGAGCGCAAGGATAGCGCTTTGCTTAGGATAAGGCTGGGCTGTTTGCTAAATTAAGCCATTGTGACTCAAAATTCTCCTTTAATAAGGTTCATGCTGTCTACAACTTCATCATTTTCTTCTGAATGATAATTACGTTATTCAATCATGTTCACGGTTTTAGTGAAAGCTAGCATTGATTGATTAACTTCAATTACCATGCTTACATTTGCATAGATAAAAACTGCTTTTCAATTTGTGAGTGGCATGGCGGTGGAAACCCTGTGCTTATATTTGCATTTCAATGTGAACAGTAAAGAATAAAGGTGGAACAGAGGTCTGATAAGTGCTAAGCCCTTTCTGCTTTGGTGCTTGAGCATTTTTCCATAAACACGCTTGTTATGATGTTGGTTTGTTCAGCACACGGCAAGCTAACTGATTGAAATACCTTTATATGCAGTTTGCCTAGCCTGTTAGGTCTCAGCTGGTGTACCGATCCTTTTAAAGGTGATATGACTGTCTGCGTCACAAAGATATTATTACTTTAAAGGGCCACTATAAATCCAGATATTCCAGCACATACAGGGTATAGCTATGCAAGTACAGACTAGCTGCCCAGGGGTATCTTCACAGGTAGGGAATAAGAAAATCCAGATAACTCTGACCAACAGCAAAATGCTATTCCTGGACTTGTTTAGTCATCCACACACACAATGATGTGGGAAGCCTCTATAATACATAGAGCAGGGGTTCCCAAATGTTTTATTACCCATGCGCTACATTCAAATGTAAAAAAGAGATGGGGTGCCAAATAATTACTGTGATTGGCTTTTTGGTAGCCACTGTGTAGACTGGATGTCTAAAGGAGGCTCTGTCTGGCACTATACCTGGTTTTCATGCAACCAAAAATTGCCACCAAGCCTGGAATTCAAAAATAAGTACATTCTTTTAGATCACTGGGAGCAACATTCAAGGGGATGATGAGCAAGATGTTGCTCATGAACCACTGGTTGAGGATCACTGGCAAAGAATCTGTAAATCAATCAGGATGAAAGAATCTTGTGTGGCAGGTTATAGTAAGGCAACATGGCAGGAGATCAAATTGAAACACTTATTAGACAACCTAATTTATGCTAAAGTTTATCTCCAAGTTAAAAGCATTGGGTGACAAACAGGGTCACTGCTTCAATGGTGGCAGTTGAAAGACTCTTCTTAGATGGCAGTGCCCAAGGGGTTACCAGAGGCAGCAAAAATGCCGCCCCTGGTAAATTTAAGTTTAAGAATCAAATTTCTGGATTTCAGATCAGAAATTCTGCTCATCTAGTGCAGAAAGCAAAATTGCATTCTCTGTGCTGGCTTCCTGGACTTCTTCCAGTGGCATGATGGACCCCTCCTTTGACCCTCTTCAGCCAATAAGGTGAATTCAGGGGAAAGAAGGTGGCAGTAGCAAGCCACCAGAAGCGGCAGCAGGGCCAGGAATGCCCCTGTATTATTATATCCAATTATGTCCCATAAAACCTGCTTTGCCACTCACCACTTTTATCACATGTATATTTTCCTTTAACTTTTGTATAATTCAAATCTTAACAGAAGTAAAGTATTTACACTTTTTATTTTTCCCATTGGCTTCTATGGCTGTTACAGACTAGGTTCACAGTTTTAGTCTTCTTAATCTGCCATTGTATCTGTGGCTTTTTGTATTCATTTTGTCATAGCTCTTCTGTTATGTTACCAGGGACAACTCCCAAAGATTATATTATAGCCTAGCCGATTTCTGCAGAGAATAAAGTGACCCACTAAATACGAGAGGTGGTATCATTAGCTACTGCATTGTTGGCAGAACTTTATGCTTTAAACCTGGTTGCACCAAATGTATTGATTAATGGCTGAGGAAGCCACCCACCCCAACAGTGAACATTACCACAAAATGTACTGTTTTTGCTTACATGCCCTTAGCTATGCAAATACTGATGACTCACAACTGTGCTTTTCTGTCTGTTAGGGTCCAACTACCTTAGAACCAGACAGTGACTTAAATAGAATATGGATAGAAGAAATATGAATAGAAGTTGCAAACTTTGCAGTTGTCATTGAGGACCATTAACAGTCAAAAAGAATGCAAATGGTCTCTAACAACCTCAATGGTCTTTACAAATGTTTTTTGCCCTAACGTAACATATTACATTCCCACATTTAAGTTATCTTAAAAATAAACTACAGTTAAAAAACAAAAAAAACATGGTTGCATTGTTTCTGAAGTGCAAAAATATTACAATCTAAGGGGCCAGTTTATCAAAGATTAAACAAAACTCTAGAATATCAGTGAGAGAATTCTTTTACCACAGAACAAACTTTTAATCTAATCCAATGGACAGATCAGCCTACATACAGTGGTGTGAAAAACTATTTGCCCTCTTACTGATTTCTTATTCTTTTGCATGTTTGTCACACTTAAATGTTTCTGCTCATCAAAAACCGTTAACTATTAGTCAAAGATAACATAATTGAACACAAAATGCAGTTTTTAAATGAAGGTATACGTTATTAAGGGAGAAAAAAAAACTCCAAATCTACATGGGCCTGTGTGAAAAAGTGATTGCCCCCCTGGTTAAAAAATAACAGAACAAAAGTAATTGAGATCTATCAGTCTGGTAAAGGTTATAAAGCAATTTCTAAAGCTTTGGGACTCCAGCGAACCACAGTGAGAGCCATTATCCACAAATGGCAAAAACATGGAACAGTGGTGAACCTTCCCAGGAGTGGCCGGCCGACCAAAATTACCCCAAGACCGCAGAGACAACTCATCCGAGAGGCCACAAAAGACCCCAGGACAACATCTAAAGAACTGCAGGCCTCACTTGCCTCAATTAAGGTCAGTGTTCACGACTCCACCATAAGAAAGAGACTGGGCAAAAACGGCCTGCATGGCAGATTTCCAAGGCGCAAACCACTTTTAAGCAAAAAGAACATTAAGGCTCGTCTCAATTATGCTAAAAAAACATCTCAATGATTGCCAAGACTTTTGGGAAAATACCTTGTGGACCGACGAGACAAAAGTTGAACTTTTTGGAAGGTGCGCGTCCCGTTAAATCTGGTGTAAAAGTAACACAGCATTTCAGAAAAAGAACATCATACCAACAGTAAAATATGGTGGTGGTAGTGTGATGGTCTGGGGTTGTTTTGCTGCTTCAGGACCTGGAAGGCTTGCTGTGATAGATGGAACCATGAATTCTACTGTCTACCAAAAAATCCTGAAGGAGAATGTCCTGCCATCTGTTCGTCAACTCAAGCTGAAGCGATCTTGGGTGCTGCAGCAGGACAATGACCCAAAACACACCAGCAAATCCACCTCTGAATGGCTGAAGAAAAACAAAATGAAGACTTTGGAGTGGCCTAGTCAAAGTCCTGACCTGAATCCTATTGAGATGTTGTGGCATGACCTTAAAAAGGCGGTTCATGCTAGAAAACCCTCAAATAAAGCTGAATTACAACAATTCTGCAAAGTTTAGTAGGCCAAAATTCCTCCAGAGCGCTGTAAAAGACTCGTTGCAAGTTATCGCAAACGCTTGATTGCAGTTATTGCTGCTAAGGGTGGCCCAACCAGTTATTGGGTTCAGGGGGCAATTACTTTTTCACACGGGTTTGGATTTTTTTTCTCCCTAAATAAAAAAAAACCCTCATTTACCCTCATTTAAAAACTGCATTTTGTGTTTACTTGTGTTTACTTGTGTTATCTTTGACTAATAGTTAAATGTGTTTGATGATCAGAAACATTTTGTGTGACAAACATGCAAAAGAATAAGAAATCAGGAAGGGGGCAAATAGTTTTTCACACCACTGTATGAATAGAAATCTTTCTAAAATTTCAATTATTTACTTCCAAGACAATTCTTAATCCTAAAATTCAAAGAGAAAATCTAGAATCTACTTTTTTTTCAGAAAAAGGAAATAAAATCCATGTAAACATAATTGTAATTTTGGTAGTGAAAATGGTGGATATTTGACTAAGATAATTCAGTGAAGCTTTGGAAAAGAAGCTTATGACTTATAGCATCTGAAATGCAATTAGGGCCACCAAGCTGTTTTCTAATGCTGTGCCACTATCACAATTACTGCTAAGGGGGTAATTCTCTTTTTTTAGCAGTGACTGACAGGTTCTGTGACCTTTAATTTTTTCCCACTTTCACCTTTTTCACAAACATATACATATTTGTCCATAAACAATGGCAAGTATCTTTTAATAATAAAGCAATTTATTCTGCTGGAGAGAAGTGGCATGATTGATGGGATTTACAATTATTTGTTAATGGTGCACACTATATGGAAAACACATTTTTTTATATCATAATGACCCCTAAGTCACTGTTTAGCAATATTGTTCATTTTTCATTGTTCATTTTTATAAACATGTCATGGGTGATGTGAAAGTAAAGGACTTGTAGGTAGATGCTCCTGGGCTACTCAAACATACAACCCTTTCTTTTTTTTGCACTTTGCACCAGTTTGTCTATGAACCTTTTAAGTCACAGAAATATCCACAATACTTTATCTGAGGGGCTTAATATTTCCATTGTTCATGCCACTACCACAAAGTTGTTTAAAAATGCAAAGTCAGCAAAAACACACCCACAAAAATCAACTGTGATCATTGTAGCAGAAAATGACTGTATGGTTCACTATTTTATGTAAGTTATACTGTAACCTACATCAATGCACTTAGCTGGTTCTCACCAACATTAGAAATACCTATTTATATTGCTCCAAATATGTCTGTCAAAGTTTGAGGGATGATGAAATGATCAAAGTGTCATTGTCGTAATTTTTAAACTGAGTGTGCTTCCTTGTTGTCTATATAGTCTATGTAATGCTGAAGTTACAAGCTCAAGGCCTACAAGTTGATACAGTAGGAAGCATTCCAGATATTTCTAACTCAAGGCCTAAGAAAAATGGGGGTTGGGGCAATGAACCTGCCACATAATAGTCATTTGGCAAAACAGAAAAAGAAGAAGAAGTCCATGTGGGGTGTAAAGAAAAAGAATGGTGGAGAGAAAGGAGACTAGAATTATAAGTTAGAATAGCATAAAAGGGTGGGTCAAAGGCTGTGGGCTATGGCGTCATTACACCAGTTCATAAGACAGAGGTTCAAGGGAGGTTTGTCCCACACCAATTTTACACCCACATTGTTGATGTGACCTCAAGGGAACTTGGCAAAACAGCAAAAGATGAAGATACATTCAGAGTGGAAATAGATGAAATGGAAGAGAGAAAAGGGAATAGAGTGATACAATATAATAGAAAAATCTGGAGGATCAAAGGATGTGTGCGATTTTGTTCCTACACCAATTCTTCACCAAGATGTAAGTGATGATGCTTCCACACAGTTTTTAGACAAAACTGGTGTAATCTCATGGTAAAAGAAAAAGGAAAAGAAAGGGGTACAATCAGATATAAATTCTTAAGAGGTAGCCACTGTAAATGAGGTTGATGAAACTACCATTCCAATTCATTGCTGGTGTAACTTCAAGAGGAGGGAGAACAGAGAAAAGAGAATCAAGATAGGATAGAGAAAAAAGGTGTTTGAAAGGATGTGGGTGATGGCACTTCCATACTGGATCGTAAGAGGGAGTTTAAAAGATGTGGGTAATGGTGCTTTAGCACAAGTTGTTTGAGGTTGGTGATTCATAGTTACATAGTTAAATTGGGTTGAAAAAAGACAAAGTCCATGAAGTTCAACCCCTCCAAATGAAAACCCAGCATACACACACACCCCTCCATACTTTCATATAAATTATATATGCCCATATCTATACTAACTGTAGAGTTTATTATCCCAATAGCCTTTGATATTATGTTTGTCCAAGAAATCATCCAAGCCCCTCTGAAAAGCATAAATAGAATCAGCCATCTCAACATCACCCGGCAATGCATTCCACAACCTCAATGTCATCATTGACATTGAGGAGAACCACCTACGTTGTGAAGAACCACCTACGTTGCTTCATATGAAATTTCTTTTCCTCTAGTCTGAAAGGGTGGCTTCTGGTGCGGTGATCCTCTTTATGGGTAAAAAGGTCCCCTGCTATTTGTCTATAATGTCCTCTAATGCACTTGTAAAGTGTAATCATGTCCCCAACCTTGACAGTCTACCCTCATAATGTAAGTCTGCCATCCCTCTTACCAGCTTAGTTGCATGTCTCTGCACTCTCTCCAGCTCATTTATATGCCTCTTAATGACTGGAGTCCAAAACTGCACTGCATATTCCAGATGAGGTCTTATAAGGGATCTATAAAGAGGCATAATTATGTTTTCATCCTTTGAGTATGCCCTTTTTATGCAAGACAGAACTGAATTTGGTTTAGTAGCTACAGAATGACACTGCCCATTGTTATCTATAAAAACCCCAATGTCCTTCTCATTTAAGCAAATTCCCAACACTGCCATTTAGTGTATAACTTGCATTTATATTATTTTTGCCAAAGTGCATAATCTTGCATTTATCAACAAGGTTCCTGTTTGCTGCCCAGTTTCTCAACTTAGACAAATCATTCTGCAAAGTGGCAGCATCCTGCATGGAACCTATAGTTCTGCACAATTTAGTATCATCTGCAAAATTAGAAACAGTACCTTCAATGCCCACCTCCAGGTCATTAATAAACAAGTAAGAGACCCAGAACAGAGTCCTGTGGTACTCCACTAACAACATTGGTCCAATTAGAAAATGTTCCATTTACCACCACTCGTTGTAGTCTATCTTTTAGCCAGTTCTCTATCCAGGTACAAATACTACAACATTCCTTAATTTAACCAGTAACCTTCTGTGTGGCATTGTGTCAAATGCTTAAGATGTAGCTTTAAGTAGATCACATCCACTGCCATCCCAGAATTAAGGTCCCTGCTTACCATCTCATAAAAGAAATTTAGTTAGTCTGGCAAGATCTATTATGCATAAAAACATGCTGGCACAAACTCATAGGGGGGGAATTCACAAAAGTGTCGGGAAGGAAAAAATGTCTTTAAAATGTCTTTAAAATGTCGTAGCAACAGATGACAAATTCACAGAGCATTTCCCTGCTAATTTTCCGACATATACGACACTTTTGAAATAGTGTAGTGAAAAGTGGGCGTGCTTTTTTCGGCGCCACTTTCCCTGACATTTTCATGAATTACTCGTAAAATCATTTTTTTTGCCGACAAATTTTCCGACACGTTAGGCTCTCTAAAATGAAAATGTCGGTCAAATTGTCTTTTAAAATGTCTTTAAAATATCGTTTGTAAGATGAAAAGATATACGACATTTTAGAAAATTGTTGGACTTACAAGACATTCAGAGATGGTAACATCTGCCTTTGTGAATTTAATGTTTGTACGAAATTTAAAAAAAAATTTCGACCGCCACTTCTGGGTTACTTATTTTAACGACACTTTTGTGAATTCCCCCCATAGTATTGTTATTTGCTATGAAGTCCAGTATCTTATCCTTTATTAACTCTTCGAAAAGCTTTCCTACCACTGACATCAAACTAACTGTCCTATAGTTTTGAGTCTGAGAACGGCGTCCCTTTTGGAATAGGGGCACCACATTAGCAATTCGCTAGTCTCGCCGCACCATACCAGACCTCAATGAATACTGAAAAATTAAGTAAAGAGGTTTGGCATTCATAGAGCTAAGCTCGCTAAGTACCCTGGGATGAATACCATCTGGCCCCAGACCATAGTTTCTTTTGAATTTCTTCATGTGTGAACCATGCATCATTAGATGTATTACTAGAATTGGGACTGTTAATAAGGAAACCTTCATTAGCTGGTTCCTCATTTGTGTAAACAAAATGATTCACCTCAGTGGTTTTTTAGTAATGCAGTATTTTCTGTAAGGCATTTACAATTATTGTCTGTAGAACAATTTTTTTTATACCCAAGTTTTGAAACTACAGAAATGTTTCTCTCAATTAATTCAGTGCTTATAAACCCTGAATTATTTAATTCATATATACAATAGGAATCATTTGCATTTCTATTACAAAAAGAAAGCGTAAGAAAGCAAGAATATTGTCTGCAAATAGTAACAGACACTAAACTGATAAATATGTATTAGGATAATGAAAAATAGAATCAGTGTTGAAACATAAATAAATACTTCTTCCTGACTTAATTGTTAAATAATAGTTAATTGATCTGACCTTTGTTCCTCTCTGTTGTAACCTATTTCAATATAGAGAGAGACCACTTTTTCTTGAGGTTCACACTGAAATTGTGTTGATTGCACAAAAGCAATTTGAGCCTGTAGCATACATTTATTAGTTTAATAACAATGAAGTTCTGTCAAAATCAGCTCACCAGTGAAATTTTTAGAAATTGAGATCGTATTACAAAAAATATTCTTCTTAAAGGAAACAATTATAAGGATTTTATAGCTGCAGATTGAGCACTTCACAGGAGAATGCTTTATTGCACTCTGCCATTGATGAGGTTGAGCAATCACAAAGTGAGGTAACTAAAGTACATGTAAATACATGTGCTTATTAAGTAGGAAGAAAAACATAATTAATTTTACAGTACCTGGATGTTGAACTTTCTGCAACACGGCATGATTTCATTGGTGCCAGGTTTTAGAAATAATTGTGTATCATGCAACCATCTATTTAACACTTATCTGCGGTCTACTCTCCCATTTAATGCTCTTTTTAATATTATTTTTTGAAGAGAATACTTAATCCTTTTTAGCTATTTTCATTTTCAGCTTAATTTGAAGAAAAAATACTTTTAGCCCCTTCTTCATAAAAAGTATCTATTTCTGACACCCCCTTCTAAATGTTAGTCTTTTACTGTTGAATTCCGCAGCACAGTTTGCCAGTCCATTGTATTATATTTTGTATACAGTTGACCATCCTGCTGTCATTGTCTGTTTCCGATTGACTTCCAATGCCCATGTTTTTTATCAATTTCCATGGACAGGCAGTAATTAGTCCTGTAATCGTGATAATCATTTGGCTGCCATAAGTCATAGCTAAATCTGGCTTAAAGAAAAGTGTAAACTGAAAAATCTTAAATTAAGAAAAAAACATAAATACAGACCATTTAAGGTTAGATTTGCATTTCAAAAGTATAATTAAAACACAACAGCCTGAATTTGGGCCCATGTATTTCAACTGTTTAGTGTTCGTCCCAAAAACTATACCCCCAAAATAATGTAGCTCTCTAAAAAATACTGCATAAAACAGCTCATATGTAAAATTCTACTTTAAGTAAATAACCTTTTTTATAATAACATACTTTTTTAGAAGTATGTGCCATTGGGTAATCCTAAGTAAAAAATTGCAATTTTAAGAAATAAGTGCCACCCTCTGGGATGCTACCATTTATGGTGCACACTAAAAAAACAAACAAACTATACATGTTAGATCACATGAGTCAATTACCAGACAAAGTTTTTTGCTCCCACACTTCTTCCTGTTACAGTTAGAGCTACAGTAATTGTGGTCAGGTGATCTCTGAGGCAGCTGTAAAAGGAAAATATTTACTTAACTACATATTCCAGTTTAGTAAGATTCTTTAATAAAACACATTAGGGGGAATGTAATTAAATTCACAAAGAGCAAAAGAATACACATCAATAAGATTAAAATCCACATCTCGTAATGTATTGTTCTTTAAACTGTTATTGCATTGTGTTTTTTAATTGCGCATTGCGAATTTTAATTGGGCATTGCAAATTTTAATTGTGCACTTAAAGGTGTCATTATCTTTTGGAGCAAATATAACGACTTTTTCAGTAAAAAGTGTTATTACATTGACTGCGTATTGGTGCAAGCTGTAAAATTTGCAAACTCTCTGTTGGAAGTGGTCACTAAACAGTTCGCAAAAGCTATATTAAATTCACACAAAGCAAAAATTGTTTGCGCAGAGGCATGACTTTTCGCAATATGAATAGTTTTTCCTTTACCGACTTTTATTACATTCCCCTATTAATATGATGTAAACTATTAATTTTGGGGGTAAAGGTTTCTTTTAATTTGCATTTTATGCATGACAACTAATGCTCTGCTCATGTGTTGGAGCAACTCGCTTACAGTGACTTACAATGAAGTTTAAATAGATTCTAGGGGAAAATTTATTTACCATGACCACCACTGGCAACTCTGCAAAAATGTGCAGATTAAAATTCACATCTGAACGTTAAAGTAGATTTTAGGTCTCAAAAACGTGTGTCAATTTTATGAATGTATATAACAACAACCCTTTTTGTATATATATATATATATATATATATATAAACTTCACATAATAAACGGCACTCACGATAAAGCAGTTTCACTTGCCTGGGTGCAAGGGTTAGGTGGCTGATCACAGGAGAGAATCCAATCCGCACTCACAGGTCTTATATCCATTCAGAATTTTATTATATGTGCAAACTGACGTTTCGGCTGATACAACAGCCTTTCTCAAAGTGAAAATCAAATGTGAACACACACTAGAAATACAAAAAGTTGGTGCCAAACCTATGTGGTAAGGGAAGTGACGTGACGGTGATAATATTCATAAACAATCCATAAACGTATACATACGTATAAACTTGTGATTTCCAATATACCCTAGGGGAATACTACTATTCAATCGTTAAGCTCTTTTCAAACTCTATACACATCACTTATGGACTTAATACGGGGTGGTTTCCTTACACTATATCGGCTTCCAGTTCGCCCTCTCCTTGGATTCTTTGATTTAATTACCCCTATAGTTACTAAGGGGTCTGCCTTTTAGGTAGTTTCACAATGATTATATCTTATTCACATATAAGACACTCGATTTATTGCACTGTTATGTTTAGCTTCATACATTTAAAATTGATTGGAATAACAACCTTCACATGATATTTTAATAATGACACTTAGTTACGGATTTAAAGATACAATACTATTAAGCTTTTCAATGAATAATTATATTGTTCCCTCACGGTAGTGTTAGTGTAGCGATAATTAGATACACAAGTGGTTCACCACATTTAGCATTGTAAAAAGTAAAGGGTTTTGTAATCCACGATAGCAACACGGTACTTATTTATTTGTTTTTATTTTTCCAGTTATATATTTTTAGAATATTCACGGAGGGATTAAGATTGTTAACTACACATGAAACTATGTATACGTTTTTAACTACACATGAAACTATGTATACGTTTACGGATTGTTTATGAATATTATCACTGTCACGTCACTTCCCTTACCACACAGGTTTGGCGCCAACTTTTTGTATTTCTAGCGAGTGTTCACATTTGATTTTCACTTTGAGAAAGGCTGTTGTATCAGCCGAAACATCAGTTTGCAGATATAATAAAATTTTGAATGGATATAAGACCTGTGAGTGCGGATTGGATTCTCTCCTATATATTTATATATATATATAAATAGGTTCTCATATATGTCTATGAAGATTTACTTTAAGCTGAGTTTGTTTTTCCAGTAACATGACTGGAAGTGTAAAACATCCAGAGTAAAGCTGCTAATGCATCACTGTATGTTGTTGACAAGCATTGTAACATGCCCCCCACACACACACTGGTTTTTCCAGTATGGTATAAATGGCCTCCTTCATGCCTCTTTTAAACCATCATCCACCAACTTCTCAGCCCATTGCACTTTGCTCTCCTCAGTGGAGTTTTCTTTTCACTTTAGACTACTGGGACTTGTCTTGGGGAATTAGCCCTCCTATGTTGGCCCATTCACATACTAAGTACCTGCTTGTGCTTTAAGGGTCTTTTGGGGCTACCAGCTTCTGTCTCAATGTGTTGACTGGTTTGAAAAAATCAGGAACATTTTTGAGACATTGGAGTTGCATACGTAGCATTTTTCTTTGTGTTGGTCTGAAATTACTAACTTGAACTGAAAAGGCTAAGATAAGCAGTGAAACGTTTTTCAGGATTACTCAGAAAGTTTATTTGCTTTCAATTACTAGAATTTTTCTTACATTAATTTTGTATTTTTATTCTACACTCTGATTTGCAAGAATAGCTCATTCTTGATGCTAGCTAAGCAAGAACAAGTTCCGACTACCATTCAGTACAATTCTGAATTGGAAATGACAATTGCTCCACATTGCTCTCTAGACTTTGCTCTGTATGCCTTCTCATGTTCTACTGGCTCACATTCAGTAGATAATGTGGCCATTGAACTTCCTCCATTCCCTTTAATACCTAGGCTGTAAATATTATTGTACATATTACTACACAGTGTAACAAATATTTACTATTTCCATATATTTTAAGCTTACTTTCCAGAACAGTCTTTTTTCCATTATGGTGACACAGCTCTTAATATTACAAGCAAAATAAGGTCTTGGATTCAGTTGGGTTCTTGGACTTGTTTCTAACCAAGTTTGTCTGGACCTATTTTACCTGTACTTATGTCAGGATCCTCTTGTTCTCTTTTTTCCAGCAGGCCAAAAAAATATTCGAATAGAGGTTGATTTGTTTCCAGTGAAATATACCTTATTGTGCTTATGTCAATGGTAAGTAGATTAGAGAGTAATTTCTACTGAGACAGGAACTCATGTGAATGTCTAAACAGGCCTATTTTTGCACTATTTATAAATTATGAATAGTAAAAAAAAAGTCATATATATTTAACTCTAATTTAAATAAAATATTTTTATTTTAATGCTTTACATTTCTGAATTTCATAAAGAAATGACTTTTTACAAACAATGGGCAGTAGAAGAACTCAAATAATATGCTTATTTAATGTGCTGTATCATTATGCATGGTTGTATGTTGTTATAATTGACATAAAAATATAAAACAGGTCAAAGACCAGCTATTAAAACTATTTTTCATTTGGTTTGTTGACAGCTCATAACAAGAATGTGTGCAGCATTGATTAGGTGTGTCCACAAAATGGTAAAATAGGTTTGATCATGTAAAGTGTGTTCTCATGGGGCGAATCTGCCATTGTAATATCTTCTGTGCTTGGGTTCAACATTATTTTATTATTGTCATTTCATTTTTACTACTGAAAGTTCTGTCTTGTAAGAATATAATAATCACATATGGTGCATACTGTAACTACTGTCTCTATTTGTATTGGATTGTTATAGCTGAGGGTTTGAAATTAAAATTCTATAGCAGAATACAGCTATTTAAAACATGTAGTTACGGGGTTCTTTCTTTTCTTTTAGTAATGTTTTCTTTCTACTGTAAGGTGAGAGGTGGAGACCAAAGCCAATTGTGTTGTATAATTATTCTCTCTGTTTACATATATAAGTTCTGTAAATTATATCTGTGGTTATAATTACATCCTGAGTGGCACATCATTGATTATAACTTGCATATTATAATTAATGATGTGGCCCCCTGTTGTAAAATAAATATGAGGATACAAGATGTCACCTTGGTCACTCATTGGTGGCTAATAATTTCCTTATATTTTACAATGGGGGTACAATATTTTTTTGTTACGTTGCCATTTTACCATTTGTTTCTCTGTTGGCCATGTTTTAACATTTTGTGCTTTACCCTGCATGTTTGAAAACTGAAACAGGACTCAAAATGGAGCTCATAGAACTATGTTTTTCCCTTGGCCACAGCACTGCCTATTGCCTATATACAGGGGAGGCATTTAGATTCCCCCTTCCTGTTTTCTACCTTACATGTCATTCACTCATGCAAGTTGTGGAACACAAAAGATTGCAATGAGGCCCTGTACCTACCATCAATCTCATGGTCAATTCTGCAATATGCACCTAAGTAAAAACAGGACTGCCTTGTCCCTGTTGATACTGCATGCTGCACCTTGCAGCAGATTTGTTAGGACAGAGTTCTGCAACACAGTGGTGTTTTTGAATGAGCATTAAGGGGTGTAATCCTATACACTTGCAGTTCTATCTGTGGTCTATATAAAGCACAGGTTAGGGCAAGGGTTTTGCAGCTGAAACCTAAAGAAAAGCGACCACAAATGGTACAAAAATACAGCATATCTATCAGGAATTTATCATAATTATGCACATCTTCTTGTTTCACCTGGCGACATATAGTCAGCAAAATACTATGATATTGACGCTGTACCATACTTTCCCATCTGCTGGTTAATATACAGTAAAGTCAATAAAACAATAGACTGAAAAGGACACACTGCGCTACTGCAATATAATTAGCATAACATAATAGCATAGTACTTAATTAAAGACCCCTCTTTATAGTAGTCCCATCAGATATTTTTGTCTGCTGCTAAAGTGCTTTGTCACAACTTGAATATCTGACAAATTTTCCTGTTGTAAAAATGGCTACTATACATCTGCAGTCAAATTTCCATTTTTGGAATTGATAACACATTTGCTAGCAAAACTTGTGAGAAATGATATCTACACTAGTTAGAACCTAAACTGTATGAAAGAATTATGCTGGTTTAAAAGTCCAGCGTGTTCTTCATAATCAGTATATTTTATGTCAGCAATTTGGCAGCAGCAGAATAAAGACTTGGATTCCATTATTGTAAAATGTATCATAGGGGAAGTGTTCAGATAGGTAATTACCTTAATTCACCTGAATACTTGGTCATAGTATACATTAGATGGGCACCCAGAACATCCAGTCAACCCTGAACAAAATTAGCTCAGCCACAAAGGGCCAGATTGCATAATTAGATCTCTGAAGCAGGAACATTTTATGCATACCAAAGCCAAGGAGAAAATCTATAACTAACAATCGAAAGTAGTGCATAAAGTTGTTTAAAATACCAGCTTTTTCTGAATAATATGCCACTGTTCTTTTCCAGTCATATTTAAAGGGAGGTTCATCTTTAACTTTTAATGTCATCTATGTTAGGATCTTCTCAGTCAATTTGCATTTGGACTACATTTTCATCTTCTGTGTTTTTTTTTATTTTTATTTTACTTAGCATTTTTGGTCTGCCAGTATGCAGACAGCTGTCTGAAATTCAGAATGCAAATGATTAGAAGAGGGCCATTCATTAAAAAATATAATAACTATAAAAATCTAGTCTCACAATCTACTTTCTGATTGATTGGGGTATGACCCTGACAACTAGATATCATTTTGGATTCCAGATCCTAGAAAGGCAGATTACAAAGGCAAATTCAACAAAAAAAGAGTTTGAAAGAAACTGTTCACCAAATAACTTACATTTTTAAACTATAATAATAATATGAATTTAGTATTTTTTTAATATATATATATATATATATATTTATTAAGGATTAGAGGAATTGTTTATCAAAAAATATCAATTAAAATTACAAACTGAACTTTAATTTTTGCATGAAGCCCATACTCTTTAATTATTTTTACAAATAAAATATCATAATAAGATAAAAATAAGGGGCTTAGTGCAGAGCCTTGATGTTCTCCTATAGAAGAGAGATGGACAGTGATGATATTCCTTTAAAGGTCACTATGAAAGGGTCAAATGAAAGAAATGCAGAAAGGCAGTAGCTTCTAGCATGCTAATTATTTTTTAAATAATTTAATAGAAGGGTGGCGACCTACCGAGCAGCAGAAGAAAGGTAAATGAAGAGAAGCAAGGAGAACTTGCCTTTAGATCTGACATCAATAAAGTCTTCAGACACATAAGGGAGTTCTATCCTGGTGTAGCAGGTAGGATAAAAACCAAATTAAAGTGGGATACAGAAAGGCACTAGGTAGTCTGATATCTTTGTATGGAAAGGTGATTAATGTAATAAGTTCTCAAGAAATTTGGGTTTCTTGAGAACGGATAATGCCTCTTATAGGTAAAGGGAGCGAATGTGGAGTAGTTGAGAGGATATTGAGTCTAAAGGGGAGGTTATGAGGCAACTTTACATTCTTTTTGGATCTTAAAGAAGGTTTGTCATTGGTTTGCCTACCACAGTGAAAAAAACCCTCATGATTGGATGAAACCTATCTTTAAAATACTTAGTAAGGTCCTATGTACCAATACCTATTGAGGCAGCACAATGAGGTCATGTGATACCATAAGCTGCATACCAAAGGTATAGGTGAAGTGGAAAATTAGAAGATATATATGATGGGAGGCAGGGCTTATAGTTTCATTTATCAAGGCTTTGAAGGAAGATTTCTATGAGAGTAGCTAGACTATCAAGATAGTCTTTGTGACAGAGAGTTGTTGTATTAATTATACACTAAACTGTTGTATCAGTTGAGAAACACAATCCTAGATCCAGAATGCTGAAACCCCCATCAACACTCACCATGAGGTGTTATTTTAAGTGTTTTAAAACATAGCAAACAGTGGAGAAACACTTTATATTACTCACATATCAACAGCTAAATTGTAACAAACAACTGACTCTGCTCTTCAGCGTGAACTAAATTAACAGTAATAATTGTATTATTTCTGTATCAATTGACTTGATTTGAATTATTTTTTTCAATTTTAGATTAAGGTTTCTATCATTTGTTAGCAAGTACATATGAAAAGTAAAGCATTTTAAGCTCATTTTATTTCATATTAACATATGTTCTTTCTTTAACTGGAATATTGGAGTCTTGATTCTTCTTTTTTTGATCATTCATTTTATTCTATTTTTCAATACTCAAAACAAAAAAAAAGCCATTTTGGCAAAGGGAGTAAGATTTCACTTTTCTCACAAGGATGGCAATTTTCTCTGCTCTGTTCTGTTTGTACTTGCTGCAGGTTTTAAGCAAAGACGACAATTTTCAAGCTATTATTTTGTGTGAAATGCTTCTCACATGCTTGTTACAGCAGTGTCTTTTTATGCCTTTAATCACTTCACTTCATTCTGTGTTATACTGAAAAATATATGCACCTTTAAGCTTTAAACTGAAGCACAAATTCTTATGGTTGCAAAATAACTACCTAAAAAGGTTTCAAGGCACAGCAATATCCAGAAAAGCACTAAAAGTACTGCTCTCTCCAGTGGTTGCTTTGTGTAATGTACCATTTTGGGAAAGGCAGGGTCAAGCAGGGGCACTGGTGACTGACTAAAACAGCCACATTGAATAGAAGAAATGGTAGAGGATACCTAATGTAAAGAAAAATATAGATAAGAACAAAAATGTCAGTCATTTAAACATAGATAGACATTAAAAGCACAAAGACTTTATAATTTGTTAAATTGTCATTTATTGAGCATACCTGAGAATAGAAAAATGTCACCCCTTTAAAAAAGAAAGTTACTGCTCTGAATGAATGTATACATTTTTAAAAAATATTAAAATTTTTATACTAATATTTATTCTACAGTATATTCATGTTTATTGGTTACATGTGTTCATTTATTATTATTGCATCATTATTTGTAAAATTAAATTTACGAACTAGGGTTTTTTATAAATCAAAATGTCTTTTTCTAGCATACATCCCAATTATATTAAAAAAAAATATAAACCATGACTGCTGTTTACCTGGACTCCATATATGACCATTGGGTTGATAAAACTGTTACCAGTTCAACCAAATTATCTGAGTGTAGCTTCCAGTTTCAATAAATAAGCTATCTTATGTGTATACCTCCCAACTGTCCTGTTTGTTGCAGGACAGTCCCAAATTTGGCAGGTCAGCCCACAGTCTGGGATTTCTTACTGAGTTTCTCAATGATCTCTTGCAGAGAACCCAGAACGCTGAGCAGCTGCACTGAGATAAATTATAATAATTTAAGATACACAAAGATACAATTGTAACTAATAAGATAAGCAAGTGTAGGGGCGCATAGGTTTTCTACTTGGCACCTGTGGAGTTAAGTCCCTTATCTCTTGTCACTAGGCAGAAGCCTATGTTGCAATTTGTGTTATTAACCAATAGTTATAGGCCAGGAGAGTAATGACCACTTCCTGTCACATTGCCTTATAGTGTGTTTAGGGAGTGGCACTCTTTTTCTTTGGCTGCTGGTACTCATCAAGCTGGTTGCTCATTGAGCCTGGGATCCACAAGGCCCCAGTAAGCCACATGCCCTAACAGGACCTCCAACCATTAGTGACCTAAGTCGGGGCCCAAGCCACCCCGTGAACAAGTGATATCAAGTGCAGGGTAGTACTGGTATAGTCTCTCTAGTTAGAGAAAGGCAGTTAGCATTAGCAGCATGAACAGTGTGTGTTCCAATGAGGAGTGTTAGCAGGAAGAGATCGTTCTACAAAGCTTTCCCTGCTTTTAGTGCAGGACATCATTGTGATAGGGATTAGGACTAGCAGCAGTTTACGGCCTTACACTAGTGTTCCAATCAGTTGCATTGCAGCAGCAGGAATTGATTGACTAATAATCACCTTGTTGATATGTTGTATGAAAGTCTGCTAATATCTCAACTACTCCTGTGTGATCATCTGCTATTCTCACTGGATGCTCCTGTGTGAGTACAAACCTGAGTACATTGCTTATGCTAATAAACTTCTACTCTTTTGCTGTAAAGAACCTCCAGGCACCCATTTCATCTTTTATTGTACAGTTTGCCTGGGTATTGTAGTTATACTACTTCCTAAAGGATAGCTTCCACCTAGCGAAGGCCCTGCCCTGGTGTGTAGGTCGCAGTGTAAACATGCTTATCCATCACTTGCTGGACGCTTCAATCCTTTGTGCTTTAACTAGCCCAAAAAAATGATACACAAGTTTATTGTGAGAACTAAGACTTGCCGTTTAAAGGACAAGGAAAGTATTTTAATCTATATCCTTTTACCTAATTGAGCGCCCCACTAATTACCTGATCCCTAAAATAGTTTGTCCAAAAAAAGGCTTCTGTTTCCTGCCGTGCCCCTTGGAACGTATTGGCATTTCTCTGTTTTCAGCAATAGCACTTTCTTATCGCTGACTTAATAAATGTGCTAGCAAACTAATTTTGCATATGCCAAAATAATTTCTCCCCCTGGACGGGAGCATGTCTAAAAAGCTTGTGCGCTATTGTAACTGGTCTTGGTCTTACTGCAGGAGCGTGGAATCATTTGAATTTCTATTCTCGAACTCAGCTTGTTTTTCTACTACAGCACTTCTGATCACACAAATGGCTAAAAATAGAGCAGACTTTAAAAGAAGTATGATACTGCCTGAGATATGCCTATCATGAAGATATGTTCATATTGCACTTTCCTTGTCCTTTAAAGCGCACTTTCATTATTGAACAACTAAAACATGGCTCTAAAACTCCCAGAAATGTGTTCAAACTTTCATAACCTGCCCAATGAAATCCAGGCATGGTAATGGCATCAAATGCACTGCAATTTAATCATCACCTTCTCTATCACTGCCATTATCTCTAGTGATGGAATCTCACCCGTTTCGCCGAAAAATTTGCAAATTTCCAGCGAAATTGGCGAAAAAATTCGCGAAGCGAGTCGCGCGTTGTTTTCGACTCGTTTTTTTTGTTGAATTTTCGCTGGCAAATTTTGGCTGGCGTTTCGCAAATTTATTCACCAGTGGCGAATCGCGGGAATTCGCCGCAAATTCGCCCATCACTAATTATCACCTATCCTGCCACTAACCTGTCTGCCAAAGGTGTACTTTTCTGTTGACAAAATATGTTTTGCATTTTTGAAGTTTCCTGCTTGTGGTTCAACTTCCTTGCAGATTTGTTGACTGTCATGAGAGATTCCATAATAGTAATTTTCCTTTTGAGCCACTTAGTAAAAACAGAAAGAAAGAAATAATAAACAAATGAATCTAACCCTAACCAGGCTTCCTGGTGAAGGACTTGTCTTTAAAAAGTCTATGCTTTACTTCATATTGATTCATTATAAATGCTATGTCATCTCATTCTAGAACACTGCAATTCTGAAAATTCTGAATTCTGCATCATGGAAAAACCACTTGCTCAACAAGCTGATTAATCTTCCTTGTCTGATTCCAGACATGATTGCTTTAATGGCCCATCCATAAATCTTCTGGATTCCAACTCCACACTAGTGATGGCGCGAACCGCGGAAAAAAAGTTCGCGAACATGTTCGCGAACTTGCGCAAAAACGCGAACGGTTCGCGAACCCCATAGACTTCAATGGGAAGGCGAACTTTTAAAGCTAAAAAAGACATTTCTGGCCAAAAAATGATTTTAAAGTTGTTTAAAGGGTGCAACGACCTGGACAGTGGCATGCCAGAGGGGGATCAAGGGAAAAGAAAAATCCATTATTTTCTTATCTCAAAAGTGTTACAAAGTATCTTACCTGCACCTGTTAGCTGTTCTGGACGCACCTGTTAGCTGTTCTGGACTCTCTGCCAAAAGCCAATTAAGTTCAAATCTTTGCTTCTTTTTCTGGCTGTTCAGTGCAGAGAAAAGAGGGACTTTCCAGTACAAATGAGGGGACAGAGGGTTGAGCTCTCAAAAGAGGGACTGTCCCTCCAAAAAAGGGGCAGTTGGGAGGTATGCACATTTTTTTTTTTTTGGTCCAGGGGGTGTGGGGGTGGTCCAGGAGGGAGATCTTCCTGATTGGCTGCCATGTATCTGCTGGTCTGGGGTGAGAGCGGATGTTCGCGCGAACAAGTTCGCCGGCGAACAGTTCGCGCCATCCCTACTCCACACATGTTTTACTCCTTAATATTTCAAAGTATAATAGAAGTTGTAGTCCAGAATCATTTGGGTATCTTAAAATCTAGTGACAGTGATTATGTCCCCTTAGCTACTTTTAATCATGCTCGGTCTGCTGAACCTCTGACCATTTCTATAGTTGTATCCAAGTCTTCTCCAAGCTACATGTTAAATGCATTTGTTCTGAGGCATCTGACTAGCTAAGAATATGTCTGTAGGTTTGTAACAATCTGAAAGGGTCCAACTTTCAATGCAAATCATATGTTTTGACATTAATCAGCTGAGCCCATGGCTGGGAGCTCTGTGTGATGTAGTGTAATTTGATTTGTAGAGTGTGAGAATTTTATAACAGTCATTTGCGAATAAATTACCTAACGGTTTTCTGCTCTGAAGAAACTTATTTGTGGTATAATTTAATTTGTTTCCATAAATAAGTGAATGACCTTCACATATTATGCTGTCTTGAATTATAAGCCACCCATCCCCTAGTGGAAAAGAATTTGGTTTTACCACCATCATTTAATGCCCATTTTATCTCCTTCTACATTGCTTATAGATACTGTATGTGATGTGCATTGTATAGGGGTTTCACAATGATTTCTCACAACTGAAGGGCATGTAAGTGTATAGGTAAAGTCTAGGAGGTCCCCCATAGGCTAAAGTGCTATTATTGCTTAATGCGTTCCTCTTTATAATGATATAAAAAATTCCAATAAAATCCATCCTGCTTATTCTTTCAAGGACAACAAATATATAATTACCCCAAATTTTAACCTAATCAGCCCACTTCTCCAGTTTCAGACCTCTGTAATGGGACCAGCCCCATTGACCTAAAAATTAAGGCTTCAATGCCTTGGGTTCGATTTCAACTGGGCTGACAAACTGGATGTTGAATTTAACCTGTTCTGACAGTTGTGTACTACACTATGGGGCAAATTCACTAAGCGGCGAAAAAAACGGTAGCGTTGCTTTTGCTAATGTTCGCCGCACTTTTGCAATTTTCCGCAGCAACTCAAATTCATTAAGATGCAAATTTTCGCTCAGGGCATGGAACGGTATCGAAGTAGCGCTACCATTACTTCACCAAACAATGCGCATTTACGCTAGCGATGCCTAATTTGCATATGGCGCAAACTTAAGCGTATAATAGATGTGTATGTTACAGCCACTACATTACACCACACAAGCCCAGGAAACCTTTAATAAATAAAATAAAGTTGTCCTATTGCCCTAAACATGTGCCCCATATATAGTTGAGTTGCCATATGTTAGGGGGGGAAGGAGGGTAACCCCAAAAAAATTCGCTATTTTTCAGACTATCACCCTACAAAAGGTAAAAGACGCCAGCGTTTTTTGGGACTTAGAAAAAATTTCAAGTTTTTTTTTTCAAACTCCTATCTATTGTATTGAACTTCGCCAGGTGTGATGTCTAGTAAGGAAGTAACGTCTAGCGTAAGAGGTAACTTTCAGAAAAATGTTCATCTTAGTGAATTAGCACAGTTACGTCCCTTCGTCAGTATGCAACTTCACCTGGCGTAAGGTTGCGAAGTTGTGCAAGTCTATCTACTTTGCTAGCGAATTTTCGCCAGGGACACTGTTAGTGAATCTGCAAAGTTGCGAATTGACGTCACACTGGCAAATTAGCGCTAGCGTTAGCCCCCAAGATTGGGTTGAGGGTGATTTTGGACCCACATAAAGACAATTTTTGACATGGTAAAGAGTGACCAAGTAGGCAGCCAATGTCTACCCCAATATATAGTGTGTATTATTCTTAATGGATTCAGATTAAGGCCAATTAGTAATAGTAAATTACTTTCTGAACCATTGCAAAATTTAGGTATGCTGTATACACTGTAAAAACAATTGCAAAATTTAGGTATGGTGTATACACTGTAAAAACAATCATTGAAATATGCTGCCCTTAAAGTATTGCTGTTAACTGCAGGCTTAGTTATAAGGGTGAGAGACAGTTTTCCTTTCTGAGGAAAACATGAATGCTTTTAGTATGGATAATGATATAGTTGAGCTACTCTGCCTTTCCTGCTAAAGGATTTCTTGTAAAAATTAACAGCCCAACCCTTTAAATCAGGAGTGCTCATACTTTACTAATGCAAGGTTTACTTTAAGTGATGATGTCCCATTATGATCTATATCCATAAAAGCATTGTTAGCATTCTGTTCCGTTAAAAATATTTATTAAATATTTTATTGATTTATGAGAGAATTTATATTGCTATATAAATTAACCTATATAACCTTAACTGAATAAATATCTGAAATATCTCCATAAAAAGCATAAAATATGAGAGTGATTTAGATAAGCTGTTAGTTGATCACCAGCTAAAGGTCTGCTGGTGGACCTTAGACTACTTTAAATTGAGATGAAACAACTAGTAAGAAAAGAATTATAAATCGAATTAGAAGTCATTTGTTTACAACCAAATAAATGCTGCAAAACCTCAAAGTAAAGATTTGCTGCAGCTGCCAGTAGCTGGTTTTATTCGTGGAAAGCACTGGGAACGCATATCTTGACAACTCATGACAGTTAGTTTACAATAGCCTGTCAATTACAGCCCATTCTGTGAATAGAATCGCATGTCTGTCAAAGCAAAGCAATGTCTAAAAACGACGCTAATTCCCTATTCTCATCACTGTCATAACCAAATAAAGACAAGTCGGGTGCCCCGAATGAGAATTATATTTCAATACGGTGCCCTGGGGAAATTTCAAATTAATAAAAAAAAAGGAAATTAATTCAAACATTATCATTTTGGTTAAATGGGTTTCCATGTGTGCTGGAAGCACACACGCTACTAGAGAATTCTGTATTTTGCGATAAACTATTGTACAGTGTCATTGTGGGTTTGGGAAAGACAAAATGCTATCATTTATAAAACTGTGATAAAAAACGATCTTTCCTGTAGCATCAGTGATTCTTACCATCTTTATAATTTTTTTCTTTCTAATCAATTCATTATCTCTCAAACTTTTAGCTCTTTGCTACTAACGATCATTAATCATGGATATAATTCAATGACAGCGAGGTCATGTCCCACTAACAAAGTACACCTTGTTTGCCTTTAAATGCTAATCATTTCTCTGAAAAATTAATGAGGGTCTAAGGGATAGGATATAAAGTGTGTAGTATAATTAAAGTGTGTTTCAAACAAATGATGTCTTGCTAGTTATAACAATTTGGGTAGAGTGACAGTGCAAACAGCTACGTGTTCATAGAAAACATTCTGCGTACATGCATATTTTTATTTCATGTATATTAGGATTATAAAATGATATAACGCAGTTTCAGACTAAGGTCTTATACACTCAGACGCTCTTACATGCATTTATATTGAGACTCAGGTTTCACTGTATGCAAGCATATTGTTTCCATTTCATTCTATGTAGCTGTGCCCATGGTCTACTGTAGTTATTGGGCCAGTAATATTTTATTTCATTGTGTTACATGTTGTAGCTGTACTAATTTTATGTTTTCTAAATCCAATTGAGAATTATATTTTGAATGCACAAAAACACATGTACATACATGTACATGCAATAAATGAATTTTGATGGTTGAGCATGCTTTTTATTGAAAAAAAAAATGAAAACGCTAGAGATTGGAATTTAAAAATTTGGCTGCAAAAATCTGGTAAGCTTAGAAATGGGAGGTTTATTTTTAACATACAAGCTATTTTATTTATCACATTTTAAATAGTTGACTTTGTACAAATGAACGGAAAAATTCTATTTTGGGTTTGATTATATTTTATCCGTGGATTAAAACAAATGTTTTGTTTTTTTCCCCTCGTAAATACGCTGGTAATAGAGGCAAAAATTGAATTAAAAAAAAAAAAAATTTCATGAGTTATTAGGGGTTTGTTTGGGGCGGGGTTTTTCTTATTTTATGCAACGGCAGTGGGTGGTGCTCAGCTGTGATAGAAAGTATGTAGTGTGAAATCTGGATATCAATTCCTACTGAACTGCATCCAAAAACAGGGCTCAATAATTAGCCCTGCCTTTATTTTATCTGTACATCATGGCGAACACAAAGAAGAGACTCAAGGAAATATAATTGGGATGAGATATAATTAATACACAAACAATACTTTTATCAGCGTTTTATTAATACAATGGCATAATAATTTGAATAATTTGCAAACATAATATATTTGCTAACTGTACCAATATTCAGAATGTTTTGATGTTGAGTGAAACACAAACATAATAAAAATGTACAACTGGAAATCTTTGCAGAATAACGTGTAATTATTTTTTTATAGAATGACAGTCAGCAATGAGTTCAAGGATGGAAATGAAATGGTTTAGACCATGTGAAATTCTTCTGCTTGCTTGCTGATGGACTAGTTAATGCCTGCTAATCCAGTGAAAAATGTGCAATTTTCCTTTCCAGAACCAATGAATTATATAGCAGAAAAAAGCTTTCTACAATAGCACTACTTAAAAAGCCCAATTTCAAACAAGGCACAGACACCTTTTGAACTCTGCAGGGTTTTACCGGTAACTGATTTTTTAAAAGCTACTTAAACCCACTGATCCATTTATAGATTTAGAACAGTAAACTGAAAGTTTATTTTCCTGTATATTGCATATTGTGTTTTCAAATTTGCCTCAAAATAACATTTTATTAAAAAAAAAAAAGTACTAATATGCACAGCATGAATACCTGCACATTATTGATTATAAATGCCTTACATTAATAAACGATGGGAAATACTGTAATACAGCAAAGCACATTGTTCATTTCTTACAAAAACATGATATAGAGTAAATACATAATGCATACTGCATTTATTCTTAAAATCATGATATAATGATTGTATCAAACTTAATTTCTCTAAGATCATTTCCTTATACAGTATTAACAGGCAAATTTGAGGGTGAAAGCTGAAGAAATTCTAATAAAAAAGCCAGAACTTCTGTTAAAACTTGCAACAAATAAATAATATTAAAAATGCAATATTTTGTTATTCATAAGTTTTCTATTTGTAAAGGTGTACAATAGGAAATGTTTAGTGGTGTCAATCTGTGTCTTGGTAGGGATGCATTGAATCCGGAATTGGGTTTGGCATTTAGTCTAAACTCAACACTATTTACAGGATTTAGACCAGGCCAAAGAGAGGCCAAACCAAATCCAAACCCTTAGGGGCAGATTTACTAAGGGTTGAAGTGAAAATGCGAATTAAAAAAACTTGAATTTCAAAGTAATTTTTGGGTACTTCAACTATTGAATAGACCAAAATGCGATTAGAATTTCTTAACTTGACCATTCGAAAATCGAAGTACCGTAATTTCGATCGTTCGCCACCTTAAACCAGCCAAATTGCTGTTTTAGCCTATGGGGGACCTCCTAGAACCTTTAAGGACTGTTTTGGACTGTTTCGTTCAAATCAAACACTTCAGTCGAATGGTTCAAAGATTTTTAATCAATCGAAAAATAGTTTAAAAGCAATAGTAACTAGTGCTGAGTGAATCAGTCTTCACGAAAAGTTAGCAAAACTGCAAAAAAATTCAATAAACAACAAAAACATTGCAAAATGCATTAAAGTTAATAGGCAACAAAAAAATTTCATGGCCAACTTTTTTTCCTGTGTGCAAAAGCATTAAAGTCAATGGGCGTTTTTTTGTTATGGCCACTTTTTTGTTACAGCAACATTTTTGTCTTGGTAACTTTGTTGTTGTGGTAAATTTTTTCACACCAAATTTTTGCTTATGTAATTAATCAAATTAACAATTGTAACTAGTGATGAGTGAATTGATCTTTGGGAAAAATTTGCGAAACTGCAAAAAAATTAGATTTTTATATTTTTTTATGGCCAACTTTTTTCCTCTGTCCAAAAGCATTAAAGTCAATGGGTATTTTTTCTTATGGCAACTTTTTGTTATAGCAACAATTTTGCTATGGAAATATGTCTGTTGAAAATATTTGCTCATCGCTATTCGTAACTAATAAAATTTTGTTGAATGAGAATGCTTGTTTGTCTTCCATTGCTTAACTGGCATATTGTTTTAGGAAACATGAAACTAATTTATGCTACTATGGGGTCATGTAACAACAGGTGCAAAGTTTACTCTTGGGCCTATTTATTAAATCTGAGATTGTTTTTTTCCAGTGATTCAAAACATATGCAGCAAAATTTACTGAATCAAATTAATTTGAATGAAAATATTTAGCAGCTTAAACCTGGTCGGCTTCAAAATAAGTCAGTGAAAGGTGTTTTTTAACAGAATTCAAAATTTTATTTTTGGTATTTTATAGTATTTTCAGTTACTAGAATTTTCAGTTTTATTGTGAATTAATTATGTTTTTGTGATTAATTAGTAATTCTGAGGTTTATCAATCAATTTCAAATTGATTTCAAATCAATTTTGAAACAACACAAATTAAAAAAGGAATAATGCAGATTTGCTGTGTACTAAAACAGAGATGTTTGCTTATTATACAGCAAACCAGAAAATTCTACCTGCTGATTTGTTACTAAGAGTTATTAGAAATGGAGAAAAAATTGCACTTTTTTTACTTTTATTTGCATCTCCCTTTCCATCAATACAATAATTGTCCCTCTGTTTCTGCACCTTGCACCAGTGTGTGGCTGTATACAACCATGAAATGCCCATAATAGATATTTAGTAATAGGTACACGTTTTGCATTGATGATCTAAAATGTGCAAAATGTAGTGGTAAATTATGCAACAATCCTGTAATTCTCTACACAGAATGTAAAAACATAGTAAATTGTGCCAATATTATGACCAGAATGCAAATTTAGGTAAAAATAAATGCAGTAGCTTTCCAGGTTACAGACTGATGATTTTACTTGCAAATTCTTCATAGTTGCAAAAATGGAGATTTATGTCTTAAAAGTCAGTATATGTTTCACAAGCAATTTGACCAAAAGTTAGCAATTCATATACCCTTTTTACTTTTTTAGTTCTGAAAGATATTTCTCTTTTCCTACAGGAAAAAATAAATAATTTGAAGATAAAATGTTGGATTTGATGTTTGAGACGCAGCATCACAGATAGGAGGCAGGTAGGAAATTATATGTTTTATCTCATTTAAAACAAAAATGTTGTTTAAAATTCAAATAGTTATATGAATCCAGAAAGAATGCTGCAAAATATATTAATTTAGTTAAATGGGCATATGATACATGAGTAATTAAACATTTTTAGGATATGCAGTTACTAGCCAGCACTGTCTAAATTCCATGCTTTGGTGTGTGATGTGTCCCCCCTGTATTATATGAATGGTTAATATTGCATGTAGGGGTGCTGCTGCCATGATTTGTGTTGAGAAACTTGCCTTAGGCAGCAACAGCACACAAGTTACCAGGGGTGGCAAAAAGTTGGTCCTGGAAACTTTAAGAGGTTATTTACTAAACTCCGAATGCAGAAAATCCAAAACATTTGTGTTTTTTAGTATAAAATATGAATTTAAAAAAAACAAATTTTTTTGGAATTTATTATACCCCGAGGATGGAACGAGTCCAAACCCAAAAAATCTGGCATCTAAGACCTGCCGAGGTTGCATATAAGTCAGTGGGAGAAGTCCCAAAATTTTTTTGACCTGCGATGGGTTTCGTGCAATAACCCGAAGATTTCAGGGTTTTTGGGCAAAAATTTTAAATAACGTTGGGTGGAAAATTAGAAAATTTAGTAAAATTCTGATTTTTTCTTGCAAATAAAACTTTTGGGAAAATGTATTACTAAATAAGCTAGAAAAACATGTACAGAGTTTTTTTCAGAAAATATTGAGATAAATTTCGGACATTGATCAATGGGTGAAATTCTGAGCACTATTGCACTCTCTGCACCCAGTGCCAAATCAGCCCTAATTGCTTAAAACATGATCTGTAGCAAAATGCTTCGTTTTAATGATACTTTTGTGGATGTGACCTTGGGAGAACCTTTTTCCCTTTTCTTATTACAGATCAGGGGTATTTTTGTAAAGTGGGTCACAAATTCTTTAAGCTACAAAAACAGTTAAAAATACAAATAAGGGGTTGTTTACTTAGACCCTGACCAGACGTTCAAGAGTACTAGGGGGCATTAGTCATAGGCAGGATTTGTGTAACAGGACGAAGGTATTTAAAGTAAAAATAGCCGCTATAAAAAACACCACTAGCAAATACAAAACAAAAATGGGGGAGCAGTCTTAAAGGAACAGCATCCTGAAGAGTTCGGTACTTTTATCTCTTAGGCAATCACCACATCTGGAGACACGGATAATGCTCAAACTCAGAAGATAGATTTATTTGCAAAGTGCACCAAACAGCAGATTTAGCAATACAGCAAATCACACTGACAGAGAATTCTGCACTTCACACTTTGCTTTACAATTTTATACCCAGATCAAAACATCATCAACATTTTAGATTACATATTTTACTTGAATCAATCTTATTGGTCATCTTTATTTTAAGTCATTGGATTTTATTAAAGGGCAAGGAAAGTGTAAAATAGAATAAGGCTGGAAATGCTGTATTTTGTATA